>JAOXJK010000001.1:124956870-124967432 GCA_025774025.1 Xenus cinereus
TAACTAAAATATTCCTTTTTTTTTTTTTTTATAAAATAGTATATATCACATAAATCTTGCTGCAACTTTGGAGTATAATATATTAAGACTGTGATATGAAGTGTCTGGTTTGTTCTTTTCTGTTTCCCTATTGGAAGTACTAATAGTATTATTCAATCCAAATAAAATGTAATAAATAGACATAAACAGTATAAAGGTAGTGCACATAGTAAAACATCCATAAAGAACTAGTAACTCCATTTTACTTGAAAGTCAAATGTTCCACTTTCTAGTAATATAAATCTGCAACAACATTTTCTTCCACATTATAAATACGCAATTCACACACACCCATAAATCTTATAATAACATTGGTTTCTATTTATTCAACCAATCTTCCTGACAGAAGACTTATATAGATGACTCATTGTTTATGAGTAAAAAAGTACTAAATATGACTCTATTTGATAGTCAGATTATAACTAGGGGGAAATTACCATATATTAATGTCACAATAAAATGTAAAAAACTATCAAACTGAAATTTTATTTTCATACAGTGCTGAATCATTATTTTTTCTGGCTATTATCTATATTTTATATAAGATATTCTACACCTACATTACACCGCAATTTAAAGACAGAGAAAAGACATATGAAATTTTACCATGAAAAGCAATGCACAGATTTGAAAGATTTTATGAAGATACCATTATGACAATCTTTTCTGATTTTTTGTTTAAAATTTCTATTTTAAATGTAACATACCATTCAGAAAGTTTCTGAGAAATAAAGAAATAAGTATCTAATGCCATTTCATGTTTAGCTATCAAAGTATTTCATTTCTTTCACTAGGGAAAAAAAAAGTTTTTTTAATTGGCCTGACAATGCATTAATAGCAGTTATGATAATTAGATAGTATTTTATTGCTATTTGAAGTCTCAGTACTTTAAGACAACTCTTTTTTCATTTGAGTGCTTATCTTCCTCATGCAAGGCAGCTATCTTGTGTAACTTTTGGACGCATTAAATAGACTCTCTAGTCTCCTGCTCTTTCATTCTTTTCACTTTCGTATGAGACCTCTGTAGACATGCAACTTGTCTTTTAGAGTAACCTGACTTTTATTATATTTTCTTCTATGTTATTATATAATAACTGTAGTTTCTTTGACTTTGTATGATATGACTTAAAAGCCCCAAACTCATGGCAAATAATATTTCTTTAACACAATGAATTGTGAAAAATTAAGTCTACAATATGTAGTAATGACCACACACTGCATTTTGTACTACTCTGTTAAATACCCCCAAAAGCTAACTCATAAGCAGGAACTGTGTGAGAAGATAATTTGTTCTTTTTCTGTGAGATGGTACTTGTCTTTAAAGTAACTGCCTATTTGGGACAGTTTTGAAACAGGTAATTGCTAAAAAGCCTATTCCTGCCTTTAAATTAAGTAACTGATGCGCAATCTAGTGATCCTGTTCCATTCCAATCAGTAGAATTGTTATTAGTGACTTGAACTGGAAATGGATTGAATCCTGAATAAAAATGCTTTAGAAACATATTTTACATGCACCATTGAAACTTACATAACGTCCTACCCCCACACTGTCACTGCTACAGAAGTTTACAGAACATTACAATGCAGTGATTTGTGCTAAAATATGTAGAAAAATGTCATGGAGAGTTAAAAAAATGAAATAGATCTTTTTTACTGAAGGTTCATCATACAAAAATCCTATATCATCTATCCCTTTTTTGTGTGCATTGTACTCTATTCTAGTACCTAATAAAAATAATATTGCTTTGAAGATGTTATATGAAGACATTCAGTACTTTGGTTTTTATTTGTGTAGAAAAAATTAAGAGCTTGATGCTCTATTTCTTTCCATTTGCAGATGCATAAAGCAGTCACTTTAGAAAATGAACCCTGTTAAATTTATAGCTAGTGTGTTCTCATTTAGTCTAATCTCTGCTGGCTCAGCGTAACATGCTGCCTTTACAGAGTGCCTGCTAGTAAAACGCATGCTAACAAATTTTGTAACTGCTAAGGAAGAAAAGGAAAATCCTCCCTTTAAATGTTATTATACTTTATAGAAATATAATGGCGTAATATTTGCATAATAAAAGTATCATAAGAAATAAAATAAATAAGTTGTAATGCATCTTTTCATTTTGTAGCTGAGTTTTATAGCTGAGCACTTGGACATGGAATTGTTCGTTTCATAGCAGATTGATGACAATGTTTACCTTTTTATATTAACAAGGATGTTATTAATTTTGACAAAATCATTAAAGAACCAGATAGTATACTGTCAATTGTCTCTTGTTCTCAGGTAAAGTAAACTGCAACCTTACAACAGCTATAATCCATGGAAACTCCGTTCATAGTGCTACATTGCAACTCTGGAAAATTATCTTCATGAATTGATTAAGCTATCTAGACGTTGGGTGCCACTGGTTAATCTGAAAAAGAAAGTTTTTCTTCCAGCCTCGGAATATGAATAATGTTTACAGTCTAAATGGTTTTAATTCATAGTACTGAACATTTCTGAAAAACTTTTGTATTTTAGATAGGTTTTGCATACTGGAATGTTCACCTTGCCAAAATGTATGTCTAAATAAGCAAGGCAGTAATGACATTTCAAAATAATGTCACTGCTTGGATCAAAAGCTGATATTAGTACAAATGTCCTTAGATCTCTGTTGCAAGGAGATAAAAAGCTCAGCAAACATTAAGTACGGAATTGGCTTGAACTTCAAAGTTTTCTGACTCCTGCCACTGTGTTTCAGACTGTACAATTAAGAGCTCACATTCCTGCAAATCCCCTGTTCATATAATAAGTTGTTATGAGCATCCTGGACTCAAGCCCTACCTAAAATTACGTTTTCTTCTTTATGCCCCAAGCACACTAAACAGTCTTGCAATCTTCCTCCTTCATAAAATACTGATCTGATGAGGACAGCAGATCTGATACAGTGCAGGTCTCTTATCACTAATGAAAATGTAGATGAGACAGAAATTTGTCCCAGTATGAGAATAGTCCCTGTTTATTCATTTGAACATCAGTGATATATTTACAGTTCTGACGATTCACTTATATGAATGAGAAAATACAGTTTAAATTCTTCATGCAATAAAAGATTATACTCTAGATTCCACATGTGGGTAAAAGAAAAGGTTAAATATATTTATTTGAATAGATCCTATATATAAAAACAATACTAAAAGAAAGAAGAAAAACATTAACTACTTCAGCTAGATGAAAAATTGCTGACTTTTTTTACTTGGAGAACATAGACTGTGAAATACGTCCTTCCGTTTAACCTCATATCATGTATGATTGCAGGTCTAGAAGGTAAACATTGATTTATAGGTATATAAGTAAGTTAAGCAAGCCCTCTTCCTCATCAAAAGATTCACCTAAGGGCTATTTCTCTTTGTTTAAAAAAATGGTACAACGACAAAAACAACCCTCACCCTTCTTCGTTACAGAATTTCAACCTTATAAAATAAAATGTTCTCAGGCATGCTTTCCTGTTATTTTCCACATTTCTGTATCTAAACCACATACTAAAAACATTATCAGTTTTTGTAAACCTATAGAAGGGATGCTTGACTGGGAAGAGGAATATTTGGTATCAGTTTTTCAATCCTTTCAATAGAACTTGTTTCTGTAATAATTAAGTTGAATTATCATCTCTGTTAACTAAAACATTAAAGTAATTCTCTAATTTTGGAGACTATCCACACTAACCAATCTATGAACACCACAACCAATTAATTTTTTTCTCCTCTTAGCTTTATATTTTTGAAATCTGTAACAATCAGACAATGCTTGATTAAAAATACAATATTTAATAGATGTATTATCACTAGATCATTGCTCTTACATAATCACAATTATTTAAGCCCAGGAAAAAATGCATGACAAATGGTAGTCTACTATGCATATTCTAAGTAGTGGCATTAAAAAATCTAATTTGATTTTCAATGGAGTTTGACAAATTTAGGAGAAAATATATAAAGCTGTAGCAAATTGAACTTGATAACTCTTTTGGAAGGGGTTTTATATCAGTTTCAGACTTTTTTCCCCATATATTTCTCCATCAGAGTTAGTTAAAACTATTATAGTAAAAAAGCACTAGAGGGGTCACATCAAGAGACATATCAAGCATGCTGGAAAAGTAAATCCTTAGTATCTCACAATTCCCTACGCAGGACCTAATTAAATTTAGTTTCACTGGGGTTATGTGGTTTTCTAGTCTGTACACCAGATATGCATCTATAGGGAAATAAGAGGTAGCTCCTTAAGGTTAAAGGAGGAAAGAGCAACTCTACGCACGCATGCACAACACCCCACACCGCAGCCTTCTCCTTCAGAACCCCAAAGAAAATAAACATGAAAAAAGAGGAATGTTGAGTCACCTTTGTAATTCTTTTTCTTAGTTTGTTCGTCTATTGTGGGGAACATGCTTTTTATATTTTTATTAACTTGAAATAACTTCTCATGCCTGCAGTACACAGAATTGGTATGTCTGAATTCTGTTTTACTTAATTTAAACTTAAGTAAAGAGATTGAGCTTTAAATGGTCTCACAGTATATTTTTTAAAAGAAGCACTATTGATGTGGGCTTTTGGGGTGAGCTAAATTGTTCTGCTTTTAAGCAGATAAATTTTGATTGTAAGTGATGTAGGAAGACTGTTTTACCCTTTCCGTAGTTTTTGCCAAAAGCATTTGGATTACATAAGGAATGCCTTCTAGAATGAAAACGTCTCAAAGAACAAGTTCATGACATCATTTGAAAAGAGTGGATGGATTTTACTGTGGGATTGCACTAAGACAGAATTGATTAATATTACAAATTACTTTTAAAAACAACAAAAAAAGTCCATGCATGGTGTTTCTACATTACGTTCTAGGTCCTCAGACTTGACAATAAGGAAAAACTGAAGTGGCAGTGACAGTGATTGTTAGTGACAGCGATAGTGGTGGGAATGGTGATGGGAAAAGTGATGGTGATGGTAATTGTCATGGGAAAAGTGATGGTGATGGTAATTGTCATGGTAAAAGTAATGGTAAAAGTAATGGTAATAATATAGCTTTCTCATTTGGTTCTTCTTATCTTCCAAGTGGGAATTAGGCAGAGGGAAGGGAAGAAGGAAAGGCAAGAAGAATGGAAAAAACAAAATTTAACATATGCAAAAATATCTCCTTATCTTAGTAATCTGTCTCTCAAAATAACGACGTCTATTCAATGTTTTTAATAGGGTCTGCCTGTCAATATATTACGTCTTTGTTTTTCTCTTGTCATGGATACTAATATAACCATCTATATTGTGCATTGGGGATTGTTTCCATGCTGTATGTCTGTTATTTCTTTTTAATAGATTATTTAAATCCATAGCTGAAACAGAAAACTTTAAAAATACTAGATATATTTGTGATAGCAGACAAAAATCAAAAATTGTTATTCAAGAGAGAGATTACTTTTATTTTATTTACCTGAATTAGATGAAATAAGCCTTTTGAATCTGAAAATCTGATTTACAAGTTTCCATAGTGATTATAATTTCAGCTAAATAATGAGGCTGCTGACATTGTAAAAAAGTTTAATAGAAAAGACAATTTTATCTTTTTGGTCAGTGCACTTTGGAATTTTAAATATCTAGGAATATTTATTCCAACATCAGCAGCCCACATATCATGACCTGAGGATCTATCAGATCTACCATAGTTGTCCTGTGAAATAAAGTTTTTAATTCATAAATCTATAAGAAATACTGAAGCAACTACATTCTATTTTACAAATAGATAACCCTTCTTCTTAATGATATTTTGGTTTAGGTAGAAACCTTTATATTCCATAACAATTTGTCTCCCAGATACCTGGGTACAGCTTATGATGACCAGCAGTTGATCTACAAACTATAAAATTAATGATCAATAGATGATAACCAGAACTTTCCATAATGCTGGTTTAGGTCGATACAATTCATTCAATCTCTTAACAGTTCAATAATCACAAAGCTGTTACTAAAAGTGTGTTTATAAAAGTATATGGGTCAAAATCTGCTGATTTGTGCCTCAGTAATTTTGTGAAATATGGCAGTAGTTTTGGTCTGGTTCAAGATATGTAAGTATCCAAGCCATGATACTTGGATTGGCAAACACTGTGACGACTGAAACAGATTTGCAGTTGCGCAAAAGAGGTCTGTTACTTCCCTATTAATTAGTCTACATTCATTACTTACAGATTGCAGAAAATACTTCTGATCTTTTAGAAGGTAATGCTAGGGAAAAAAAAAAAAAACCACAAACCACAAAACAGGCTGATAAAATGTTTATTATTGTTGTGTCAGTTAATTAAATAAAATTTCTCTTATATGAAAGCCTGTTTTTCTGAAGCACACAGTAGTGTATTTACCAAAAGACAATGCGTAGCTCCTCTAAAATATTACTCAAAGCCTCTTGCCTTTGAAGGCACAAATAACACATACAGCCTCATGTACAGTCTTACTCTTTGTTTCTCCTGCAAGACAAAGAAATCTTGAACTCAAACAGTTCAAACAGTGACAGACGGAAATATCTATTTAGTTTAACATATGAATTTCTTGAAGTAATGTATTTAGATATTGAAGATTAAGTGCACCAGAGATGATGTGGCACTCATAGCAGCAACATGGAAACAGTATTTTTGCAAGATACTAAGAATCAAGACCACGGTCTTCTGTTCTTAGTTTTGACTTCTGTATAGCCAAGGGCATATAATTTTGTCACTTTACATTACGTTTACAATAGGTGAAATAATAAAAACCTGTTGAGTTGAGAGAATATAGGATTCTGAAAGAGCTGAATTGTTCAGGTTGCATTCCCAAATTATCATGGTGGGGATAGAAGTAAACTGAATCCAGAAATCATGTGTTATACTTAAAGTAAACTGTGGAAAAGGTATTCTGTTAACCAACATCAGGTATGAATTCTGCAATAATTCTGTGGTATTGATGGATTCTGAGGCCTTTTACACAATTCACTCAATGGAAGGTGGTGCTGAGTGCTGGTTTTAGTATCCTAGGATTTGCAAGACATCTGTGTGGGTCTTGCAGATAGAAATTTGTGAGAGACCTGCACAGCTCTGGAAAAGAAACCAGAATCCTGAGGGGATAACCTAGGTCATCTGTGATACTAGACACTGTCTGAGGGCAGAGCTCATTATCTCCTTCTTTTGTACTAATATTTACTATATTACTTTTAAATGTTGCAATTAACATATTTCATGACCATTTGTTTTAGCAAACATGAAGGATAAACTCACACAGAAAAAATTTTTACTATGAATTTCCTGTCTTTTTCTTGGGCAGTTTGCATGGCCATCAGTGTCCATGCTGCAAGTTATGATGATGCTCAATGTATACTTGAGACTGAAATACAAGAAATAACATCACAGATCCAAACTCATTTTCTCAAGCCCAACTGAAACACACACACACAAAAACCCAACAACAAAAAAAAAACAACAAGAAAAAACCCAACCAGCCAACCAAAAGCCTGAGTGGTACATGTAGCTCTAACCAGTAATAACCACTGTTATATTCCATTTATATACAGCAGCCAGAGGTTAGTGGATATGACTTCTGTAGAATGCGTGTTCACAAGAAAAAATAAAAAACAAATAAGATCTGGGAATTTCGGGTTTCTTATTTATCCCATGTTTATGGTATAAATTTTTTCCCACTGATCGCATTGGACTGAGAGAGGTTTTGTAAAATGGAAAAATGAAAATAAAATCTAAATACAATAAGGCCTTTTAAAAAGCAGCAAGACATGAAAAAAAATAATGTTAGAAATAGACATATACTTCTGCTCCCAAATTTCAATACCACTGAAGTGTGAGGCAAAGCTTGGATCCGGCTTTAATGATAGGATGATTCCTTTAATTTTATTGCAAAACTAATTCTTGGGATCCAAATTTCTGAAGAGTGAGTTGTTCTGGATTGCCAAAAGTGGTCTCATTATTAATATTTTACTACAGTTCCACCTGCTTATGCTAGCTTTAGTTCAAAGAAAATTATGTAACACCCAGAAACTAGCTGTACTATCTAGGTCTGTAGCTATTCTAGTGGCAGATTTACTTACATAAATATATATAAAACCTCTTCTTTAATTTCTTTTAGAAGTCATTACTTAAACTGAAATCTCTGAAGTCAATAGAATACATACCATTACATTTCAAATTTTACTTCTAAAATTTTAGAAACATCACATCTTTTCATTATACTGGCAGCACACAAATGTGTCTTTTCACTTATATCATCTTGTTTTCTCACCTGCAGGCTTGCAGATAGCCTTACAAGGTGGAGTAGACACAGGAAGAGGGAGCAGCGGGATGAATTTAGGGCATTCACACTTAAACCTTCTACAGTTCTGCTTTGTGGCACATTCTTTCCTTAGGGTGTAGAGTAAAAGAAACAGCTAGAAACAGCACCAGATGATTTATGAATCCAGGATGTTATGGCTGTTGATGGCCTTAAGAGGATTTTTTGCAGCATTGGCATTGCTGCAGGGGTCACAAATTATTTACTTGCATCATCACTCATCTTGGAAGGATAAATTCTCAGTTTGGCTGCAGCAACTGGAGAAATGTATAGACACTTAACTCGTTGAAATATGTTGGAAGAACCCGGTTTCCACAAATAACTCTCTAAATGCTATACTTATTGGGAATCCTGCCATCAGTTTGAGCTATATGGATATTAGATATAGCAAAATCAGAGACGAAGAATGAATTTAGCAATAAAACAAGGCTGTTATAACAAACAAACAAACAAACAAAACCCAAACAGTTTCTAGGCAGTGACTTTGTTCTCAAGCAAGTATCATGCCAACATGATCCCTGAAAAAGAGGAGTTAGAATATATGTTAGAATACGCTGAGGAAAAGGAAGCCTTTATGTCACCAGAAGCAAGAAAAAGGAACAACTGAACCTTGAAATACCCCATTTTCTTCTAGATTAAAGGACATTTTCTAGCTATCAGAAAATAAAAAAATACAATGGAAAGAGCCACCTAGCCAAATCAACTCTAGGAAATAAATTTATATTGTAAGCAGCTGGACCTGGATGAATGAAGGGTCTATGTATGGCACCTGGCTAAAGCATTACACCTGTCTCAGGTCTTAACACCTGTCATCACTTTTTATATGAAGGTAGCATTGTAAAAGCCATTTTTCCATGAAGCCTTATTAAACCTAAAATTTTTTTTGAGAAATTTAAAAATTAAGCATGGATTCATTGATCAATGGGAACTTCACCCTCCCTTCTAAAATATTTATTAATTTCACCGCTTTTTTCCACTTTAATAAAAGAATTTAAATGATATTCAGTTCTAACACAAACAGGATGAATGCATATGAATTCTGGAACATAAACACTTCCTAAAAGGTATTCTAAAAATACTTCTTCATATGACATTTAAATCTGTCTTTTGAGAAGGACAAAATTAGTAATACAGTAATTTTGCTTCTCCCTTGAACTGTAGAACCTTAATAGGGCCTGTTGCGATAGGACAAGGGATAATGGTTTTAAAAAAAAGAGGGTAGATTTAGACTAGATATAAGGAAGACATTTTTTACAATGAGGGTGGTGAAACACTGGAACAAGTTGCCCAGAGAGGTGGTAGATGCCCAGTCCCTGGAAACATCCAAGGTCAGGTTGAACGACACTCTGAGAAGCCTGATCTAGGTGAAAATGTCCCTGCTCATTGCAGGGTGGTTGGACTAGATGACCTTTAAAGGTCCCTTTTTCAAGCCAAACTATTCTATGATTTTATGAACGCAGTATTAATTGCATAGCACACAGATATATTTAAAACAAAACAAAACAAAACTGGTCTGCAAAAGTGAAGGTGAGACACAAAAGTGTGAAGTTTTCCTAAAATTGAAGGGCAGATAAGTAAGGGTCTCATACTTGCACCTACAACCAAAGCTACCAGCTGTTTCCCACAGACATTCTCATTTTAGCACTGCCTATGAGAAAAAAAGATAACATATTTAATAAAGGAATAAGTAAAATGGGTGAATACTTGATCAAAGAAGAAGCAACATTTAACATGTTTATGTTTAGTGCATATAAATATAAATATACATGTATAGCAACATTAGCTATTAAAACTCTTTTTCTAAAAGATATTTCATATAAAATCAAAGTATTAACAGAATGATCCCCAAACTTTCCTCTTTTTTTAGGCATGTATGAAGTCTGACAGACTACAAAACTCTGCAGATATTGTGACTGTACTTAACACTTTATTATACAGAAAAGAAGGATGTTCCCATCTGAAAAGTTTGCAATGTCTGTGAAGGTTCTCTAAAATAATAAAATGAGAAGAAAGAAAAACTGGCAACTGACGATATCTTCACTAAGGAATGAGTAAGCTTCATTACTAAGTAGAAAGTTATCTTTATCATTTAGTGGAAAGATTATTTTAATATCTAGAAATTCAATATAGTTTTCTCATATTGCTGTAGTACTAATAAAAAACAAATTAAAAAAGGGAAATTATAAAATATTTACTTGATAAACATT
>JAOXJK010000001.1:124968432-124979683 GCA_025774025.1 Xenus cinereus
ATATTTACTTGATAAACATTTATTTCTTCCCTAGAACTATACTCCATCACAAAAATATTCAGTCTGAAGCTCTTAAGCTGTAATGATTGCTTGCATTTTGAAAACTACAATATATGAAAAGGATGTTAGTAACCTAACCAAAAAGGGCAGTATATTTCAGGCTTAAAAGACAATAAAAAACCTGGGATCTTTCAGAAAATAAAATGTATCGTAATTGGAAGATTTAATCAAGAAATGCCTAGCTTTGTACTCAAGCCTTTTAGTGTAAATTCCAGATGGATAAATACAATATAATAGACTAAATTATGTGAACCTGTTGAGTATTATTCTCTTAGCTGTGAAACAGAAAGTTTTGGAATTGAATGTCCAAACTTTTATAAGCAATAAGTATCAACATCAACTTAGTGACACCATTCTTTTCAATTCTCAGAACAAACTTTTACATTTCGCAACATGAAAACCTGTCAAATTATTTACTGAGATATTGATGCTTACAACTCCATCCCATGCCCACAAGGCACAAGAACTACTAATTAGGATTGTCCTATACAGGAAATCCTACTTTATGATCCTACTATAACATGCATAACTGTGCAATGTATGGCACAGTTCTCTAAAAAAGAGCTCTGATTTTTTATCTAGTGATTGGACCTTATATGTACTACCACTAGCTTTCAGGAATACAGAATCTTTATTCGACGTAATCCTAATTATTCCTGTAGCAATTAACATCATACTCTGTCCTACCAGAGCTGCAGCGGCCCTACAGCAGCCCAGTTAACAGTCATTGTGATACGTTGGCCCAGTGGGATAGGATGTCACCCTTTCTATTACTTTTTTGGCTACAGGACAGAAAGGATGTGAAACCTAACAGCTGAATATCTTCCTTATGCCTGGTATTCATCACTGTATTTGTGTAGCCCCAAGGTGAGATTTTGCCCTTCTTGATGAACACATTGGAATTTCCAATAGCATCCTTTAGGATGATGATGACCCTTCTGAGAGTACTGATTCTTGCTCAAAAAAATGAACTTTATTTTTGTATGACTGTTCCTGATTCCCGCTGCATCATAGATGGAAATACAATAAATATTGAAAACATCCCAGTTACTTGCATTGTCTACTTGTTTAGGACATCCAAAAAATTCCCATGTACATAAGCTTAAAAGTATGAATTCATGAGAAGAAAGTTTTCTTTTCCAGTCTTAATGTTGTTTTAACATATTTAGGGGGGTTGAAATTAATTCTCAAGTTTACAGTCTGCTGTTCAGAGAGTGCTTGGAATAGCACATGCTTTGTCTTCCGCACTGTAAATCTTAACAATGCAGAGTACTCCATGTTTCACACACAATGTAAAAGATACATCATAGCCATTAACCTTCCCCTTAGTTGCTGATAAAGTAAAATAGGCCCATTCTTTACAGTAACAGTAATGTATCTGTTCAGATAAATATTCCTCCTGCTGCAATAAAGTGTAGTATTTTACAGCTGCATACCATCTTTGCAAACTATAAAGTGGCAATTAAAATTGAATATGAACAGAATACTAAGTGAAGATTTGAAGGCAAATGGGGACGAAAGAGCTTTTCCTAAAACTTCCCGCAGCAAAGCTGAAGTTCAACATATACATAAATTAATGTTTGCTTATGTGATTTTTTAATCTACAGCAAAGATATAATATTTAATGAATTCCTGGTAATCATTTTCTGAAGGTCATTAATTTGATATAGTTAAGCATCCAACATTTATATGCCTGGTACTTTTTATTGCATGCAAGCAGTTACATCAGGGGGCTGTAACTGAAGGACTGGTATAAGTTAAAATTTAAGAAGCTGTTTTGTAAATATATAAACAGAACTATACTTAACAATATTAATAATGTAATAAAATGTATTATTATTTCATAATTGTTCATCATTTTAAGTCTAGCAAGAGACTGAGATTCAGGAGCTCTAACTTTGTCTTGTTTACCATGTAGCCTCATGCAAATCACTAACAGTCAGTTTCTCTAGGTTTTCCACACTAACGAGATGTACTTTAGCATCTCCTAACCAAGAAGCATTTTTAGAATAAGATCAACACTCACTACGAGGATCAGCTCATCGTACTCATGCATAAGAGATAGTGGGTGGCCTAAGACAGTGAAATCCACAGTTACAGATCACCTCTTTCTTCACATTTATGCATACAAGGTACATTCATACGTGACTGATCTCAGCTAAAGACCTGTAATGTTATAATACCTGAGGACCTATGCATGCTGGATTTGCATTGCATACTCCTGAAAATTAATGCTAGTAGAACAACCAGGGACAACTTTCAGCTCCCATACATCAACTGGCACTTTTTCTTTAAACATTAAACTATTATTAAGTATTATTAAACTACTATACCAACAGTTTTCTGTTAATCATTTCCCAGCACTGTGATGGAGATTGGAATATTTAGCTCTTAGCTGTTGTGAATTATACTGGATATTAAAAGCTCCAAGAATTATAATAACTGTCATTCAAAATCTCTGGGTTTGGCTATGTTAGACTGGTGATTTATCCTAATTTCATCTGTCAGTGATGATTTGCTTGTAGACAGTCATCTCTGAGAACTTACTGATGGTGGCTGTCCTATTGTTTATGGTGATCTACACTTACAGCATTGACCGAAAGATAAAATCTGACTTCCTTGTACTGGCACAGGCACTTGCACACCATCCCACTGAGTCAGATTAGAGACCTGACAAGGTATCAAATGATCTTCATTTCTTTTCCATTTCTTCTTTACTTTCCAATTTAGTTTTTCTAATAAGGTCTTTTTGGACAAATTAAAGCAAAACAAAATTAGGTAACAAAATGTTACCTAAGAATAAAACAAAACTCAGCCATAATACCTACGAAGTTTTCCCTTCATAATTAGCAAGAAGTTGTATGTGTTAATCCCAGACAAAAATGTACCCCAAAAAAGTTAGAGAGCATCACTAGTTATGAAATGTTTCTTATTTTTTTATGAAGGGAACCAAAGAGAATGAAAAGATTCAAAAACCGGTAAAATGCTTTGGGATATATCGCTTTATGTAATTACCAGTGGAAACCCTGGACATCTGATTGGTAAAAAACCAACTTTTTAAAAGATGACAGCTGCTGCAATCACAGAAGAAAAAAGAACAAAGCAATTGTGAGCACTGAAATGGAAAACAAAATAGTTGTTTCTGTGGTTAGTATAGCATTTTTGATAAATGCTACCAGCACATCAAAAGCCTTTTTTGCTTCTTGGCTGTTTTTTTTTTTTTGAAGACATGCAATTTACCTAATGTTCAAGAAAAAAAAAATAAATATATATATGGTATAGTCATTTATTAGTTCTACTGTTAATTGATTTTACTTCTTGAGAACATTTTATTCTTATGCACATTTTGGCACAAGCAGGTCTAAATTGCAACAGATCTTTCAGATGCGAAATATCAATTACTGATTCACTACCTATTGCATTGCAGTTATTCATAAAACCAGATTAGAAAGGATCCAGATTAAAGGCTAATTATAAAAGGGAGGCATTAGAACAACTCAGCAGTGAGAACCCACAGTATTCTGTCCCTTAGAAAAGACACAACAAAATAATGCATAATTTCTTATGTTAGAATTTGCTCATTGTAGCATTTTGCGCCTCTACCACTTCTTCAATTCTACATTAATACATAGCAATTCTACAGGACTATGCGGCTGTAAGTAAAGATCTAAATAGTCATCTCTCTGCTTGAATCACAGTTGAAACTTGACATTAGTATCTCACAAGTATGCACATCAGTCTATAACAATATTATCACTAAGATGGTTGAAATGCAAGATTCAAAGAAGACTGTAAGTCTTTTAAAAAAAGAACTATTTGCATATTGGTAAAAAGTAGTAGCAATCTTTTTTTCTTTTTTTTTTTTTCAGTAGAGATATGGAAAGAGAAGAGTTGGCAAGGAAGAAGAAGAAAAAATAAAGGCAAAAAATGAAAACCACGTTCTGGTTTCTGTTTTCTATATCTGGGATTTCCATGAAGCCTCCCACCCAAATGCCAGCAGATGAGGGACTGATTAAGTTCGAATACCAATACATTTAGTTTGCTACAGCAAGGCAATCCTCTGTTGTTTAAAATTAAAAACAAATATACAGTAACCTTGTTTAATTTAAGATAAATTGTAGCACAACTAGAAGGGAAAGGCTCCATATAGAAAGATCTTCAAGAAACTGCATTAGTAGTATTATTCTTTGTATACTGATATATTCTTGTGTAAGGAAAGTCTGATTAAATGCAACTCTCTCAGTTTACATGTTTTTTATATATGTACATACATGACTGTTTTACTACATTGGTACTAAAGGCTAGATCTAACTCCAATTCCGCTAATGTCTCCTTATTGGCTTGTAAAGGGCAGGTTCCTGATGCTGTAATTACTTAAGAAAAATTCTATTTCAACATAGACTCAGGAATTTCATGCTTAGGAAGACAGTCACTTGTATGAATGAAGAATTTTTAGCCTGGAATATTACAATTCATGCTCCTGAGACATGCCAAAATCAACTCTCAACTAAGCTATTTGAACAATCTTTTTCAACTTCTTTGAACTGCGTTATTTTAAAATTTTATCATAACTTCTTTAATGTAAGTGTATAGAAAGTGGTTTTGTTACTGAGCAAGCAGAGCATCCAACCTAATACTATTTTAATGCTCAGAGAAATAGGAAATTACAGTTTTTTTCAGACCTATGTTAATTCCATAAAAAAATTTTCTGAATTAAATGTGTAAAAATAGTCATAAGAATCTGTAAAAATGTTCTAATTTACTACAGTAAATTTTTAAGATTTAATGTGTGAGTCACAGTTTATTTCATGTCTTTGTAAAGGCATAAAGAGAACTGAGCTAAGCGTTGCTTTGAGTCTTCACTTCTATGAAAGAAAATCTTGCAACAAAGTGATCCTTTTACTGAGAGTGATTAATTGTACATGGTATCAGAAGGAAATTTAGGAAAAATAGTTAGAAAGAATCTTTGTTTATAAAGATTTACAAGATTTTACATCCTTAGTCATGACTTGTGGAAAAAAGTACTGAATGATAAAGGATAGCTTTCAATCTGAATTAAGTGTTTAGTTACGATTTGTAGGCAGTACTCATAATCTTTCAGTGGCTTGGATACTTAGTCATTTTTCTCATTTAACAAGATCCTTTCCCACAGTTCCAAAGAAAATGATAATTAAAAAGTAAAAAAAACCAAACAAACAACAACATAAGCTCTGTAATTCCCTTTTATTCCTCTTACCATTACCTGGAAATATCCTAAATGTCCATTGCAAGCTGGTTTTGAAAGCATTTCTAAGACTGTACAAGACTAAGGCTGAATTGGGGAGAGAAAAATGGCCAGTGACTGACAGTTGAGCAGTTGCTAGCGAAAGATCTGTGCTCTGCAAATCTGTTTAGGAAAAGCAAAGGTTTTCATTTAACAAAGTACAGATTAGATCTGCAGAAAACAGAAATGAAAAAATGGCAGATAGGTCATCTGCTCCCATGGAAATGCAAAGAAGCTTCATGTTTATTTCTTCTGCTGTGTCAAGGTTTATGGGAACAAGGATTCCACTTTATTGTCTGTTTATTTGTGAAAGTGGTATTATTAGGGGCACATTAAGGTGCTTTACTGAACAACCGTTTTAATCTCATGAAGTCAAAGAATTTAAATTAACATGAGAACTTATTTTCACAGTTTTTATTGTTAGATATACGTTCTTATATATTCATGTGGATTTTGATTTATATTGCAAAATATTTATGATTCTGAATGTACAAGCCACTATAGAGATAATGGATTTCAGAAAATACTAAACATCAAAGCAAAAAATATGTGATAAACCAGGAATTTGTCCTTTCCCTGTGAGATATTTCTGTCAATCTCATTTTTCTTTCTAAATCATCCCAAGGTTTATTGCCTATGACAAAAATCTGATTCTAGAAATACTGATCAACAGTGATGACTATTTGCCTCAGTTTTTGCTGTTTTCTCCTCTTTGCTTTCTCTAGTTGTTGAAAAATGGCTTTGTTTGCCAAAGTTTGTTCTCTCAATGGTATTATAAAAATCTGTTACTATAGTTGTCAGTTTACTTTGTTGCACAAGATAAGGAATGGCATAACTGCTTCAACAGTTCCCTTCTTGAAGGAAAGAAAAATAATAAATCTTTAGCCAAAACTGACTGTCAGAGTATTGCTTGCTAAGAAAGCAAACTATTAAAATATCAGTAGCACATACCATGTTAAAAAGCTTAGGGGACAAGGATAATGGGATTATCATGAAGTACAAGATAAAGAAGTATGCTGTAAATGATTTCTCATACAGAGCCCTGGCCATTCAAAGTGACCATAACAAATTATTCTTCAATAATAAATTCTAATTTGGAAGAAATAATATGGTCTAAATAACATTTTCATGAGGGGTGATGAATAAGCATTCCAAAGATATTTCAGATATGTGGGGAACAGTAGAGATTTTGTAACAAAAGAAAACAAGTATTTATAAAGACATACAAATCTAGTTTATAAATCAAAACCTTCAGGGAAGGCTCCATTTCATGTCTAATGTTGAAGAACTGAAATTTACATAATGCTAGGAGAAACCTAGAGCTGGGTTCCTACAGTACAGAACAGTAGATAAAAAGGATACCTGAAGGAGTAACTGGTCAAGCTGATGTATTACCCACTAAGGGTCTGACATTGACACTGCAAAGCAAAAGCCCATTTTGCAATTTTTTATCCATGAGTAACAAAGAAAACAAAATGCAATTCTCCCAGTATTTGGAATAAAATACATACAGAATTGTTCTTAAGTGTTAGAATTATTTAATTTCAATTCATTAGAATCATAAAATAGTATGTTGATAAGAAAAACGTATGCAGAGATTGAAAATGAAAAATCCACAAACTTGAGTTTTATCACCACAGAAAGCAGAAAATACTTCAAGGAGCAACTTCCTACCTAATTTGTGAATAATGGGAACATTTGCATTATATTTATTGTTATTGGGTGCCTTTATCACTTTTATTGTTGTGCTGCAGTATAGCCCTTTGAAGGTCTGCCAAACCACTGCGGCTTGCTCAAATGCAGGGCTGAATTTTAATTTAGCTTAGCAAAATACCCATTGAATTTGCTGAGCCTGATTAGGCCAGTCATCCTGATAGACGTGCAGAGGGCATCTTGCTTACTTGTTTTAATAACTGACATAAGCAATTAATAGATTTTTGTGAAACAGTTAAACGTGAAAAAAAAACAGGCTGTCATCACCTCTTTTCACTGAGAATCTTAGCTTTTTTTGTATTTGACATGGCTACAAAAGATTTCTTGGAACAGGTCCAGTGGAGGGCCACAAAGATGATCAGAGGGATGGAGCACCTCCTCCATGAAGACAGACTGAGAGAGCTGGGGCTATTCAGCCTGGAGAAGAGAAGGCTTCGGGGAGACCTTATAGCAGCCTACCAATGTCTGAAGGGAGCCTACAGGAGAGCCGGAGAGGGACTCTTTGTCAGGAAGTGTAGTGACAGGACAAGGGGTTTTAAATTGGAAGAGGGGAGATTTAGATTCGATATTAAGAAGGAATTCTTTACAGTGAGGGTGGTGAGGCACTGGAACAGGTTGCCCAGGGAAGGTGTGGATGCCCCATCCCTGGAAGTGTTCAAGGCCAGGCTGGACAGGGCTTTGAGCAACCTGCTCTAGTGGAGGTGTCCCTGCTCATGGCAGGGGGGTTGGAACTCAATGATCTTTAAGGTCCCTTCCAGCTGTAACCATTCTATAATTCTATGATTATAAAGTACAAAGAGTAATTCTGTATTCATATTTGTGAAGGCTAATTCTAAAAGAATTAGCATTTTGTTTCACTGAAGAATTCCTCATAATATCACAGTCCAGTGAAGAGGAGTTTCCATGGTCTCTGTGGAGTAACGTTAAATATGCATGCAAGTAGATGCCTTCGTACAGATACTTTTTACTTTTTCAGGGAAGTGATACTAGGACCTACCTCCATCTTACGCAGTTAGAGCATTCCCTATATATATATCTATATCTTCAATCTTTCCTGTGAAGCATGACTACCAATTGCAAAAAAAAATATATTCTTCTTTACCTCTTTCTTCTGTGAAAGTGACAACTTCTTTAAAAGTTTAACAGGCGGGAGGATTTTGACATAGTAGCAGTGTCCTTAAGACACTGCTTAGGAATGTTAGGAATTGCTTCTTTTCTCCTACTTATTTCCACAATAAGTTTAGGGGGAAAAAAGCCTGTGATGTATTAAAACCAAGTGTATAACAGCTGTCCAGCCAATCAACCAGTTACCCATAAAACATTGTAAGAAAGGAATGAAGCACAAATACAGGCTGAGAGGAGAATGGATTGAGAGCAGCCCTGAGGTGAAGAACTTTGGGGTGTTGGTGGATTAAAAGCTCAACATAAGCTGGCAATGTGCACTCACAACCCAGAAAGCTAAACACATCCTGGGCTATATCAAAAGAAGTGTAGCCCCAGCAGGTTGAGGGAGGTGATTCTGCCCCTCTGCTCTGGTGAGACATCACCTGGAGTACTGCATCCAGCTATGGATATAAGAAGGACATGGACCTGTTGGAGCATGTCCAGAGGAGGTCCATGAAGATGATCAGAGGGATGGAGAATCTTTCCTATGAAGACAGGTTCAGAGAGTTGGAGTTCGGCCTGTGGAAGAGAAGGCTCTGGGGACACCTTATAGCGGCCTTCCAGTACCTAAAGGGGGCCTACAGGAAAGATGGGGAGGGACTTTCGTCAGGGAGTGTAGTGATCAGGCAAGGGGTAATGGTTTTAAACCGAAAGAGGGTAGATTTAGATTAGCTATTAGGAAGAAATTACTGTGAGGGTAGCGAGACACTGCAACAGATTGCCCAGAGAAGTTGTGGACGCCCCATCCCTGGAAGTTCTCAAGGCCAAGCTGGATGGGATTTTGCTCAACCTGGTCTAGTGGAAGGTGCCAGCAACACAAAGCCCTTTTACTGATTGCTCAGTCTACTGATAGAGAGAAGCTATATGGCAAAGGATCATGTGAATTATATATAAAATTTCTAGAAACACTAGCTAACAAAATTTTGCTTGGGGTAGAAGTATTTAAGCTTTTTTTCAGCAATTCCATTGCCACATAAAAGAGGAAAAGAACACTTACATGTACTGTCATCACTTTGTTTGCTGCTGCTATCCTTGGCATCTTCACATTGTCACACTTACAAGGGTCAGCCATATCCCCAGGGTACTGTCTTAATTGGGGTGAAGTGTTTATTGTTCAAAAGGACTGACGAAGTGTACAAAATAATAAGCATATTCCAAACTCTGACTTAACTATGTTGTTTACAGGAATTTCCCTTTGAGAGCTATATCAATGATATGCAAATTCATTCCCGTTTCACTGCCTAGCCTTACAGATATCAATCAGAATTTATAAAGCAAAATTCACCATTACTGTTTTTTTAATTAAGATATATAAGCTTTATTGAGCTTAATGTAGCTCATTATTTCAATTTTTCATCTTATATCTTTTTGCTACAGAGATATTATGTACTTTTTTTAAAATGTACACAATTAACATAAATATTACGTTGTTCATTAGAGAGATCAAGGTCACACTGTAAGTAATGAAAGTAGAAGTAACATTTACCTTCCCAAGGGGCTTCAAATAGATAATAATTGTTTAACCTTATGGGTTTTTTTCTCAAAAATGATCTGAAAAATGCTAACATTTTTGGCCTATGTCTAGAAGAATGATGGCATTATCCAACACATTTAGGAATCATTCATGTAAAAATTAGTTTGATACAGTTATAGATGCCTTTGTCAACAGTAATGCATTATCTTTTTTTTCCACAAACACAAATAAATATTTTTTTTCAAGAGATGTTGTGAATTAATTCAGTAGATTCTCCTCAAACATCAAAATACTGAATCCCCTTTTTTCTTAATGCAGCATTGGTTATTGCAAATTTTGTGAAATCTAGGCAACTATCTAGCTATTTTTTCACAGTAGGTGCCTGCCCATCACCATCATTATAATTTTGGCAGGCTTCCAAGACAGATACTTTTCATCTGTTACTGTTTCATAGAAATGGTACCTTGAGGTCCACTTGAACCCCTCAGACTCTCCAGCAATTTAATAACAGTTTTTTCTCAATCAATTAAGTTGACAAAAAATGCTGCATGGAAGCTTCTCAGATTTTACACTTCATCCATACACAGTTCTCTGATCCTGGGTTTTTCAGGACTTCTCCATCAAACTAAGACATTAAGACTCTTCCCTGGGGCAAGAGTATTGGAAAGCCCCAATAAAAGGTGGTGCCAAAATTTTCCCTGAACCCTAAAAAAAATAATTAATTAAAGTGTTGCAAAGCCTGGAGGTCTCATGGTCCAGGGCCGTGGTCGATAGACTCAGCTGGAGGCTTAGGGCTTGGTGGGGGGGTGGGGGGTGATAAATGTAGTTTCACAATCCATGCATTTATTTGGACTACTTCAGAATTACAAAAGTTAGGGAAACCAATATAAACAATTCTGTTACCACATGCATGAATAATTCACAAATGTGATGGGTTGTTCTGCTTTCCAATGTTTAACAGAGCAACAAAATTAACTTTTATTCAAAAATACTAATCATACTGGTACATAACAAGAGATTTAAGATGTGACATCACAGAAAATGCACTTTTTTGTGCTGATAATAAAATGCATAAGGCTTCTGCATGCACGATACATTTTCTGGTTATGATTTCTTTTGCATTTATACAAGAGAATCTGTTGCTGAATACATATTGCAGAACTCTTCTTATTTTCAGAAGAATCATCATGTCATGGGTACAATGAAGAAACTCAGAAAGCTGACAATTTGACTTGAGACATCCCTATGTTGAATTTCTGATTTGTTGCAAAGGCTCATCGTTTGATCATGGCATCATTTGTCAAAGATTGTGTCCTGAGTTGTCCAGTTATCTAATGAACCTTAAGACTTCCAGTTATCCTAGAGCAAAATACTAGGAAGAGAAAGAGAATAGAAGGAATGAAGGCCAGTTGTGTCATTCTTGTCTTTTCTTTGCTCACCTCTGAAGTCCTGGGCAAACACTTAAGATGGGTAAGTGAATAAAAATAAGGGAAGGGAAGGGAAGGGAAGGGAAGGGAAGGGACGGGAAGGGCAGGGAAGGGAAGGGAAGGGCAGGGAAGAAGGGCAAACTGCATCAG
>JAOXJK010000001.1:124985288-125014068 GCA_025774025.1 Xenus cinereus
AGGGTTATTAAGCCTTGGAATGGGCTGCCCAGGGAAGTGGCTGAGGCACCATCCCTGGAGGTATTTAAAAGATGGGTTGATATAGAGCTTAGAGACATGGCTTAGTGATGTTTTTTTATCAGGGTTAGGTTGATGGTTGGACTAGATGATCTTAAAGGTCCCTTCCAACCTAGACAATTCTATGATTCTAAGTAATTTTCTTTCATCTTTTACTTAGCCCTTTCCTCAGTCATTAAGTGGCGTCACTGCAATTTCCTCAAGACTTTCATGCATTTTACTGTACTTTTTCTTTTCCCAGCCATTTTAGCAGACTTGGGGCAAGCATAACCATGTGCTTGCTCCACCACTACGCTGGTCCCAGAAACCTGGCGGCAAAGATCTTGCCAAGCAGCAAGTACCAGCATTCACACCTCAGCAACTAAAGCTCGCCAAAACGAGGAGGCAGCTTCCCCAGGAGTCGGGGGGGGAAGAAAGGGAATTGCACAGTGTAAATGAACCAGATGAAAAACACTAATCCAGCTGTCATGCACGAAGGCATCTGCAAATTATCATTCATTACTCTACATCATCTGGCAGATGAAGCCACCAGGCAGGGTCAGGGGGAAGCCACAGTGAGGCAAGAGCAGGGATTTCATTTTGAAAGCAGTAAAACGAAGCTCAAGGATCAAGCCTGAGTTAACAGGAGTCTCTTCAAAAGCCACATTTTGAGACTTACCTTTTTTTTCCCCCCCCATCCCACCACACAGTCATTTCGGTTTCATTACATATAACAATTATTGTATAGTGGAAAGCAAAGATGAAAACTGACAGGAAGACTTATTAATTATAACCCCAAATAACTGCAGCCCACCTGCGAATGCGGTGGTTGTATCCCCTCTGGATCAGGGGTGCAACTGCAGCCAGGCTGCCTCCCCAAGGAGACAGGATCAGAAGGGAACCAGAGACCAGACAGGAAGGTCCCCTCTACCCAGAACATGCAATTTATTCCAGGCTGGATAAACAGTCTTCCTGGATGGATTTTAAAAAATCATGTAGAAAAATGTGTCTGTCTGGGGGAATGTACTTGTCTCTGCAGTTTTTAGCTCAGAAAAACCCTCCAAATGAAAACCGTCTAAACCTGCTACCATACACACCAATACACGTGTATTAAAATAAATGGAAAAATCTCAATATTGCTAACATCTACAGCTAACAAACTACCTAAATGAAAACAACCATCCTTACATCTCAGTCTGGTAAGATAAAGGTCACAGCTCACATTCAGGCCAAAGGCCCACCAGAGACGGGGCCCTCATTCGTGTTACTGCCAGAAGAACAGGAATCACCATGATCTTTTTTCAAAGCCAGCTAAATTTCTCCACAGCTCTCCCAAAGCCAGAGGCCACCTTCCTTCTCCCTGCCTAGGGGTCTGAAGGTCAGAAGGTCTTTTACATCCCTTTTCACTTTTCAAGAACAAAGTTTCAGTGATGGATTACTTTAGTCATAGGGATTCATTTTGTTTTCCCTTGCAGTTCCATTAAAAGTCTATGCATTTTAATGCTCTTCAACAAAGCTTCCGAATTCTAGATTCGTATTAATAAGCACAAAGAGAAAACCCACCTTTCTGCCTTTTTGCTGTTTTTTCCCTGCACTCATTCAAATTACCTTAAGTTTTTATATAACAAATGCAAGATGAAGAGACTATCACCACTGAGCATTAGCCTCCTGAAGCACAAATACATTAGCTAATGGGCTGTTCGAAAGCTGCAATGGTCAATTAAATACACGCAAAACATCATCTGAGTGACAGTACAACATCCCATCTTAATCCCATCAAGGCACAGGCAAACAAGTTTGCTTCCAGCCCTGCCATCCTCTTAAAGCCAGAAAAGCCAGGTGAATTTTTCCCCAGCCCCTCTGAACTGAGAAGCTAACATTGTTTAGGGCATAAGTAGATCGATTAACTTTCAAGAGCACTTAAGTAAAGACCAGACACTTAGTCAATATTATTTTGCTCTTTAGCCTCCTTGTCAGAGAGAAGTATAAAACTGCCTAAAAGGCACAGTATAAAATTTTATTTTCGTCCTCTTTTATTTCATTGTAATTTGTTGCTCGTGAAAAGCCAAAGGAAAAAAGATTCAACTTTTTAATGCCCTTTCCAGACCTTCATGGCTAATACAGCAACAAGCATGGGGCTCCCAGGAGCCCTGACAGGCAACGTATTGGTGCAAGAGCACATCAGCAGGAGCCAGAGAAGTCCCCGTGCTCCGTGCACAGCGCGCACCTGTAGGCACCATCGCAGGTACCACCGGTGTCACACACACAACACCAAGTCTTTGACCTGTGCCCGCGCTGACAAAGCCTGCTGGCACCAACCGGAGCTCAGCTTGGGGTCACTCACCAGCCTGCGGACAGACAGACGGACAAACATCTGGGAACAGTGAAATGGGAGTATGTGGCTATCCCTGGGGCTGTTCTCTTTTTCTGTCAGGGTTTTTTGATAACAATAATATGAAGGGGCCAGGGGAGCACTAACCATCTTCTTCCCATTCCCTCCCAGAACGGCACCAATTCAGGGCTGGCAACAGTCCCCATCCTAATGCTTTGATCTCCCAGCCACAGCCACACGCATCATTAGTTTCTTTAAGCTACTAATTGCCCCTGGAGTAACTTAAACAGAAATTATTTCTCCAGCAACTGCTAGGGAAACGGCCATGAACCCAGCAAGACCAGGGGGCGAGAGCACAGCCCGCTCCACCCGAGGGCCAGGTTGGATTACTCACCTGTGAGGAAAGGTCTGCTCCCCCCAGAGGAGAGGCCTTGCCAAGTTGGATGCTAAATTCAAAGGCAAAATTCAATTTCAATTCAGGACAGGAAAATTAAGGCAGTCTCACTACCCACAGTGCTCTCCTGGTTCAGGAAAACCCAGCACAGTTATAAATCCACACAGTTTTAGTATTTCCAATATATCCTACTAGCGCTGGATGTCTGCATGAAGATAAATCTCAATTAGAGGGTGAACTGTTCTCCCTTTCTGGTATATACTTGTGCACACAAAAAGAGAGAACAAGAGAAAAGGCCTGTGTCAGGATAGAATAGATTTCAAATAAATAAAAAAAGCACCATTAAAAAGTTGTTTACAATAGGGTTTTGACTTTCATTTGATTTCATTACTAACGATCAGGCTCACTGATGACCAGGGAGGAGAGGACATGAGTTCTTACCTGAGTTGCCCGATGTTACCGTGTGTTTCCAGGTGTTTCCTGGCAGCGTGGCAGGTTTCTCGTTGTGCGGCTGTGCGATGGTGCACAGGAGAGGGAGGCAGCGGGCACATACCCCAATATATCCCCCTGGGAACAGCGACACGCGCAAAACATCCTCCGGTGACCCAACGCTGTATTCCCACCAACACTCTGGAGAGAGTCCAGCGTGGGGCAACAAAGATGATTAAGGGATTGGAGCATCTCCCTGACGAGGAAAGGCTGAGGGAGCTGGGACTCTTTAGCCTGGAGAAGAGAAGGCTGAGGGGAGACCTTATTAATGCTGACAAGTATCTAAAGGGTGGGTTGAAGGAGGATGGAGCCGGACTCTTTTCAGTGGTTGCCAGTGACAGGACGAGGGGCAACGGGCACAAGCTGGAACGTGGGAAGTTCCACTCAAATATGAGGAAGAACTTCTTTGGGGTGAGGGTGCCAGAGCCCTGGAACAGGCTGCCGAGAGAGGTCGTGGAGTTCCCTTCTCTGGAGACCTTCAAGCCCCGCCTGGATGCTCCTGAGTGGTTCCCCTTCTTTCCCTTAAGTAATTAACCACGACATTGAAATGTTGAATAAATACAATTCCAAAAATCAGTACTTTTTCTGAGCTGCTCAGCTCAATTTCATGTGTTATGAACAATGGAAGAAAAATATCTCCCTATACTTTAATATCATTATATAGGTAGCTGTTTTTTCCCAATTCAATAAACTCAAATCATTTCAGTGGGGAAAAAAAGGCAGTGTCTCTACTTTTTTAAAAAGAAAAAAAAACAGTTAAACGTCACTGTCAAAAGTTTTTGAAACAGCAAAATAAAAATATGTGCCTTCAATATTTAGAGAAGTGCTTTTTAATCAGTTAGCAGTTTAATCAGTTAATAATAAAATGCTAGTTTTGCCAGACATTACCATCACTCTAAACAAAAAAGTGCTGCACTCTACTTTCCTGTAGCAAGAAGGTAAATTGCTTAACTATTATATGTAAACAATAGCCTCCTCTGAAAAGTAAGTATGTCAAAGTGGGATGAGAAATCACTTTGGAAACAGATTTGTCCAGTTATTTTAGTTCATGACTTCTCAGCTGCATGACTTCGACCATGTGTTTAAGTGCTCTTCTGATCAATAGAGTAACAATCTTGTATTTTGCTTGTGTGTTTGACTGGTTGATTGGTTTTGTTTCCTCACACATATCAGCTGCAAAATTAAAACATCTGTCTAGTTCTGATCTGATACTGTGATCACCCTCATTATATCTGAATGCTAGCTCCTTGCCATGTTGAAGCAGACCATGTCTTAATGTTGTACCCTTACAAATTCCTCTGGTTTTCATTGCTATATAAGGATTAAAATAAATGAACTGATTAGTGTACTATCTTTCATTAAATAAGAATCATTCATGAAAAACACTGAAGAAAAAAGAGTTAGATGGTTTTCTCTTTTTGGCTGTTTTCTCAGCCCTAAAATCTACACCCTACACACTTTTTTCTCAGAATCAGAAGTTTTACTAGAACTGGAAAAAGTCTTTAACCTTTGGAGACATGGAGATACGTTTCATTTGGTCTCCAGGCCTCTGAGGAGAAGGAATTGGATTGATTTTACTTTAGAAAAAATGAGATTACAGATGTGAAAAATAGAGAATCAAGCAAGAGAATACATTTGCTGGAATATTTTACTCTGCAAAAAGTGGATATGAGAATCTCACACCAAAAAAGTCCTTTAAAGTAGGAGCAAAATTAATAGTCAATCTGTAAGCTTTTATTTATTTACTACCAATATGCTAGCATGAAAATACTAAATTTTAACTCAGCTTAGGAATTACAAAGGTATTTTAAAAAGGCAGTACTTCATGAGGTAAATCTTCTCTCCCACACATAGGATATAGGGTTTTTTTATTTACTATTTTTATACTTGAGATACATTTAAAATATAGTTGGTGTATATATATTTAAAATATTTACTGAAATTTGGCTAAAGCACAACCATGTTAAAAATATGAGGACATACTGGCAGAGTAATTAGAGAAGGGGAAAAACATGAGGAGAACAAAAGCAAAGAAGCTATGAAAGAACAAGGTTCAAGAAAAGATTCAATTGTGCTGGAGGCACAGGAATGATGAGACTGAAGTAATAGCTCTTTTACCTGCTGAGGTCATTTGAGTGGAGCGCCAGGGACAAAAGGTAGATTGGAGAGGGACTGGGTGGGCATAAAAGAAGAGCTCCAGACTTCCATTAAAAACAATGTTCCATGAATTTAAGAGATTAAAGCAATAAAAGGGATGGTGTGGTCCTTGGAGAGGTAAGGTAGGTCAAGTGTGTTTCCTTTTCAGCCAGGGAAACTAGGACATGTTTACCTTGCAAGGGAAGAGTACCAAGAGAAATTGAAATATTGAGGAGAAAAGTAAGGGAGAGGGAATAAAAGGCACAAGAGACCAGCATGAGGTTCAAAAAGAACCAGCAACCATGTCAACGGAAGAAGGGAAAGAGAGGGCAGGAGTCCACGAAAGAAGATAAGAAGTTACTAATAATCTCATACTAAAAATAATAGAATGGTCAAGGTACTGATTGAAACAGTTTCTATTTTACCTAGCCATTGTATTTAGGTTTGTAGTTTTCAGCCTTTAAAGGTAGATAGTGAGGAATAGAGAAGTCAGGTGAAACATGGAAGGTGTGAGCCAGCTGCTAACCAGGGTGACAACTCAACAACAGGAAGACCAAAAGTCATATCAGATCAGGCTAGTGGAAATGAGGGAGATAAGAAGCATGTGTGTAATGCAGGTCTATGTGAAGTTAAAATTGAAACGACTGGTATATATAAAAAAATAAAATAAAGGAATATAGTAGAACTTCCAGAATCAGGCCTGAAATGTATACTATGCAATTTTTATTTTTTTAAAAAATGCACATACAGGTCTAATTGCTGAATATTCACAATGATTTTAACTTCCTGCATGTTTTATATTGTAGGTTATCCATTAAAAAATAACTCTCCCTATCTGTATTCTAAAGACATAGAAATATATATAAAGACAGCTGTGTTTCTTACTGGCATTAGAAATTATTAACAATCGAAACAATAACAACACAAAAATGTGAATAGCCCCCAAGATGCAGTCTTATTTATTTAAAACAGAAAATGTGTAATTCCTTTCTCTGTGTTTTCAAATTCTAAAAGCAGTAAGAAAAAGACTCTCTTGGAGTGAAATCCTGCTACTAGTAACTTGTTTAAAGTTTCACATGGATGTCAATGTAACCTGGATTTGTAAGTGAGGTATTAAGAGTTCCCTTGTAATACCAGATACATATATCTGTTTAGTTGTGCCTTTAGTTGGGGCTGTGTTATGGAGAAATTAATTTTTCCTCCTTTGAACACAATCTATGAATAAAGATACATCTATTGGACATAAACCAACTATTCTATACGAACACTTACAGTATTGCAAAACTAACTCAGGCTTGAATATTCAAACCCCTCTGCATATGCCTGTTTTATTGACGTGGTAACACACGGTATTTTTTTTCCATAGAATACCCACTGCATTCAATCATAAAATGGGCGGTGGTTGTTTAATGACGAATTACTTGACATCCTCTTTCCTCCTTGTGTTAGACCCTTCAAACCATTTCCTGAAAACAAATTGCAACATCTCATCAACTTTTTTGACTCTTCATAGCTATCAATAAATTATTTTCTGCACCACTAAGAGTGCATTATGATCCCCTTCTACAGGAGAGAAATAGAAGCACAGAAAGAAAATTAGAAGTATCTGCTAATTTCAGGTGTTTAAATTTACAAGTACTTGATATTTTCAGTGATGTGTTCCCATTGGTTACTAATCAGACTTCAAGATCTGAAGTTCAAAACTTGAAAATAAGGAATCATTCATTAATGCATGGCAAAAAAGTGGTTCTAAGAAACCAGTCACATAGGTTCTCTCTGGCAGAGATAGAAAATATCTAGCTCTCCAGGGCAGTAGTGGATTTCTTTATCTATCTATCTATCTCTCTATCTATCTCCTCTATTTTTTTTTCTTGTACTACTTTTTCAGTAATAATTACCAATACAAACCCATAGACCAGTAGCTATCTCCATATTTTTTTAGATGAATGCGGACTTTTTATTTCAGGAATTGGTTACTGACATGCTCCTAATGCATCAATCATTAAAGTCATGTGCTTAAAAAATGCCTCCTCCGAATATCTTTCTTTTTGCTCTTACATGCAAGAACAGCTCAAATTAAACCATACTGACCACTCAGATCTGTACAAAGCTAGTGTTTTTATGAAAGATTCATAATAAATATGTAAATGCAGCAGAACTGAAGCTGTGAACTTCTAACGACTGCTGGTATTTCCACAATATTAATTAAAAAAGCATTAAATCTGTTGTTTTAGTACATTTTATACAATTAATTTCTATAATTTTAACATCAGTAAGTTAGACAAAATACATCAAATTAATCATGGCTAAAAATACAAATTATTCACAGATTTCTGAAACAGAGTAACTGACAACAGTAGCAATTTACTGTCTACAAACTATATAGTGAGGAACTGTGCTTGAAAAATATGTCTATCTTCTAACATCAGAGGAGTGGTGAAGCATGGACTTAGAAGAGTCTTCAAATAAATATAGACTCTTCTACCCCATTCTCTCTGACCTTTCACTCAAGTCTAAACTCCTTCCCTCAGACTCTGGCATTTTTCCCTACATTCTTCATCCAAACTCTACTTTTCTAGATATCATACTTGGTTTCCTAGTTTCTCCCCTTATTGTATACAGTTATTCCCCCATTTTTTGTCCCAAATTCCTTGATCCATGTTCACTTGCCCACTCCTGCATCTGCTTTCCCAAAACTCCTACTCACATCTGCCCTCCCAGGTATTACCTGTGCCCATTCGCTAACATCAGTCTCAGTCCCTTTGGTCCGTTTGTTTACCTGGATTTTCCAATAAGACCCACCCTACTGAAAGCCTTCTTCGCTTCTCTTCCTCCTCTTGCTCAGGTTTCTCTCTCAGACTTCCAGTGTGATTTCAAGGATGTCTCCCTGCTCCAACTCACCTCCAATGAAAAGGGCCAAGATTGCTCCCTGAGTTTTTCAGTCCCTTTAAGGGTGGTCGATTTCCTCACACCACCCTAGGGTGTCTCAGGGTGGGCTGTTCCTCATGGCCTCTCCCCTGAGTCTCACAGACCTCCCCTCCCAGTCACAGTTCAGAGAGAAGGATCAGTGGCTGCAGGAGAGAGGGAAGGAGACAAGACCCTCCTACAGCCTTTCCCTGTTCATGTAGCTCCAGAGTAACCCTATAGAGACAAGGGTGGGTTGCTTTGGAAAATAGGGAGGCCATGAAGCAAAAATACAGAATTGCTGAGATTAGGCCTGGGCAGGTACAGCAAGAGAGTACGCGGACTGAAATCAATAATATTTCATTATTAATAGTGTCAGTATCTAACACACCAGATTGTCATTGGTATTACGTACACTGAGAATGAGGACATGAATGTATTGTCTGTATAATGCTGTGCTTTACTTAGGGTAGGAGGTGCCTACTGCCAGCGCACAAGAGTTTGTCTCCTCCTTTTACTTGATTTTGGTTTAGGTGCCTGAATCAAAGCTCAGCATGACACAAGGAAAGGCTCCCTCTGCCCCAGTGGGCCACACTCCGGGCAATCCAGGGCTCCCACTGCACCAGGGCTGGTGGCAAAGCTCATGCCTTCATCAGCCGGGCTGCAAAGTCCTGGGGAAGGACAAAAGTGCAACACTCTAAAAAATCCCTGGCAACATTCAAGTGTCTCCTCTGTAACACATGCTGGACCTTTCCAACAAACAGCTGCCAGAACTATATACTTTTCAGTGGGTAAAGCTGTATCTTTTTTCCCTGCTTTTTGTCTTGAAATCTGCTCACCAGTTTGGACCAAAATAAATCAAAACTGCCTTGAGGCGGATTAGCAGTTGAACACTAATCCCTGTGCAACAGAGTCTGGAAAGTAAGAAAGAAGACAAGAAGAGAACTTCCTGTGTTTTACTGCAGAATCAATTTCATTTTCCTTAGGTATTTACTCCATACATAATACCTGTACACCTATAAAATCCATTTCAACAGCAGTGGCTGCATACTGAATCAATAACTGGTAATCTAGAGTCTCAAGAGTTTGCTTCACATCAGTGTTACATAAAGACGCAACGTTAAGTTTTGTTTCTTTGTTTTCACTTGAATCACTCAGTTTCAGGATTAGGGAGTGGATGGGCCTGAATTTATGTTTTTTTCTTCTTTATATAAATGTTTGGATTACTCAATAGAATAAAAGAAATGCCATGGATTTTACTTCCTTTGCTAAAAAAAAATAATTAATAAATAATGAAACATAAAGCACGTTCTCTTCAAGTCTAACAGACTGGTTTTGGTCCCCACAGCATTAGTACTTTTTCTTCTTCCAACAGCATTCCCTTTTTTCAACTACTGAGTTCATGGTATTTTCTGAAGAATATTTTCTGTTAATCATTGCACTAATTTAAATCAATAGTTTTGGTACACGTTCCTCAGTCACAAAACTTAAGTTAGCCTCCCATAATCATGCTGCTATAGACATTTTCCTTTGCCTGCATGCTCATGAAAAACTAACTTAGAAATTTCCAGATATTTCTGTTATTTTCAGTAAATTCTACATTGTCTTAGCAGAAGAATCAGGTTTCTCTCTAGCACCACTATTATTTTAAGATAATAGTCTATATTTTTTAATTTAGTACTTTTAGGTTGAATAATTTAAAGTAGACATGTCCTATGACTCACTAATGGTTAACAATTCAAAAAGCAGTAATTAATATTCTGCAAAATCCACTGACAATTCCAATTACACAGCACTGTATTCTCATTTGACTACATCTCAGATCATGAAGTGGAAGGAAAGGCTCTTTATTCTCACTTTGTTTTGGGCTCACAAGGAATAAAAGGGTGGCTATATATTTTTATCATTGTTATTCTGTGATTTATAACTCCCTGGCTGGAATGTAAATGATCAAAATCCAGATTTTTGCTCATCTTCCCCATCATCCACAATAAGAAAGGCACTTAGGGACCTCTACATAATCCGTCATTGTCAGTCTGTTTTCTCAGTTTACAAGTCTTTAATGTTATTTCCACTACCAGTTTTGATATGCATGATCTAAATCTGTTGAGATCGGTCAAAAAGAAAAGGGAATTATGAAACTTTAAAATGGAAGGAAGCTCAAAATTCAAAACACACAAACATGTAATAAAAGCAGATATACTGACAATCAAATAATATGTTTAAGAAAATATATTTTCAGTAAGGGTTATCTGTGAGTCAAATATCAAATCCTCAATATGAATCCGAAAGTATTTTTTTTAAATCACTGTCTTCATAAGCTACTAGTTATATTTCAATACATAAAGTGAGCAAAAAGGCAGGGTTGTTTGCATGTTTGTGCATGCTTCAGCATGCTTTGTGCAAGCACATGTCTGTGTGCATGTTTCAGCTTATTAGATGAAGTCTTGTTGACTTTGTGAATTTATTCTTCTGCATTATGCTAATTTTTACACTGCTTTTTGCCTGGCTTAGGTATTTGTTGTTTTGTTAAGTAGAATAAAGCAAAAAACTTCCTTTCAGTATTTGAGCATTATTTCAGGAAAGTCGGTACAATTTAAATCTGAGAACAAAGCTGCAAAACTGCCAAACCTGAAAAAGTGTTTCACATAAATTTATCAAATACTTATGATAAAATTATTTACAAGCAAAATGTACATCTTTTTATATATTTTCAGCTATAAATACTAAGAAAGAAAAGTTGTCAATAAAGATAAAAGTTGGTAGAAGTTTAAAAATTCAACAATCCCTTTTTAACCTCACACAAACATTAAGATCTCCAGTGAAGTCAGCAGAGTATTTCCAACCTATGTCAGTCAGTGCCCTGCCTATGAAAACTAAAGTATTGTCTAAAACATATCTAAAATAGACATTAACATATTTCATAATTATAATAGTCTTAAAATTATTTTAATAATTATTACAAGAACAACATACTTTGTAAACAATATTGCCTGAAGTTCAGGAAAAGCACCAGTGTTTTGCGGAATTTGGTGATACTTCATTCATACCCAGTGGTACGTTATGCTGGTTCTCAAAATGTTTTCATAAAGTTTTTATATTTCCATTAAATCCTAATATATTTCCATTTAATCCAGCATAAAAAGATAACAAACCCGATAATATGTAGTTAAATGTCAACTAACAGAATTACGAGTACCTATAAGCTGTCCTGAATATTCATTAACTGCTCCTAACCTCCTCTTGTAATAAATACCTGTTAGAAGTAGTAATGAGATTTAATTTGGAGGCACTCATTTTGAAATGCTGAGGAGGTAAGCAATCACCTTACACGAAGGCTTTTTATTCTCTTTTGCATGAAAAGATTCACGGCTTTTTCAACAAATAGAAGAAAATACAATTATTTCACTGCATTATGAAGAGGACATCAAAATAGTATGTTCTTTTGGTATTTAGATCAAAACAGTTGTTAAAAATAAGACCTGATGTAAACCTAATACTTAGATTAGTAAGAGAGAGTTGCATTGTCATGTTTAAACAGGCATTGATTTTCTTCATTGATCAGAAGTTTTGTATTTATGATGGTTTATGGCCTAATAGCAACCATGTTTGTTTATTCTGTATTTCACAGCGTGGATAAAAAACATTTAAATAACTGACTACGTTGTTTTCCTATATAGGAATAAATATCCAAACTTGAATAAACCCACTGAGGGCTTTAAACTATATTATTATTTGGTTGCAAATCATAGAATAGTTTGGCTTGGAAAAAGGAACCTTTAAAGCCCCTTATCTAATCCAACCGCCCTCCCTGCAATGAGCAGGGACATCTTCAACTAGATTGGGTTGCTCAGAGCCCTTGACCTTGAATTTTTCCAGGGATTAGACATCTACCGCCTCTCTGGGCAACCTGTTCCAGTGTTTCACCATCCTCATTGTAAAAAATGTCTTCCTTATATCTACCCTAAATCTACCCTCTTTTGGTTTAAAACCATTACCCCTTGTCCTATGACAACAGGCCTTGCTAAAGAGTTTGCCCCATCATTCTTATAAGCCCTCTTTAAACACTGAAAGGCCACAATAAGGTCTCCCTGAAGCCTTCTCTCCCACAGGCTGAACAACATGAACTCTCTCAACCTGTCCTCACAGGACAGGTGCTCCAGCTCTTTAATTTCTGTGGCCCTCTTCTGGACTTGCTCCCGCAGGTCCATGCCCTACCATGGCAGGGGGGTTGGGACTAGATGATCTTTAAGGTCTCTTCCAACATAAACCATTCTGTGATTCTTATGTTGAGGACCATAGAGCTGGATGCAATGTCGCAGCTAGGATCTCACAAGACCAGAGTAGAGGGGCAGAATCACCTCCCCTGATCTGCTGGCCATGCTTCTTTTGATGCAGCCCAGGATACGGTTGGCTTTCTGGGCTGCCAGCACACGTTGTCTGCTTATGTCCAGCTTTTCACCCAGCTGGTACCTGCAAGTCCCTCTCAGCAGGGCTGCTCTCTATCCTTTCATCCCCCAGCCTGTAGTGATACCAGGGGTTACCCCCACACGATATATCTCACTGAAACATTAACCAAATATATTCATGCAAGAGAAATGTTTAGCCAGTATTTGCAGACTCTGAAAATATTGGCATTTTTTTTTTCTTTTTTACTGGCATGTGATTTAACATCCCCAACATTAAAATATGAAAAAACCCTAAAAAAATGACAGAAGTGTGTTCCCCTTATCACAATAGTTTACATGCAGATCCAGTCTGTTGAACATAACTTCTCCTCAGGAAGGTACCTCACAGGTATCACCTCATAATAGTCAGTGCTGCTCTACTTTTCTCACATAAAATTTTGGTTAAAATGCTATCTCAGAGTAGCACAGGCACTTGAAAAAAGCATTGCACTTTGCTTCAGAAGTCTTTTGTTGCATTTTGATTAAGTTTGCTTAAAAACCAGAGGTTGAAAATGCCATGTTACACATTGATTTGTATTGAGGACTGGTATTCCCAGTGAGGTTGAGTATCCTTAAGCTTGAGTGTAGAGTCTTGGGGGTTTGGGACTTTTTTCCCTGAATTTTATGAAGTTTAAATCTAACTTTGTGATGCCTGGTTGCACAGAAAGGAACTACAGAAGAGTTAGATAAAATACAAAGAATAGCAACCAAAAAGAATAAAGAGGATAAAATGTGTGAGGAAAACTATGAGACAGAGGAACAGAGTGTAGTCTACAAAACCTCAAAACTCTAGGGTATGGATCATATCTTCAAGGTAACAATAGATATGAAGGAAATAAATTACCCCATTTCTGAAACAGTGAAATAAAGAACCACAAATAGAAGAAAAAGGTGGACTGCAGTAAATTAAAAAATAAGAATATCATAAATGAAAGTAGATGAAAAGCACGGTATAAAAATATTTACATACAGTAGGGATGTAGTCACTTAACTGACAGTATCAGTTGTCTTGCAGTAGCTAGGACCACAAACAAAAGACCTTCTCTCTTATGTTCTAAAGTCAATAGATTAATCCCCTATGGGCACTATAACCTTCAAACCATGACAGCTCTCACTAGGAACAACAGCATCTCTAGGGAATGGGGCGCTACACCTGAGTCAGAAAAACTTGCTACTTGAATCAACTCGGACAGAAAATCAAAAATAAACTATGCATTACCAAAACGTAGTGACAGCTCATGACCCTTTTGAGAAAATAATCTGAAAGCACTTTGATGTAATTAATTAAACTGTGGCATATTTTGGAGACTACAGCAAAGCTGATCTCAATTTTATTGTTTAAAAAATTTATAAGAACAAGTTTTCTAAAGACTCTTTAAAGACTAAAAAACTTAAATAGGCCCCTGAATCCCTCTCTTATTTCATCATTAGCTATTTATAATACTAATGTTTCAACAAAACTGATACAAAAATGTGCTATTATGGACTGCATGCTAGTTTATCGTGATGTCAGTATTCATATTATGAGCTCTATGGGGAATCAAAAAAAAATAAAAATCAACCCAATTTTTGCATGTCTGTCTTTTCTGGACCTAAACTTTCCCAAAATGATACCTCAAGTCAGCTCAGTTCTAAAAATACCCATGATTCTAAAAACCCTGACAGTGCAGATTTACCTTCTTATATTTTCTCTTCAACTTTGTATTGAATTTTCTTATTTTCCTATGGAAAAGATATTGATTTTTTCAGACCTTTAAATAATAGGGCAAACAGCAAAGAACCACAATACCTCTCCTTATAAGAAATAAAGTTTTAACTAAAGTCATAACTCTTACAATATTTGTGCAATCTTATTCTATCAAAACATCTCACCTGGAAAATCTTTCAGAACATCTTAAAGGTGTACTTACGACTAAGGCACAAAAATAAGTAATATAGGAGAATCTTGTGAGAGTCTCATGAGCACCACCACCTGTACTGATAAATATGAGATATTTATTATGTAAAGTAACTGCCCAGCTGCTGTACACTCTACTGAATAACAACCTAGAGCCTTCTAAAGTCACTTTAATCCCAAATGAGATAGTCTGCATATGTTTTAATATGTTTTAATTTATGCATGTTCACTTCACATCTTGAGTGTTTAAAATAATTTTAAATAGGCTTATTGACTTCACCTGTGAAGGTGATTCATCTGATTTCTCTGAATCTTGGTCTTAGTAAGACCAAACAGTAAGGTGTGTTTACATTTATTCTCCTTATAGGAGAATAAGTATTAAAATACTTAATCCCATAGTTAACCTTGTAGTTGATGAATAAGATATAGCAAACTTGAAAGACTGGATCCAAAGAATTATCATGACACCAACACTGGTTTAAACCAGTATCATTAGAAATACATTGATAGAAATAAAAGAGCATAATTTAAAAAAACAATCAAGCATGCATACACTTTATTCAGAGAAAATTTTATGTCTCAAATATCTGGTTATTCAGGAAAGATATTTCCTTCCCAGCTTTTAAAATAAATTGTTTATTATTACTTGTTCAAGCTGCAATTACTATGTGTGCCAACTATATTGAGGAAAACAGAAAATCTATTTGCTTGACATTAAACTAATATAACTTTCTATTACTTTATGTTCACAATTTATTCTGAAAATAACACGGAACATAAAAACTTCTCCCTGTGTCAACTATTTTGATAAAATGGGGTATTTGATAGACTAGCAATGGGAGAGAGAGTTCTGTTTTGGCCAAAGAATTTCTCTGACAATATAAACAACACTCAGTTTGCTATTTTAAGAGATGGCATAAAGAGAGCTCAGCGTAGATGTTCTCTCTGTATTTTCTATATTGACAGAGCACTGTCCCCAAAATCAGTATCATCTCAAAAATAGCCCTCATATTTTACTTACTACTACTGAGTGATTGGTTAGTCTCACTCCACATCCTTTTTAACATTTAAGTTACAAAATTCCATCTTTGGACCCAAGAAATGATCCTAGCATATAAAGAAACACATTTATATAAAACAAATTGTTTGATAAAATGGAAGTTTGGAATTCCTTGCTTAATTCCTTGCTTAGTTCTAAACTTCACAATCTTGCTTCCAACCTTAAATAACATACCATAGCCATTTAGTAATGTTTAAATAAATGCAAAATAAATGGATAGTTCCTCTCTCAAACATTACAGTTCAATGATTTATATATAATTTATAATTTCTATGTGTTTTTTTTTATTATAACAACTATAGAAGGTTGCATGAGTTTTCACCAAGTTCACGGAAAGAACAGGATATGAGAAATGAAGATTAGGAACTGTGGAAAAAAATTAAAATAGAGGAACAATTTATCAGTGATTCTGCCCTTTTATTTCACAGAAGAAAATGCATATCAATTTAAAGACTAGCCCATGACTGGATCATAGCTCTCCAAAATTTTCAGTACCTCTCTTTCAATTATTAATTTTAAAACAGTGTCAAGACAAAGTCTTTGAAGCATATATCTGAATGAAAGAAGGGAGAGATTGTGCTTGGTAGTTGGTTAATTATACTGGTATTACAGATTATTCCTTTCTGAATTTTCTTTTGGGGTAGGGACCATAACAGAACTCTAATGCTGGCTCCAAAGCGAGTAGCTGAAATGTCTATATTTTGTATATTGAGATCTGCGTGGTCGATTGGAATAAAAGATTTTTATAATGATTTGCAAACAAGGTTGGACTCAAATATATGAACATTCTATTTATTTTGAAAGAAGCACAGCATGCTAGCAATAAATATGGCATAAAAAGTATGCCAACTGATGTTTTGTTTAACATAAATTTTAACATAAAATATGTTTTTTTCTATTCTTTGCTGACATTTTGATGCATTTATTAAATATCAATATTTTATTTGGTTTATTTAGGTTTATTATATAGCAGGGTGTAAATATTGCGTCAAGTATAGATACACTAATTCTGGAACACTTACATTACAGCTCATTTAGCTGTGTAAAACACTTCCTTTCACATATTGCTCCTCCTTTATAATTTGCCCAGTAGCCAGCCAGCAGCAGCAGGAAGAAAGAGGAACTCATTTCACTATTAAACACTAGGTAACAAAACATTGCTAGGGATTTACCCTAAGGTTTGTATGTGTTGTAAATCTTGCCCTTGATCTTACTCGTAAGAATAATTTCATAATTACAGGAATCTCTCTACTCTATGTACCATAATGTCATTATTTCAACTATTCGAGCTTTCTGAATCTAGTTCCTACAGTGAAATTATTTTCTATGCATCTGTGTATCTTCTGAAATGCTTACCGCCATAGTATTTGAACACTTTTATTAAAACAAAAATTGTCTTTACCCAAAATAATGCATAGCTAAGGAAAAAGTTTTCAAAAGTGCATATTTGATCATAATCTCATTATGGAAACTCACCTTCCGGGAAGCAAAGTTATACCATTTTCTATTTACATGCTGATTTTTTTAAAACCAGACTTCGGCTTATTCTGGTTCAATTCCCAGACATATGTTAAAAGTTCTCTTAAGCTGCATATTTTTGTAAAAATACATTATTCTATGTCCCAGAGGAGACATAGTCTAAAAGAACAAGTTTTTTGGGAACTTTTTAATAGCTAATCTCAGTTGTGCCATTGATCTACTCTTTGGCCTTGAGCAAGTAAAACCTGTCTGCCTTGGAATTTCCCATACATAAACTGGATTACAAGCAACCACGGGAATGTAGTTTCGATTTGTCTTTATAATTTTAATCATGAGAGATCCATTTCAGTAACTATTTTCCATAGCTCTCATTTCACAGTGCACACATTGCTCTAATACATAAGCAGCTCTAATTGTAATTTTAGTAAAGTTATGTCTTTCTAGACCTTTCAAATATATGTTGGGTTGTTTTTTTCTTCTTTTTAACTACGCCAGAGAGGATACAAATTTAAACACTATGGTATGTGATTTCAGCAACAAAAGGGGCTTCACTACAGTTATGTTTACTAGTAGTTTCGTTTTCAAGCTAGATCAATACAGAAATGAGTCAGTCATTCGTAAGTGTTCCAGAAACATGTCTCTAGACCATCCAGAAAGTATCTGTAGCCAGCTACATGGCAATCACAGTCAAAAATTCAACAGAAAACAACAGCAAACAACAGCAAACAACAGAAATAGGGCAGAACCAGTGCAAGTGGGAGATCCCATTTTTAACCTTCCTGAATTTGGCTTTGCTTTCTAGATCTTATCCATGGAAAAAAATGTGATTTTGACTGAATGAAAAAACATCAACATGATTTTAAACTCATATCCTGATTTCACAACATGATTTTACATTAATATGTTGTTTTCAGTCTTGGATTACAAATAGCTGCAGTTACTATATGTTCTTCTACTGATGTTCACAAGGAGGTTTTTATTATATTTATGCATTTGATTATTACTTACTAACACCAAGACATCTGCGCACTATAAAAAAGTCACTCATAAAATATGGCTCAGTAGTGTATGAGCAGAGGTTGCCAAAACCAAGTTCCACCAGCGTATTAGTAGACAAGGTCTTAAACATTGCTGGGTTTTTTTTGTTTCACCAGGGCAGTGGAGACCTGTACAAAACTAGCAGGGCAGTGGTGACCTATACACAACTAGCAGATAAATTACAGGCAAATCCCTGGAGGAAAGAGGAATATGCATTCTTCACAGTTCCATGGGAAATTAGTGTCCCTAAATAAGAATATCTTCCAATCTGTATTTTGTTTCAAAATGTACAATGGTTTGAGTATTGCAGATAAAAACTGAATCACAGATTATAAAGTAACTCGGACGTTATCAGTTTCTATTTTTCAATAAGTTTCTTAGTTTAATGTGCATCTTATGAGAGCACATAAGAGCAATATGTGCTCTTGTACGTAACTCCAATCCTTAATTTTTTATTAAAAGCACTTTTTTGTTGTTTGGATGGTAGTTTGCTTTGTTTTGTTTAGGTTGTTGGTTTTGGTTTTTTAATGAGCCATACTCAGGCTTCCTTCTTAAAATGAAGTTTCCAGAAGTTTATACTTCATGACAAACTTTACAACATTGAAAAAACCTCACGTATCTAGATCAAACATCATTTGTTATTTAAACCCATTATGTACTGACTAGAGGTAAGAAAACTGAGTGCTTTTTAATGTCATTTTAACATCTACTGCATATATAATGGGCACTGAACATACTTATAAAGGAAAAGAAAAATTAGATTTTCTTAGAGGCTCTGAAACTGAAACAAAAACTTGAAAAGTACATTTGTTTATGAAAAGCTTTTTTTTTATATACTTCTTTTTGCCTAGTGATGAACAAATACACTAACAACTTCAGAAAAGCACAACATACTCTATTATGTTTTCCCCCTTAGTTCCTTCTCTTTCATTTAATTTTAACCTTGCTGGCTCAAGGTTGATTTCTTTTTATTATTTTTGTCACTATGTAATATATGGGACTACCCATGCGTGCTTATATTTGTTTCTCTAGGATGGCTCTGAAGTGCCTATGGGCTGTACATTTACTTTCTGTTTGACCTCATGCCTAACTTGTTAATTTGCTTTCCTTCAGGGGCTTTCTTCTGCTTTTATTTCTAGTTTGTCCTAAACTAATTGAAATGTAAATTACATCAAGGATATGAAGTCTGGAAAAAAAATCTGCTTGGAAAAAAAAAATACATTCACATGCCATGGATATTCTATGCATGTGAAGCAGCAAAATTTATGGAAAGAAGTATTTTTGCCATCTACCCACTCCTGTGAAAAAAGTTCACTTTAAAGAGATCCTAGAAAGACCAGTCCAGAAAGGGCATAAAATGTATGTGTTTCTGACAATAACTATCTGAATAACTTGATACTGAAATTGTACTGCAAAATGTAATAACTATTTCACTGTACATAAAAATTAAACAAGAGATTCTGAAAGAAATAATTTCCAAAAAGAAGTAGCACATGGAATAATCTGCAACAGTTACATGTTGGAGAGACAATTTTTTAGTTTTCAACATCTTTTTGTAGAAGACTCAGCATCATAGCTGACTCTGGGAAAAATCTCAGAAAAAAAAATAATGGATGAACTGCAACTAATCATATAAAGTTTTATATATGATTTTTCTGAGAAAAATAAGTCACTACTTTCAGAACAAAGTTCATGTAGGGTATTTTGTGCTCTGACATCTTTGTAAATTTGTTAGGATTCAAAACTCAGCAAGAGCACTCTGTAATTAAATATGTGAAGATTTCAGCTGGATTCCACAGAAACAGAGCTCATGGATATGCCCATGATGTGGCAAGCAACATGAACAAATATTCTTGTGCGACCATATTACTGAGAGGAAATTATGTCTAGTTCTTTGTTTCACTAACAGGATGATTTTTCTTTGAAATGTGTTTATAAAATGCATGAGATAGGAGGGATTTCCAGCTATCACTTGGTAAATCAGGAAATATCAGCACAGCGTCATGCAGAACTGGAAAGGTCCACCCACCTAAGTCAAAAAATTTGTCTTCAGTCAAACACCATAAGCATTGTTTCTCTTATACTAATTAAGTGTTAATGTTTAAGTGACTATGAACCACTAAGCACTATTACTAGAATAGGAGACTAACAAGCCTCCTTTAAGGCTAGAGACAAGTATTTATTTTGAACTGCAGTTCAGTTCTGACCTACAGTTGAATTCTGGAGAGGTATTGTAGGAATAAGCAATCTCAAAAAAAAAGTTTTTGATGGAACAGCAGAAGAGCAAATTTCAGAGCTAGGCTTTGGACACTTCCAACAAAACAGGGTAATATAAAATCTCTTTGCTTTGACTATTATCACCTGTAATAGCAGTTAGGATGGAACTCTGAAGAAAATAGGGGTAGTAGCAAAGAATTACTGGGACACTGCACTCTCAACCCTCATCAATCTAACAGAGATAAAGCAAAATATAAGATAGAATTTTACTTAAAGGCACCATGTTATTGATTCTTAAAGTACTACAGAAGAAAAATGTTAAAAATTTGTGAAATCCACTTGAATACTGAGAAATACAGGAGATAACATTTCATACTGGCCTCAGAAAAAGCATTGCTTTTTAAGAAAAATACTGATGCCTGTTTTGTGCAAGCAGAATTCAATCCATGTTAAGCAAAGGAATCCATGTTCCTGGCACACAGCAGCTGAGGTTTTACAACACTGTTCATTCACAGTAAGCTCTTCTAAATGACATAGGGAAAGTGTTGAAAATTAGCGTCCTTTCTTTTTTCTGGTCAAAATCTTTTATATAAAGCTGTCTTTTGAGTTAATAGACAAACTGAAGAATACATTGTACATATGATTCTTAAGGATTAATAGAATTTTTAGAGTCTTCAAATTATTTAAGTTCCCTATTTTTTAAATACTGTTAAATATAAATTGAGGCTTCAAGAAAGACAAACAGTAGTTAATCTGAAACCTTCAATGAAAGTCAAGCATCTGCATTTATGATTCAGAAACATTCCCCAGATCCAGTTTTGAATGGGTCTGGTTACTTAAAATGCATCCTATAGCAGTACTTAATTTTCCACATCAGAAACTGCTCTCTATTGAGTAGCTAGTATAAAAATGCTAAAATGACAGTCTTTATCCCAAACAGATCCTAATCTAGCGATGAACACTACAGGACACAAAATTGATAATTTGCAATAAACAAATACGGTTAAGAACTGGTATGGCAAGGGAAAAAGGTAGAAGAGGTCCAAGATTACAGTTTGAACTGCGTAATGTTTTACTACCTGGCAGAAGAATGTTATGAAAAAAAAATGCATTGCAGGACTTGATCAAATTGACAACAAAATACCTAAACTGTATGGTCTTCACCAAAAACAGAGTGAGATATATATTTTTTTTTATTAGAACTGGCGTGCTAACCTATAACTTACAGAGTCTTAAACTAATTTCTGAAAAACTCTGGAAAATATGAAATTTAACTCTCAGGATTGTGGAGACACCTGGATATATATTAACTTGTGGGGCTGTGACTCTCAGAAGCATGATGAAGAAAACCCAGACCAAATATTCACATACTTTGAATACTAAAATGACAAGTCTCCTTCTCCACCCCTCTCCAGTACACTGCCTCTTTGAGAGACTGTTTTGGCTAGACAGTACAATTATTTTCTTATGACTGCCTGCCTGCGATCTATAGTTCTGACTAATCGCTGTTGAAACTTCCAGAACAAGGAAATGAGCAGAAGGAAAAGATGTAGTTTGTTCAGACAGCCCTGGCCTAGGCAGAATTGAAGATTATTTTGCTGCAATGACAAGAATCAAGCCTTCCTTCAAAGGAAGGGTGTCTACCAGCTGTCACCAGTTGCTAGAGATGGAAATGACAGCCTCCTTACCACCATGTCAAGATATATGCCTCATCCAATGAGCAGCTTGGACTTTATACTGTCTGCAACCAAAATACCTGTTAGAATTAGTCTAAAGTATCTATTTTAAAACATTTGGCCATGATCGAACTTTTAGGATTTGTTATTCGGTAAAGAAGTGGAATCTCCTGCCCATCCCTACAGCTGGTTTGAACCATTTGCACAGTAGCTTTAATTGAGCACCTAAAAATCAACAAATTGCAGACATTTTCAAACTATGTGGAAAATTCAACTGCAGAGAATATGGCTGATAAGTCTGGATATCCTGGAATCTTTTAGCTTAACTTTTACTGAATACCCAACAAATGTACGCACAGTGGTATCCAGAAAATCTCAACAGTAATATGATATTGCCAAATAACCCTGTACTCTGAATTCTCAGACAGCAGTATCTAATGTCCTACCACACATACTAAAGTGTAATCTCACATCTTTCATCTCATCTGCTTCTTCCTGCTGGAAACCCAACACACCTCACACCAAAATCTCCAGGCCCTCCTCCAGCTTGGAAAAATCCAGCCCCATTCCTCACGTCCCATCCTCCCTCTCCCATGATGAAGCAAAAGTTCAGGCCCCAGAAAAGGATACGAAAGGGAAAAAAGTACATCTATTCAAATAAACTGTTAAATGAAAGGACCAAAGTTTTGAGCCCAGCCACCATCTTATCCCTGCTCCCCACACATATACTTATGAATGTACATCTTTCTTTTACTTCTGTTAAATTTTACCATAATTAATTATTTTTCATTTTATTTTCTGAAAATATTTATAAGGAGCTATATAAAATCAGTGTTAGTAGTGCAATAAAAATATTTATCTGAATATAATTACATTTGTAACAGATGATGGTGTCTGTTATTTTCTCCCTTTTAATTTTTGGAAGGTGAAAAATATATTCTGGATGAGAGAAATGTTTCCTTTCAAAGTTTTTCTCAAATATTCTATAGTATATAAACTAGCTTTACCTTAATCAATGCATACAGTTACATTTTTCAAATGCCTTGAAGTGGAAAAAACGTCTGACTTCTTGTTGTAAATCCAGAAAGAAACCACGATGAGAGTAAATGGTTATCATTACATTCCCTACTGAGTGATTGCTGATTACACCTATGTTTTGAGTCCAGATGCTTTGTCTGCAAGTTCAAAGTTAATACAGAAATACAGAATGAAGGTTCTCATCTGTTAGAAATCAGCAGAGCCCCAACAGCGAAGGCAGAATCAGTAGGTGGCTGAGAGCTGGATTTCTCTCCCTGTGGGTAAGGCCATGAGAAGGACTCAGCTGGTGGAGCACCCTGTCTCCATTGCTGGCTAGCGGCCTGTGCCCAGCAAAAACTACGAGAACAGCCATATCCCAGCACATCTCCAGTTAAGCCTGTCAGCTTCCAGGACGAGGTTCTTGGGAAGAACCTTGGGAAGGACTTTCCAAGTCAGTGGTTATATTATTTAGTTTTAGTATCCCTGAATGGAGTACTCTTTCACATGCTGATCTTTTTGCACTCAGGCAAACTTTAACAATGCCCTGTAATGAATTGTTTCCTGTACCTTTGCTCTGTGATAAAAGATCTCTGAGGATGGTGATAAGAGTCTTACAGAAATCAAAGAATATCATATTTTGCAATCAAGTATCTAAGCACAACCTATATGAAAGCATAAAACCTTAATTTTTTAGTTTAAGAAAGCAGAGTGAAGTGAATGGAAACCCAAAAAAGACTCTGACATCCAATTCAACTATTATTAGATGGTGAAATTTTAGTAGTACTGTTTCAGTTTCATATAGCTACATATTCTATGATGTGGGAGTTACATAAAAAACACTTAGAAATTATTTATGATGTGGGAATGCATTAGATGAATTTAAAGATAATTTACTTTCAATGCAACAATTAAGAAACACCATACTTCACTCTGAGAGAAAAAAAACTTATTTGATTATTCTTTTCTGCCTAAATGTAACTTCATGCAAGTAATCTAAAAGACTTTTTAATTGAAAAATAATTCTGAATTATTTAAAATGTGACAGTGATTTTTAGCTGACATTAACAGCAAATCATTGTACTCCTTTAAGACTGACTTGATGATTTTGATTGCTCAGACTTCCTAAGCAAGGCTTGACATGAGTGATATAACAACACACATTTTAAAAAATGTCTAATCTGTCTGGATCAATGAATGAATTTTACTTCTTCAAATCTTTATTAAGTATGTAATGCCACAAATAACTTTAAAACATAGTAAAGCATGTGCAAAGGAAAGATTCAGTTTCAATCTCTGCCTCCAAATACAGATAAATCATTGTATAAAGAAGGCAGATGTGAGGAGAAAAATGAGAAAACATTAATAACAAGATGGTACCAAAGCATTCACAGAATCACAGAATGATTGCATTTGTAAGGGATCTCTGGAGGTCATCTGATCCAACCACCTGCTCAAGCAGGAACACCAAGAGCCAATTGCCCAGGACCGTGTTCAGATGTTTTTTGAATACCTCCAAGGAGAGAGATTCCAGAACCTCCCTAGGCAATCTGTGGCAGGGCATGGTCACTCTGATGTTCAGAAGGCACCTCCTGTGTTTCAGTTTGTGCCTGTTCCCTCTTCTTCTCTCACCAGTCGGACCAGTCGGAAGAGCCTGGCTCCATCACCTTGTACCCTCCTTTCAGGTATTTATATGCATTGACGAGATCCCCCCTGAGCTTTGTCTTCTGCACCTGAACAGTCGCAGCTCTCTCAGACTTTCCTCATGTGTGAGGTGTCGCAGTCCCTTAATCATCGTAATGTCCCTCTCCCACGTATGTCCATGTCTCTTTTGCTCTCAGGAGCTCAGAACTGGACACACAACTCCAGGTGTGGCCTCATCAGTGCTGAGTAGAGAGGAAGGATCACTTCCATCAATCTGCTGTCATTACTTTGCCAAATGCAGCCCAGGATGCCATTGGCCTTCTTTTCAACAAGGGCACATTGCTGGATCATGTTCAACCTGGTATTCACCAGGACCCCCAGGTCCTCTTCTGCCAAGTTGCTTTCCATCTGGGTGTCTGGGGTTGTTTCTCTCCGTGTGCAGGATTTTGCACTTCTCCATGCTGAACTTATTGTACCTACATGTTTCTATGTGACTTCTAATGGATCACTATTTTTGTAGTGCCCAAAAGTATGAGCATGAAACACAGGTAAAGGTTGTGAATCTCCAAACAAAAGACGATATCAGAAGCCCCAGGGCTATAAACACAAATCATAAATGGTCAATTACTGGTTCATAAAGGACCTTGAGAGACTTGTAGAGATGGGTTTAGGGATAACTCCTAAAGAAAGATCAAGCGACTAGGCTGTGGTTATCAACTTAACATATCAGAAGTATAAATATGATCCCAGGCAATTCTGCAACACCCCACAGCCACGTCACACTTCTACCGGTGAAGGACTGCTGACACAGGCCACTTGCTGAAACTCTGACCTTCTGCAATTCTGCTTCTCCACGGAAAAGGCTGTTGCTATTGAATTTGGGACCCAGAGGATCAGAAGAAGTAATCAGTAGGCGTAACAACAGAGAAAAGGCAAATATGAGAAAGTTTATCAGTTTTCACTGTAGCACTATTTAGAATTAACAATATTATTAGTTAAGGCAATATGGAAAATGTTTAGTTTCATTATAATTTGTTGCTCTAGAACAGTTTGACCTCCACCTGCCTTCTGCCTGTGGCATGGGGACACTGACCTAAAGCAGAACTGTGCACAGCAAGCACATTTCCTGTGTGCAACAATTCAAATCTGTTTTCCCCTTTGGTGCTAATGACCAGCAGAACACAAGGAATTAGATTATGTATGAAGGAGTAATGAGAAGATGATGACCACTTATGAACAAAGCAAAGGAGCAAATAAAGGAGGAAGAAACCTCAGCCAGGTCCAAGTCTGGATTGATATAAAACCTTTTCTACGCCTCAACTTGCAGAGCTCACACTGTGCTGAGGCTCTGCTTGCCCACACAGCCCAGAAAGATCTAGAGATTTTGAAGTGCAGGCAAACAAGATCCAAACATCAGAAAAAACACCAATTGCAGATGGCAACATCTTTGTTCACGAAGTAAAGAGAAACCTTATGCCCTAAGAAACTAGTTTATTCAAATTAGCACTGCTCAGAGTAATTTCTCCTAATAGTAATTCTTTGATTAGAATAACATTGAATTCTCAGCTTTGCATACCAGGTGGGCTTCTTTAGTTCTCATAAATTAAGCAAGATATTTGGTTCAGTAACCTGCCCACAAGGATCGGTTGTTAAATCTGAAAGCAACACCAAACCACATGGCAAATCACAATGGCCTGCACTGCTCTTGGCTCCAACAGGGTTTAGTTCAAATTTAAAGTGCCTGGATCTTAATTTAAAAATTACTTACTGTCTTGAACATGTTTTCTTCAACAAATTTATATTGCATCATTGTTATTACATGCATGCATGCATGAACTCCTTAACCAGTAATAACTGTTCCGAAGTCAATACAAATACTACATATACAGACAGGTATAATTCAAAGTGAAAAGTTGTCTTTATACTTTTTTTAACCATAACAGCATCTCTGTAACGTTTCTCAAGACAAAAAATACTGGCTTTTAGCAACTACATTACAGGAAATAGGAATTTTAAAATTTAAGGCAACCTAAAGTACTAGTGGCTGACACAATTTCTGGATATATGGCAGACAGTGAACATGTGTTAAACACTGCACATTTGGCAATTTTAAAGTCTAGAATGATGTGACTATCAGCATTCAAAGGATTTGAAAGTCCCTGAGCAGGAACCTATTTTTATGACATATGTATATGACTGAGATTATTATTTATATACATATATGTGTATATATATATATTTTTAGTTAGGAAAAAAAATCAATATTCTCACTGAAATACAAAGTTGGCTTCAAGAAATAAACGATGGGGTTCATTATAAATATTCTGTATAATCAAATATTTTGTAAGACGTTTCAGATGAGTACACGGCTCTGAACCTGACTGCACGCTTAAGTAATCAATTCACATATTCAATACAATAGACAGAAGAGATAATTTTATATTTCCTACTTCTCCTCTGAGTAATAAATATGATAAAATACTTTAACCTAAGACAAGAACATGGGGGAGTAAGAAAAACAGTGCATTCCAGCAAAATTAGTTTTTTTCCAGCAGTATCTATTTTTCCAAAGGGGAATAGTGTGAAGATTTTGTTTCTTAGGGTCCACATGTCTTTGTTTTCTTAAATGACTGGAAAGACAGAGGGTAAGTATGACAGGTCCCCAACACATCTGCAGGGTATTTTAGCTCATACTGACATCAAAGTTGAAACCTTAAGCTATCACTCTTGCAATGAACTTAAGAGACCTTGCTCTTCTCATTGGTTTTGAGCAGAAATTCTACTCAGAGAATCTGAGAAGCTTCATCATGGAAGTTTTGAAATTCTCTCCTAGGAAATTTTCATTTTAATAAACTAAATTATCTGGTGAAAATTCTTAATATAAAGAACAAAAAAGGTAAACGAAAGCCAACATTTCCAGCAAAGTCTACTCAATAAAGGAGTAACCCTAAATATACACTATTTATTTCCTCGCCTACCACCAATTGTAATAACATAAAGGCAAAGAAGAAGAGTATTTATATCATTTAAACAGAAAATACAAAATGAAAGCATACATAATGGTAGAGAGGGCTTTGGATAGGCCAACTCAAATTTAGTCTTCTATATTTTACCACAGCTTTGATCGTCTTCCCTCATGGACAGTGATATACGGCACATATAACATCTTAATTACTTCTTGGGCTTAGATTAGTTATTTTATTATGTAAAGTTTTATAATGTTAAGTTGTGTTCATACAGATTTATATATCATTAGCTAATTACATCTAATATGAAACATGGTAATTAAATTCTTATTAATGACAGTTAATTTGATGTTATTAAAAAAGTGATAATTTTATTCTACTTAATTTTAATGCAGGAATGAAGTGCACTATAGGTTAATTACTGCTAGGCAAATAATTAAAATAAACTAAGAACTCAGAAGTGTTCTAATAGTATCTTTTCCCCTTTTAAAAGTATATTTATTTATTTTGGTCTTAGGCTGAAATTCAGTAACTTCCATTGTACTTCCTTAATTAATGAATAATTCAAGAAATCACAGAGCAAGTACTACTGAAAGCACCGGAGATAAAGTGTTCTGGCATAATGCATTGCTTTAAGCATCTCCATGTAGCAGGAAACACAACTGTTCTCTCTCTGATACATCAATTCTATCATCTGTTATTCGGAAAGGAGTATTTCAAGCAACTCTCCACCTCTTAAATGAACAAATATATAATAAATACTGAAAAAAAAATGAAATATAGATAGCACTGAAGACATTCTACGTCATTATAGTCATTGATTATTCCAGAAAACTTGTTGACATAACCTAAAAATTTGTATTTATTTATTTAGGATCTGATTCTGTACTCTTCTGAGGAGCAATGCATTCTTCCTCCAGTTATCTTCCTAATATCTAAATTAAAACTCTCTCTTAATCTGAATGCATAAATCAAATTTACCTAAATGAAATGACCCAAACTCTTTCCCTGTATTTACTATCTGATTTTTTTGCTATTTGTAGGGCCATG
>JAOXJK010000001.1:125045569-125067372 GCA_025774025.1 Xenus cinereus
TCTGTGCTGTTTGCGGGGTGGAGGTTGGAGCGAACTTGAGCCTGGGAAGAAGGGGAGGGTGGGAGGAGGGTGGTTTTTAGATTTATTTTAATTTCTTATTATCCTACTCTCTTATTCATTAGCAATAAATTAAATTAATTTTCTTAAGTCAAGTCTGTTTTGCCTGTGATGGTAATTGCTGAGTGATCTCCCTGTCTTTATCTTGACCCATGAGCTTTTTATTGTATGTCCTCCCCCCATCCAGTTGAGGAAGGGCAGTAATAGAGCAGCTTGGTGGGCACCTGGCATCCAGCCAAGGTTAACCCACCACAGTTTCATGCTGTTAATCTTCTACATTTTCCTGCTCTGAGTTCAATTATTTCATCTGGTGTAGTGAGACACTTTTGACATTAAACACACATTCTGTTGTCTCCACTTTTCACCATATACACTATTATCTCTGATAAAGCATTGAAAAGTCAGGTTCTATGTGTAATATTCTGAATTCAAAACTTGACTGCTATATTTTGAAACCAGATCCTTTGTGGATTTTTTGCTATGACAAAGAGGAGTTTCCCACAAAGCTCAAAGTGTACACTTTAAATAGAGCGCACACACACACACACCTCACTCACAAAAAAAATGACCCCCAAGTCCCGCAGCCAGAGAAGAGAACCAATTACTTCACAGTATTGATACTAAACATCAGTCAAGAAGCAATGAAAAATGGACATAAAACTAGTCATATTGGCAATTAATTACCCATTCTGCTACTTCAGCTCATGCTGCACTGGGCCTTAGTAAGTTTTGCCATGAAGGTGAATTCACGAAACATTTACAAAGACTATTAGTAAGACCGTGAACTTTATTGGCAGTAGGAAAGACTTGGCTTGCATTCCTCTGCTTGTCCAGAACCAAATGAAATGGAAGGTATTGCCTTTCCCCCTTCTCTCTTTTTCTAATATCATTCTTACATACTTTTACTCCTACAAGTTCAAATAAAATTCTTCAGATTTCTTATGCTTTGTGGATGTACTAACTTTTCCAAAGAACACACACAGGGGGTGTTATTTGTCTCTTTTACTATGCATGATGAACTCTCATACTACAAAGAAAAGTATAGATCACTCAACATAGTAGGTACATTTGTTGGCTTTCTCATACTTGTCCCAGATCTACATCGCTGATGATACAACAAAATTCTCTCTGTTTTTCCGAACCTGTTTCATTCAGTTATTTACAAAATTACACAGCCAGCAAACGGCTTTTAGAGAAAATTATGTTTTCTTTCCCTTAAATATAAAATAGACTTTTTTCATTTGTATGGTATGTGTGCATATTGCACCAGGAACTAATTGCACTTAGTGGCATTTCAGAGAACACATCAAGAAGACACTGATATATTTAAAAAAATTCTGTGATGGTAATAGCCCTTTTTCACCCAAATAACTTTCATGGACTAACCCATTAGAGGCCTGGGATTCCTTTTTCCTTCTTACTGTTAATATTGAGTAATTATTTGGGAAAAAAAATCTACACAACTATAGACAGTAGTGGTAGGTCAAAAAAATGTAAAAATGTAAATGTAAATACAAAAGTTAGCAACTTTAAGGTCTAAATCTGAATAGGAAATGGGTCAAAGGTCAAAGACCCGGTTTTGCCCTCTGGTTTTACAATGCAATGTATTTTATAAGCCACGTGCACATATTGACTAATATAGGAAAAGCACAATACTCAGGGAATCACCCTTTCTTTCCTAGGTAGTATTTAGGCTGAAATACTAGGAGCACCTTTTGAACTTCAGAACTGCAGTGACTGAGAAACCTTCACAGCATTTTTGCATAAAATAGTGAGACTAAAAAAATGTATAAAAGTCATCTCTCCTCTTTGATCAACAAAAAAGGAAAGGAATGGAAGATAGAGAAGCCACAGTAAGATTATTTTAGTTCATCAAATTAAATATAGCCAAAACCACAGCAGGTATCAATGGTTTTGATTTCTGAAAAGTCAACAAAGTTGCACAGATCAAACTCTAAAACACAAAATGCAAAACCTCCAAGTCACTGATGAACTGCCTACGCATTTGGTACTGGTGAAACACTGTCACTGAGTTGGAGCATAGACCTACTTTGTTTGTTCAGCATTCATTGTGTAAGTACTAATTTTGTTTTTCTTTTTAAGGGTGACGCTAGACAACAGAAAGGCAGGCGGCTTTATCCTGACTGCTACGCTGTGTCTCAAATGGGACACTTCCGGGAGAAAAGTGCGTAGTTCTCTTCTTGAGAGTAACTGAGTGTGCTTGGAAGTAATTTCTGGGTGCAAATGCACAGCACAGAATAAGAAAGACCATAAATGTGGGACCCATAGACCCAAATGTCCCATGAAGGCCAATGGTCTCAGAGGTTTCAAAAGTAATGAAGATCATGAAATTTGCCTAGGGATCCAGGAGGCTACAAAGTTTTTGTAAACCAATGAGCCATTGAAAACTACCGGAAGGAGAAGGACTCCTGACAGGACACAGTGGATCGGGAAGGTTGATTTTCAAACATCCTGTAGTAAGCTGCCAGATTCAGATGATCTAGGATTTGTCTATTGAGAAAATTGCCTTTGAGGTTGAATCCTAACAAAGATGTACTTCTGGTGATTAGCCTTTTTCACAGTGTTATTGGCCTCCATACTCAAGGGAAAAGATGGGTCTCTCCTCCCTCAAAGTCTTGTGATTCATGACCCCATCACACATCAATTTTAGTAGGATAAGAATGTTCTTAATGAACTGGAAGATCTGGCAACCGTTAACAGGTGTCCACGCTAGTGCAAGAAGCCTTTCTAGAACAGGGCTGTGAGAAAGTAAGTGGAAGAACCTATTCTTCTGAAAACAGATTTTTCCCTATATTATCCTTAATTTTTATTTTTTGGCCAAACAAAAGTAAGTCTTAACTTTTTTTCCTAGAAAAATAATACCAGTTTATGCCTTTAAACTTTAACCATGACACAAGAAGATCCCTGCTTTGTACTGAAGAAGTTGCAATGAGTTTTGATGCCAATGACAATACAGAAAATGTGACAAAATCAGAGTCTGCAAAGTCAAGGGATAATCAGTGTGAAAGCTGGGAATTCACAAAAGGAAATTAGAAAATTGGTTGAAAGAAAAGTTTGGGAAAGCAAAAATCTCTATGAATACTGCAGTTGGTAAGGGCTCTCTGATCTGCTTCATCCTTAGATGACAACACTTATGTAGCCTTTTATACTAAACATCTCTGGAACTTTTTTAAAAGAAGTCTTATTCTATCTCAAAATGGAAACAACCAACCTGACACACTGCTGAATAAAAGACTTTCCTTATATGTAAGCATGGAATGTTGACTTCATCCTAATCTAGAACCAAAAGTAACTCTTTTCGTAGGAGTCCTATCATAACAAAACTGTATGGACAAGGCCATGGAAAGAAGTCAAACTCATGAGGTAGATACATTTTTATTGCATCAGATCTGTTTGTCCATGGCAGTCATGAGATGGTCAGGCACTCTGTCATCTAACAGTGAGAAACAGCAAGTCAGTATGACACCTTCATACTGGGAAATCTACCATACTGACTTTCTGTGCAAGAACAGTAACAGATTGATCTTCAAATGGGCTTCAAAACTCTCTCAAAAAAACATAATAAACCAATCGTATCAAGTTTTTCATATAAGTCGTTTCCATCATAAAAATTTCCATGTCTATGATGCAGCAATATGCTGCAATGTGCTGCAACAGAAACCAAACATAGATAAGCTCTTGATCAAACCTTTGCAAACCTAAGGCCTTCTTGGGAATCCGTGGTTTAGTTGATACATAATGTATTAGCAAATGCTGTGGTCTGGACTGGAAGATCATGAAATGAACAAAATGAGCAGAAAAACAGTTTGCCACCATCACCACCAGCTATATTCTTCAATCTGGCAACCAAGCAAAGACTGATAAGCCTCAGGCTGAATCTTCCTTGCAGTTGTTGTATCAGCATAATAACATGCGTGCAAGTCCTGCAAGGAATGATCTCCTACTAGGATGTGTTAACAGGATCCATCTCTTTCCAATTCTGTTAGCACTCCTTTTTTCCTAGTGAAGTCTGTGTTTTCCAAACATTCATCTGTACCAAACTTGGCCTGCCAGCAGCATAAGGAAGTAGACAAGCACTAAGAAATTATTTGCTTCATCCTAAGAGTAAGGAAGTCTCCACCTCTCTCCAGCCTTCAAACAGGAAGCTGGAGTGATTTGCTTAAACCAAAATTAGGGAAAATCCATATCACCAATCAGAAACATCTGCTTCCATGGGCTGATCAAGCCAGCCATGACACATCCTGATTTACGTATCGTTTCAAATAAATGTACACAATTTCAAATACATATTTCTAGAAATGATCCCTCTCTAATTTGAATATGTTCTTTCCATTTTTATTTTCATTTCAGGCCTTTCCAGGATGTCTGCAAAAAAGTCTTGCTGACCAAACTCTCACTCAGCTCATTGATATCAGCCATATCTGGAAGGAATGTGTGCATCAATGCATTAAAATGCATACAAGATTCCTGGCTCCTTTCAGAGGCTGTTTTTAGGATGCCTGTTTGCTGGGAAGTGGGCTCTACTCATTTTATACATGCCAGTAAACAGTTGTCAGTTCTGAGGCATCAATAACCCAGCCACATTTGAGGTTCCACTTTTCTGTGAAATATGTAATCTATGATATTTAAGTTAACCAACAATACTTTATTTTTCAGACAACCTGAAAGGAGCGTTATACCATGCATTTCATTGATACAGTCAAACTTATTCGGATGTAAATATTCATGGCTATTTCCCACATCTTCTTTCTGCCAAGAGAGTGAGAAAAAAATATATGTAAATTACTGCCACAGTAGGATCTCTTGAGAAGTGAGTCATGGATGAATCAAGAAAATATAAGATACCCAAAAAATGCAGCATGTAACGAGGGCTAAGATAACACCCCAAGCGCTATTATCTCGTATGTATATGTACAATGTCCTTGCATCTTTCCTAGTACAAAATGAGTAGAAAGTCCCTTAAACACTTAGGATCACCTACATAAGCAAGCTATATAGTGGTGTGTATTACTGAAAAAACTAATAGTTTGCTCTAGTTTCTTTCTTCGGCCACATACATATTTGATGTCAGAATATTGTGCATTTGTTTCTGTCCAGAGTATGAAAAATCAGTACAACATATATCATTTATGTGTGTCCTCTCAGCTACTTCCCTGTGATAAACAACAGCTCAAGCCACCCTTATAGCTGTTCTTGATATTAAATGAATGGTCTGTCAGAGATAAAATGAAACAAACTGCATTTCAGAGTTCGAGAAGGAGAGGCTAACACAAGAACATATTTATTCACTAATGTTACCAAAAGAGTTCCCTTTAATAAACAGGAGTATTTCTATTTTTCTTTCTCCAACCTTCTCACACACATCATTGCCCTTCTGCACAATCTGTCTGGTAGAGTAAAATAATATAAAGTACAACATATGTTTCCTTTTGAAAATCTTTTTGGCACAAGCAAACATACTTGCCAAATTCTGGCTGCAAATTTGCATTATATCTTAATAAAGGAGTACAAAAATCTTGTGTTCAATCATCAACACTACAAAGTAAGGAGCTTAACACACCACATGTTAAGTATGTAAATGGATACCACCTGGTGGTGAAATTCCAGGCAGTATAGGTTCTTTTGTTAAATACTATATTTTCATCCATGTTGGTAAAGTCACTAGTAAACATTTTGACAGTCATTCCAAAATACAGCCCTCAGAAGTATTACAAAATCTCGGTGGTTCTTTAAACACTAGAAATCTTCCAACAGACCTCTATTATTTTTTGGGTCCATATTCCTAAAGGATTTTTAGCACAGTGACTGCTAACTGCCAATATCCAGCTGACAAAAACAAAGGAAAAACAGCTTAATTTAAGTATTTGGGTTTTTTTCAAAAAAACAAAGCTAATCTGCAGGAAAATAAATCCTTACTTGATTAATAAATACACTCCACAGGACTTCATTTAGCAGGTAATCCTGAACCTTGAATTATCATTAAGTAGTCATGTTAAACATATTATTTTTGCACAAGTCAATGTCAATATTAGCATCCATTTCAGTGCATATCGACATCAAAGCTGGATGCAGAAAACAACTTGCAAAGGAAAAGACACAAGGCTGACTATTTTAACTACTGGCACACCCTTCAGTGCCTGCTATATATTTTTATTATTGATCTTAAATACCTTTTTCTAGCATGGGTTAGATGGTGATATTTTCAATGACTGAAATCAATAAAAAATGTTATTTCTTTCACAGATATCTATAAAGAAGAACAAAGATAGAGAATTTATTTTAGTTGAGATCTTTTCACTGGGAAAACCGCTTCCCATATTTACCTTAAGGTGCCCTATGACTTTGAAGGGCCTGACCTAGCATCCACTAAAGTGTACTACATTGATTTTCAACAGACTTGAATTTAGCATCTAGAAAACTGGCAACTTTTACTCAGAAAATGAGTGCATTGTTATAATGACCTTTTCATTTACAACCATTTGTTTCTTGGTTGTTTGATTGTTTTTTTAATTCTCAAACTGTTTCTTCATTATCTTTCCTTCCTCAGCTCAAAGCTTTCAACCTATTGGATAACCATTCAACCCCTTCACAGAAGGATATGTTCAGTATCAGAGGACTATAAATAGGATGTACCATAATCTATAGTAAGGTGAAGTGCAACATCCATCAGAAAGAAAATGTCAACAGTCGCCAAATGTTACCATTCTGGTGTGCCTACCTTAGCATATTGACTTGTTTCTTCATATTTAGGTGCCAGAATTTCAGGTCAAAGGGGAGACCTTGGGGCTTCTGCACTTCAGTGTGTTATTTCTGAGCTGACCACAGGGCTGGGTACTGCTGCTCCCTTTCTCAAAAAGGGAAGAGAAAAGAGGTAGGGAGACAGTAATGCACCAAACATAATCCTGCTTTGTGGGGCAGCACTCTGTTGAATTTGTTGGATTTTTGAGAGAAAGAACATATGGAAATGATCATAAGGGAGTGATCATTCTATGACAATCAAGTATTAAAAATATTTAAATCAACACGTGATTCTACTTAAAACAGAAAATACTTCTGCTTCACAAAGAAAGGTAAAACACCAAGAGAACACTTTCCACTAGCTCTGGGTAAAGACTTATACAGTAACAGAAATTAATGTAAGATAGCAACTATTTACAGCTGTGAAGAATACTATTGCTCTGTTAAATGTAATTCTCAGTGTTCAACTAATCTGGGTCAAAACAAAGGTTCCTAAATCTCTAGTGTTGGCAATTAGAGCAGGGATTAACAGATTACATGTGTCAGAATCTTAGAGATAACTTTCTTTAGCTTTAATAGAATTTTTATTGAAGTAGTTTATCCTCAGTGCATGAGGTTTGAAGAGCTCAACTCTGCCTACAAAAAGTTTACCTAGAAAAACAGAATCTCAAAAGTTTACCTGGAAAAACAGACTCAATCTACTGGCAATGAGTGATTTTGTAACTGCTTTGATTGGAATCTTAGGAGAGGGTCGTGCAGAGACTGCCCCTTTCCCACATTCCCCAATTCTTCCCTAGTTACTCAAAATAAACTTCTCCTTGATAGCTGAGTTACCAAGTGTGCATTCTACATCTAACAACATGTTACTATCATTCAGGAAATATAATATTAGTACCAGAACTGCATTTTATTGCATGATGCTCAGCCATTTCTTGATGATGTGACATGTTCATTTCATTTGTTCTAAGAATATGCAGTGAAATTATAATACACGAGCTTTTCATATTGACTATTGATGATTCCATGAAGGATCACAGTTACATGGAATTACATGTAGTAAAGGTACTTATAAACACTTGATCAGGTGAAGAACGAAGAACATTCAGATATTATGTAGCACTATAAGAAAGGAAGGGCAATATTTTCTAGTGGATCCATACAGAGCAGTCTACCAAAGAAAGAAGAGGGAAGAAAAATAAAAGGCAAAAATCAATGTAATGAGAGGGAAAATAATGGCAAGAAATTGAAATAGAACCAAAAGGAAGAAGTCTCAATATTTAAATAGAATTGAAGAAACAGTACAAAACAAACAAGTGAGAGATATCAATGAATAAATTAAAAGACTGCACACTGTGTATAAATGCAGGTGATTATTTCAGTAAGGTTCCCGTCAGAGCCTGACCGTTTGATATACAGGCCAGAACAGGAACTGAAGTCATGTATAAACAGTTCACTTGAAAGGACCTGAAAGAATGGAGATTTGCCAGAACACTTTTTATTACAATACTTTAGAAATCTGAGAATTCCAATATGATGCAAAACTGCAACACTGTCCAGGCAGAATGCTTAGCTATTTCACATTTCTTTTAGAGGTTTTTTTTTTCCCCCCAGATATTCCAGTTGTTTGAATAATCCAAGCACCACAATACAGCATTTTACCCAAAGTGAAAGACCCTTTTGGTTTTTTTTGACTGGGTGGGTTTTGCTTATTTTTCTGTTTAAGGAACAATTACATGGTCGAATTGCCTCCCCCACATTATTGCAAGGTCTCAGTTTTCATCAAAAGTAAGAAAAAATAAACAAAACATTTTAGAAAATAATTTTCTATTTAAACCCAAAATTTAAATTAAATACTTGAGACCAATACCTATAACAGCAGTGGATGGACAACACGGAACTAACAGACCAGTAAAGCTAGTAGACTTCCAAATGGTCCTTCTCCAATAAAGTATTTAAAGGAAAACACATTAAAAATGAGTGAAATTTGTTACAAATTTCAGCTTAAAAGGACAAGAAGGACTGGCCAACACTTGCAATGTTTTTGCTTTACCAGATGTGCTAAACTAACAGTATTATGCACAGTACAAAGTGTCCTAATCTTTAGTTTGGTATTCAATTAGAGATTAGTGTTAAGACAGCTAGGTTTCTCGTCTTAAATATAATTAGACATTCACACTAAAGGTAACAACCTTCCACGCTTGCAGAATAAACTAGATTCATTTTCAGACCTTCTTAAACATCAAAGTTGGCAAAACTTTCTAAGGCATAGTGTTTGAACCTTCTGAGTGACACTAGCAGAAAACATTGGATTTATTTGCTTTGTGAATAATCAGTGACGTCATTTCCACCAACTTTTTCAGCAGTGGGAATATTAACTCTTACCTGCTGGCCATGTTTCGAATAATTATATTATCCTTCTTATCTTCTCTGGAGAACTTACATCTTACAGAGTTCTTCAGGGAAATTACCCTGAGAACTTAGAGAATCCTCTGGCAATTCTGTCATTTAGCATAAAAATCATGGCATTGCCAATTTATTGATTGTCCTATTAAGAACATAGTTTTTTAAATACAAAGACGTTACTCACTGGAACCTAGTATGCACAAAATTATTTTCAATGAATGACAGGTGACAGGTTAACTGTTAGTTAACCAGAAATTAAATTCTTTTTAGGCACTTCTCCAAGTTAAAATTCTTAATATTTATCTCTGGGAAGGATTCTACTTCTATATCATTTTGGAATCCTTTGTACTTTCTGTATTCCTGTAGAGCAGACCAACTGGCCAAATACAAGGGCTTCTATATTCCACTATATTTATTCTCTTTGCTAAACTAAAATCAAGAAAATGCACATATCAATAATTATACAAGAGGCTTTTAAAGCAAATCGCCTGTCTTTTGAAAGGGTTTTTATTAATACATGAAAATTGATTTCTTTCAGTGAAGTATTTTAAAATGGTAAGAGTAGATATTTCAGTCTGCCATTAGAACTAGAAATATGATAATACTGCTTCACTCTCAGCCTAGATCTTCAAACACTTCAGAACTTTCTCATATTTGGAGACAAATAAACTCTGTTTTGAATGAGCTCAATAATGTTATCTTTTTACCTTACCACGCTTCTCATTTCTCCTTTTCAACTTTGAACAAATCCTATCTGGCCTAGTCAGGAATGAAAGAGAGGGGGGAGGAGTGGGGTGGGGAGGAAGCCCCTTTTTGGGGCTTGTTAACTTTTTGTTAATAATTTTATTGAATCTTGATAAAGAAAACTGTATACTAGCAACAGCTAAGATTTTTGTTTCAGTGATTTTATGCAACCTTCCTGAAATGAAAGAATAAGCATCTGAGCATATGCTTACTTAAGATTTTGGCTTCAAGAATTTTTATGGTTTTTTCCTATCTTCAAAGCTGTGACTCAAGTCATAAATTTGACAACACTTTCAAAATTTTTATACAGAAAAGCCTATATTCTCTTTTGTCTTTTAACGTTGTGAACATGGCCTTGGACTCTATATTCCCAACACGATGACAGCAAAGGTAAAATGAGTTACCAAGAATGATGTGAAGATAGTTGTAAAATTGAAAGTTAAACTGCAGCTGCTCCCAGGAAACAAAAGGCACCTCATGGCCATTACGTTAGCGTACTCTACTCTCAAGAGAAATTGCTCTTGCTACCTTTTTGCCAAAGGAGAAGACTGTAAGAAATATAACAAAAATCTTCACATCCAAATTGTACCTTATGCAATTTACATTATAGTCAAAGGGAAAGTTTTACTCACCTGTTCAATGGAAGATAAAACAACTTTATAATGACTTCAAGTAATTAGTAGAAGGGTTTAACTGATGTAAGAATGATTTTTCTACACTATTTTTAGGATCTTACTCTTGGGCCAATGCCTACTGAAGTGCCCAAGAGAAAAATCATAGTTATAAAATGCTAGATGGTAAGAGTCATGATAATACTAATAATGATGATAATAATAATATCTTTCCAAAGCATGGGATTTTCAGCAGGCTATTTCAATACCTATCACTGACACAGCTTTGAAAATGTGCTCATGCTAAATCAGAAGATACAGTGTCAGAAAGTAGGGTTTTGTATTCTAATACTAAAGGGTAGAAGATCTTTGCAATTTCTTGGTAGATCCTGCCAGCCATAATTACTAGGTAGAGTACTAGTGCAGCTGAACAGTAAGAAAATGCATGCCCACTATTAGATTCCTAGTAGGAGCTTAGGCATACAACAAAGTCTTCAGGAGTAAAGTTTATTGCCTTTATGAAAAGACATCCCAGTTGAGGTTAAACAGCTGTCCTCTTGACCCAATTTTCTGCAAAAGATGGCCCAAGCCTAATAATGAAGGCTTTGGTAATACTCTAGAGACCTGTGACCTAAAGGAATGGAAAAAGTTTCAAGAGCAAACCTAAGAGTTCTAAATTATTCCCTCTGCCATGCTCAAAAGAATCATAGAGTCTTTATGTGCACAGATATTATTGCACTGCAAAAAAATAAAAACAACGTTCTCAGAGTTTGTACAGCAGCAGCATCCTTCCTTTTCCCTTTTTTCCTTGGAAGTTTTAATCTAGAAAACCCTTCCACAAAAACAAAAAGAATTTGTAACTTACAGGTGTCACCAAAGTTAGCAAAGACTGCATTCTTGTGTCACGCAGCTAAATATTACAATTTCTGTGATAAACATCAGCTCTTTATTTTACCTCTTTCTTTCCCTGAAAACAAAGAGCATTTGCTTTCCTTTTGGAATCAAAGTGAGACAAATAAATCATTACCTAGTTTCCATAGCAATAGGAGAACCACATGAAAACACTGAGTGCAGTAATTCCTTTCTTGCTCTTATTTCAAACAATTTCGAAATTCTTCTCTATTTGAATAGTATGGCTATGATTTAAATATTTTATGCAAATCAGAAAAAGACAGAAAACAATCTAGTTCACAAATTATTCAGTCCCAAGATATCTCTCATTACTCACTTTAGAAGAAAACTGTTTTTTTTTACTGCTCCCTTTTACTCCTGCTTTCCCCTAATTCAAGACTGGGTAAGAGGTAAAAAAAAATAATCACTGGGGCTACAATCCTGCATATACATAGCTTTTCACTGTCCATATTGGAAATGACACCAGTCTGGGATGAGAAAATTTGTAGGATGAAAATCCGTAATATTTGCTGGAAGTTATCTAGATTAATAAGAGCTATCAAGATTAAGGAGGTAAATTTAAAAAACTTCGTTTAAATTAATCCATTCTAATTGCCACAGTCCTAAGATTAAGAACATGCTGTCTTAAGCCAATGAAAAACACAGGCAAACTTGTGTTACTTTTTTTCACAGAACACCAATTACAAAATTTAGAGCCTCAGTCTTTCAATCATCATTTCAAAGAGGTCTCCTATTAATATCATTTAGCAGTTTGTTTCATTACTAATTAATAAGTTAATCCAAATCAAATAACTTATTCACTTAGAAGAATTTTGTAATAAAGGAAGTTTTCTTATAATGTTTGTTTCAGTAATTGCTAGAATAAAAAGTACACATAAATATCACTAGATAATCTTTATCACTTGGTAGTCAACACGTGACTTTGTTTCATTTCTATTAATTCCTGCTGACCTAAACCAACACAGAGATACCAGAGGGGATCATGCACTGGTTTTGATGGATGGACTTTTTCTTTAAAAACCCAGATTGCTTTTAGGCATAAAGTGGGTTAAGTCATGCAGAGTGTGGAATATTAATATGTCATACAAAACACCCAGAGAGAATAAATGTCATAATACTTTCAACGTGTATCACTAATGTATTAAAATATTTATTATATTCCAAATTAAGTCCAGTTAAATCGTCAAAAAGCAACAACTAAAATGAGGGTTAAAATGACAGAAGTTGAAAGTGTATATTATTTTTTAATCTTTTTTTTTTTTAGGTTGTAAATCCAGAAAAATTAATAGTTTTGAGCAACACAAGTAGTGAATCACCAAGAAAAAGCTATTCAAACTGTTCCTGACTCTAAGAAAGATTTTCAAGACCTCATAATTTTATTCCTTGCATCTTTCACGTCAGTATCCATGGGTACTGCAGCTTATCTGTATGTACAGCAGTGATAATTTACCGTACTTAAAATTTCTATCATTAAATTATTTTAGTTGGTGGATTTATAAAAGAATTCATACACTAAAATAATATTTAGTCAACATTAAGGATGTCTGAGTAAGAATAAATCACTACCCTCATATTGAGTCAGCAGTTTTATTACCCTGAGGTAAACTGCAAGTAAATATTGTATAATGCAGCCATCAGTAACTTATGGGTCTGAAATACCATTTCAAAGTGCATAATTTTTTTTTTTATAATTTTAGTGTTTGCACAGTACCTCTTGGTGAAATCTCTAGGTTTTGACAGTAAAAGTACTGACTGTAGATTGGTATTCTCTGGGGTGATTCATACTTGCATTTCATTATTCATTATTTCTTCAAGTTCCCATTAAACATGGTGGTTACAGGCCAACTGTGACTTTTTCAGTTCTCCTTCTAAGAAAGCTAACTGGGTTTTACAGAGGCTTCTCTGTGAAAAATATATATTTAACAAATACCTGTACTTCCTTAGACCTTTACTGACAAGAACTGCCATCAAAAAAACCCCATATTTGTCAGCAGGAGAAATAGCAGATAGATCCTCTGGTGATTGCACTGGGCTAAGGGAAGCGTTACATGCTACGTGATGGCAGCTTCACATCCAGAAATGAATCTGGATCCTGATTTTAACTACACACATCCTTCAGAGGTAAATAAAAGTGTGGATGTAGGGATCACTCTACACCTCACAGCCATACTGACTGATCCATGGAGGAAAGTAGTAGCACCCTTGCCTCTGATACATTCACTGCAAATTTTGAATAAGTAAGTTTGTCGTCCAGGAGAAAGGAGTGCTCTGAGGACACTGACTGGCCCAGAAGTAACATGGACACCCAATGTTGTGAGAAACCAGCAGAAAAACAAGATGTCTCAACAAGAAAAATATTTTTGTAAGATGAAAGCTAATAGCCAAGTCTCTGACAATTGACTATCAAAATCAGCATTGTATTCCAGGTGGATTTCAATACCGGTTCCCATCATCTATAGTCCAGCACATTTGTTACAATGTTAGCTCTTACCAGTCTAAAGACACTCCTGCAAACCCAACATTAACTTCAGCAGGAATGAAATATCTTAACCTGCTTCAAGACAAAGACACAAATCCCCCATATGCAGCTACTGTATTACAAAGTCATCCAGATCCCCGACGTTGGTGAATGGCCCGTCGGTGGGAGGAGGAGTGTCTGCATGCCTCAAAGTGACATAAAAAGTGAAATCCAGTCCCAGGCCAGAGTGGGGGTCAGCTCAGCTGGAACGCACCTGAGCTGCTGTTTTTGCTCAGTCACTGTTACCAGGTGGACATTCTGTCACAGAGGAAAGAGAACTAAGCACCCAGTGGATTTCTACCACTAAGTATGAGTTAAGTCACAAGATGAGAATGTCAGCATTTTCTTACATCTTAAACAATGAAACTCATGTCTCTCCAAAACAATGGTACCCTGACCTTTATTTTCCGTTTTAAGAAGATACCAATCATAAGCTTATACGGATGAGGCTCTAGTGTGAGAGTGTATACAGAAAACATTATAAAGGTCACCTGCAAAACAGCATTCTTTTAGCTTAGATCACAGACATTTGCACTTAAAAGGTGAGATCAAAAACACCTGCTCATCTATCAGTTGTTTTTCCACCAATTTTGCCGCAATAATTATACCAAACTAGAAAAAATTCAGATCGCTCCAGTAGCAAAGCAAGCCTCACTATTGCAGTAATAGACTATGAAAACAGCATTTCTATTGCGTAAAGGAATTGCAGTGAGCATTGTTCTCAAGGTAAAATATGCTTAGTGTTTAAATCCTAAAGTACAATATAGTAGTTATAAAGCCTTCACAGTCTCCAACTTCCTAAAGTGCTCAGGGGTGAACTGAGTAACTGTAAATGTGTCTGCTCTGCAGTCTACTGGAATATTAAGCATCACAGTAGACTTTGATACAAGATATACTGAAAAAAGGACATTGGGGGTGGGGGAAGAAAGAAAAAATGAAAAAATAAAGGTCCTTCTCCTTGAAGCCTCAAAAATGTTCAAATACCCATATTTTGACTAGAACTCCAAACACTCTTTTCCGTGTTATTGAAAAGCTGTCCTTCCTGTAAATATCTCTGATAATTTTCTGGCATGTTGCATGCAACATAGTAAACACAATGGAAACAGAAAATAATGTAATACAAGAAAATGACAGCATATGCAACAAGACAACATGTTTCAAATACACAAGCCTCTGACAAAAATTGCATTAATAATATGTATAATTATAAAAAAAACCAGAAAAGAGTCACGTTTGTTTGCATATGTATTCAGAGTTTTACCTAACTCATCAATATTCCCTTTAATAATGGCAGTATCTCTACTGAGTAAGTGATGGCCATGAATACATCATTTATGAAGGGCTTCTTTGCCATAGTGGAATGAATTTCATCTTTTTTAATTGGAATGAAGAACAACAAATTCCCCTTATGCCTTCTATTTTTAAATGCTGTTGTGCTCATTTCCTATTGCAACTGCAATTTTATCCATTTGTTACAGAATAGATTTGTTTCACAGTGAAAGAAATGTGGTGCAGTTACTTTGGATAATGTGCATCCTATCCAGCCAGAGTCGTCTGGCTACTTTTTCTTTGACCTTGGGAAGTCACAAATTCTCTGAATAGGGATTTCCAAACAGATATGATTTATAATTTAAAAAATTGGCTAATCCTCTCCCCACTAGTTTTCGAGTTATTTGTTTTAATCACAAGTATCTAGTTTACACAGAAATGTCCAAGCTATTTTTTTTTCCTTAGTATTTCTATTTTAATACATTGCTGTACAGTTTCAGACATCCACATCTTTACTGTTTCATTCTTCCATTCTGTTTTATATAGTAAGCTTCCTAAGTATTCTACATTTTATCCCTTCATCAATCCTGGACATGTACAATTTTCCATTTTGGGGAAAGAAGATGATTTGGTACAGAGTAAAAGACAGGGACCATGTACATGATGAATATGGAAGTACAGATCCTATAAACTAGCTATATACTATAAACTACCAAACATCCACAAAGAATTCTTTTCAAGCTTTGACTGGCATATTCTAGTAGAGGAATATTTAAACACAAATGTGTATATATACGCAGACGTACAGATACACAGTTCAGCAGAAACTTAGCTCTCACAAGCTTTACTTAGAAACATGTGAATTTAAAAAAAAAAAAAAAAGCAAAAAAAATTCCTGGATTTAGTACTGACCAGAAGACCAATATTCTTTTACAAAAGAAATATCACTGGTTTAGACTTTGTTATAAATTTCTAGTAAAAGAAAACAATAAACAAATTTGTGGGTTTTGCTTTGCTTTGAATTTATCATTCTGTAAAAGGGGTACTGTCTACTGCCTCAACCATTTACATAAAACAGAGGAGACTCAGACTCATGTGCCTGTTCTAAATTAGCCAATTAAAAATTTCCAGCATCCTGAATAAGTGCCATAAGCAGTACTAAGGTATTGGCTACCATAACTTATAACCATATTTTGAACTAATATTCTATTTCAACTCTGAAAATATTTCCAATCAAAATTTTAAATGTATATATTAGTATTTCCAGGCAAAATAAAAAGAAAACCAAGAAACTCAGAACCAAACTACATAAAGTATTCCTAATTTGCTCTTTTTTTTTTTTTTTTTTTAATTCTACACTTTCTATTTCAGGACATTAATCTGTAGGCACAAGCTATATGAATATGCATGATATTTAGGATGCTGCAGGCTTTGTGATATTTTAATACCTGAATTTTTTCTTTTTCTTGCCTCTTTCTAACATAAAAGATACCCAGTGGGGATTAGTTTTTTACTGTAATTAAACAGTAAGGTGCTTTTTTAAAGCTGTTTTTTCCCCCCACAAATAATTCCATTTCCCGAGAAAGATATTTTTCATATTCATGTTCAATTATATGTGATTACGTTACCTATTTACCAATTTTTAAACAGGGAGACCCAAACTTTAGGTAAAAATTTTGTCTTAATTCATAGTTAATACATATAAAAGCTATGATTCATTTTTTTTTGCAACGGAATTAGCAAGAATTCCATTGAGAATGCAGAAGTTCATGCACCTAATATTATTTTTCTTTCCACTAAGTTAAATGGATCTAGTCTTGTGCATAAATTTACTTACATAATCCATTTATAAGGATCTAAGTTCAAGCATTAATAAACTGGAGGAAATGAGACTAGTAAGAGACAGCAATGGATTATTCTCTATTCTATCACCTCTGCCTGCTCTCCTCCACAATGGTACATTTATGTAGCACTTAATATTTTCAAAGACCTTTACATCTTTAATCCTTCCTACAACATTGCTTTTAAGACTGTCTGTATGTTGTATATTTCTGTTTTAAATTCAAGGTGCTGAATTTGAACTTTAAATCCACGGAGAAAAGTAATACTTCCCTTAATATTTTACTTCAGAGACCATAGCTCTCCAGAGGAGGGCAACGAAGGGTCTGGAGAACAAGTCTTATGAGGAGCAGCTGAAGGAACCGGGGTTGTTCAGTCTGGAGGAAAGGAGGCTCAGGGAAGACGTTATCACTCTCTACAACTACTTGAAAGGAGGTCGTAGCAAGGTGGGAGTCAGTCTCTTCTTCCAAGTAACAAGTGATAGGACAAGAGGAAATGACCTCAAGTTGTGCCAGGGGAGGTTTAGATTGGATATTATGAGAAATTTCTTCACCAAAAGAGTTATCAAACATTGGAACAGGCTGGCAAGGTAAGTGGTGGAATCGCCATCGCTGGAGGTATTTAAAAGATGGGTAGATGTGGTGCTCAGGGACATGGTTTAGTGGTGATTTTGTCAGTGTTAGGTAGGTAGTTGGACTCAGTGATCTTAAAGGTCCTTTCCAACCTAGACAATTCTATGAGTCTTAAATGAAAATGTTATCTTCCTTCTTGTTTTTCATATATAACAGCAGTTAGCTAAGGGGAATCAAAAGAATGCACAAACCGGATTGGAATAACGTTATCTGGAGGCTGTCTTGATGATGGAGGTATTTATAAACTTGAAAAGGCTAAAACTGAGTACTGGAGTGAATGACAAGACTAGACTTTTACTAAAAATTATGTTAGAGAAACACACTTAAATTATTACTAAATTAGTTAATTGGCACATCTGTTCTGACTTAAGAGTATTGTACAATCACAAGAACCACAATATGTCTTAGTCCTAGGCTCTGACTTAGAGGTTACTTAAATGAACAGCATGAAACTCTATCTTGGATATAAAGATGAAAAGGCAAACATTTTTTTCTTTTTATTAGTTGCATCAAGATTTTTCATTAAATGGAAAATGTCAGAATTTTACACATTCAAGTATCAGCTTTTCTAAAAATACTAGCTAATCCTACTGGAAATACACTCTGAGTTCCAAATATTCTATCTGTATTTAGATCCATTTCTGTTTCACTCAGAATGATACATTGCAGCAAAGTATATATTCTCCATTCTGATCGGTAGAAATGCATTTTTGAGATGTGTCTCTTACTCTAGGCTTTTATCTCCAATCATTAACCAAAGATGCTGGTATTCAGACAATGGAAAACTACAGTGATATTAATCTATGAAGTAACACTTAAAAATACCATCTAACTGAATTATGATAGGTCCTAAGATGATACGTTTTTGTTTCCATACATTTTGAGATAAAGTTTTACAAATGGTTTGATATTATCTACCTGTTTGTTCTCCCTATTCCCAATTTCATCCCTCATGTTGTCTTTTGAGTGCTTCCCTCCTGTCAGATTACTCATCCTGTGTGACACTCTGCACAAACATGTGAATTGCCAGTGCTGATACCAGAGGTGGTAGGTGAGGTAGAACCTCCTCTTCCAGTAGCAGCCTTAAATCAACAAAAAAACCCCAACCTTACCTGTGGCATGAGGAATAAAGGAATAAGGCAAAAGAAACATTAAATTCTCTAGGGCACTTGTAGACTCCAACCTAGCGTGGTATGAACAATGGCCATTATAATGTCTTGGTTATGAAATAATGAATCAATCTACAAAATATATTTTCTGTAGGAAAAAAAATGAGATCTATTCCAGAATTTTTTTTTTAAATAACATACACACAAACTATAAATATAAACGTAAACTCTGAAAAGTTTATATAAAAACACACATATAAAATTACATAGAAAAGTTACACACACAAAGGTATATGCACATATGTGCATACACATATATGCAAGCTCTTTATATACAAACATTGGTAACTTTCCTACCAGCTGTATTTGTTACATTAAAATGTTAACACAATATATTACTGCAAATGTCAGGGTTATCTATATATTAGGGTTATTCTTGGGACTTTCTCCCAAGAAATTTTCTTCTCGAGTATGCCATGTCAATCAGTCAGGCAGAGGCTCACACATTTACAGGCACTCAAAATTTCCCACCTGCATGCAGCTGACAGATGTGATGCAGGAGCAAAGGGAGGCTCTGCTTTTCTGCATGGGCAGCTGGAGGCTGGGCTGGATTCCTCAGGGTATCTCAAACAGTTCTACATGCTCACATTTAGGCCCCTGAGTAAAGCCCTAAAAGACTCTTCCATCAGTAACATCAACCAAGAAAACGTTCTTAAACGTATTTAAATAGAAAAGGTCCTAGAGACCTCTTGTTTGCTCACCAGTTTAAATACTCTTCATTTTCTTCATGGAATACCATTATCCCTAACATCAACAACACTCATGGGAAAGAGGAAAACTAACAGTTTACTCTGTTAACAGTAAACACTGTTAGTGTTTACTCTTCTAAAAGATAGTTTACCACCACTAATTACTATTAGTTTGAGGTGTCTAAACAGCTTCAAAAAAAATGGTTTTATATTGCCAGATATACCACAATTCATACAAGCAGCAATGAAGGAGGAGGCAATCAGCTCCAAGTCTCCCCATATCCCAGGCTGGCTCCCATTCCACTCCAACATTTAACTCACTAGTGCTAATTCTCAGTGGCTGTGTCAATGAACTTAACAACAAGCAAAGGCTGATGCTCGGAATATCAGGAAATGGAAACCTATCCCTAACAACTTCTGTTTTGGTAGGTGGCTGACAACGAAGATGTTTATTTAAGAAGAGGATTTTCTAAGGAGAATACCCTTTTCACTTTTAATATCCGGAGATCAAAAAATGGCTCTGATCCATGACTCACTTCTATGACTCACTGAATGCATTTCAGTTTATCCTTCTCCCTACCTTAGTATTTCTTTGGTTACACATAGAGCTTCAGAAGTCTGTAAAATACTTTTTTCCAAATTGTTACTTTTTAATTATTCATCTTCCCTATTAGTAAATGCATATATGCATCTGTATACACAGTGTTTACAGTAGCGTATTCAGTCTATGCACTTAAATGCCAACTAATACTAATTAAAAATGTACGCATATATTAATAGCAATATTGAATAAGAGAAAATATGAACAGGTGATACAGGATATCCACTGCAAGAGAAGAAGCTATAAACTAGGAAAGCAGAAGAAAGTTTTACAACACTTCACCCTTTTGGCAAGCTTCCTGGCAGTCTCTAGTAATGACCATCTCTAGTAATGACTATACTTACTCTGAACTGCCTTCACCACACTTCTCTTCAGCTTCCTGGATTCTATCTAATCAATCTGAAAGCAGTGGCTTTAAGCACCCTACTGATTCTTAGTTTCAAAACACCTAAATGCTTTAAAAAAATTTAAAAAAGGCCTCTGAAACTTAGATATCTATGTGTTTATAGGAGCATTTCCAGAAGCAAGTTATTTGTTTTCAGCATTTTCTTAAAAACTTATTTATCCTAAAGTATTCTGCTTATAAGAGTATCGTAGCAATTTTTACCTTATTATATCATCATATAATACTCTAGGTTGTGAAAGGTTAAGAAAATGCCTAACATGTTTAACACAAGATTTAGTAATCTGCATGGCATGGAAATCTTATATTTTACCTGGAAACTTTTCATAGTCAAAGACCAATGACCAATACAATTGGTCATTGTTCTCCTGAACCAGCTCCAATCCCATGGGATTATTTTATGGTACTAGAGAGCTCAATATATGATAATAGGAATGGGCTATTAAGGAGCAATACAGCGAAAAGCAAAAAAGTCTACATAGGATAGAATCTACTTAGAGATAAACAAGCTTTTGTATTAAAGTATCAAAGTATTATATTGTATATAACTATTGATGGAAGAGAGAAGACCACATTTCTGAAATATCTACTTTGGTGACCTGCATGTTCCTTTTGTACAACTGCAATTCAAACATTAGTTTATAAATACATTTTGAAGAAATCTTTCCTCAGTAAAGCTAATTATAAAATACCTGCCTATAATTTTTTTTTCCAAAGAGATGTAGCTTCACGATTCAGCATATTCATGGGTTTTGTTTAAAATTATGATTATTCCTGTTCCCTATGCTACTGAAAATAATCTCTAAATGTATATGCTGTCTGCTTAGACTGATCAAAAAACTGAGCCTGAAATTCTTCCAAGGGACTTAATATGCATGGCCATCCTTTTTATTTCTCCGGAATGCTCAAAAGCATATTTTAATTATAGAATATTAAATATGTTGACTTACAGCAAGAAGGGAGGTAGTTGAGGCCCCTTCCCTAGACATATTCAAGGTGAGGCTCAATGAGGCCCTGGGTAACCTGGTCTCATTGGGGGTGTTCCTGTGGGGAGGTCGGACTAGATGACCTTTGGAGGTCCCTTCCAGCCTGGACCATTCTATGATTCTGTGATACAATAATTTAATCTTTATCTTAACGTAAAATGGTCACTTCTGTCCTCTATTGCTCTATCCCTCATTTCCCCTGTGAAGTGAC
>JAOXJK010000001.1:125067472-125078064 GCA_025774025.1 Xenus cinereus
TAACCTCATCTAGTTGGGGGTGTCCCTGCTGACTGTGGGGAGGCCGGAATAGATAACCTTTGGTGGTCCCTTCTGGCCTGGACCATTCTATGATTCTATGATTTTATGAAGAAATTTCACCTCCAGGAATCAAGATCAAATGATTACATGTTAGGGAAAAAATGAGAGGGTACTATGTACAGGATTCTTGGTGGGAATTCGCAGTACAAGTTGATCTGCTTCAGCCAGCAAAATTTTTATGCGATTACTACCTTTAATGTTATTAGTCGGTGACTGTCTGTTTGTTTCAGAAGAAGCATTTATCTTTCACTCTCTCTGAGATCACAGGATCCCTATTCGCCTATTTAGCTCTCCAGCACCAGCCTCAATGCTGCTGGCTCCTGCCTGGGGGGCTCTATACCTATCATCTAAGTACCTCACCCTGTGAGGGAGGTGCAGCCCACTTTAGCACTGCCATTTAACAGCATGAATTAGAGAGCAAAGAAGAGACTGGAAATCAGTGAGCACGGTATTTTGGCAAAGCGTTTAATTCATACCATCAGCACAAGGAGAAGGAAAAAAGAAAAATAGTTGTGTGTCCATCTCCCCTATGGCTTGTACTCTAAAATGTAGCATTGCTTTGTCTTTGCCAGTGTAGTTACACTTCCTAGGGAGGATTCCTTTTTTTATTAGATGGCACTTTATGGACACATACGGAAACAGGAATTATGCTGGTATACAACACACTTTACTTCAAAAATCCATCCATATCAATGTTCTTTCAGTATGAAGGAGAACTGAAATATGCCACTGTTTAAATTAAGCGGCAATACGTCAATAGAGACACTTCACTTAACACAAGAAAAGGAAAGGGAGGCAAGAAGTTGATATGTGAACTAAGCATTCAGTTTATTACTAGGACTTATACAAGAGCAAGAAATTTTTACTGGGTCATTTGATTATCTTAACTATACTGTCTTCATAAATGCATAATTTTATTAACTGAGATTCACCATAAATAAAAATGCAGCAATAAATCTTTGCTTTATGCTTTGAAGAAATCTGAGAAAACATCCTTCCTTTGCCAAAAAGAATATTCCTGGCTTAGAAAAGAAACCTTGTATGACATGTGATAAACAACTCTCTCTGGCTCAGGAAATCTGTTGGAGGCACATATTACTTCAGCTCTACAATTTTACACAGATCACTTAAAACATCCTCAAACTGATTGTGAATACTTTCAATACTTCCAGACTTTGAGTTGAGTCCAAAAAAAGCTAGCTTTTCTTGCCCTATCCATCATAATCTCCAAGGCAGAAAAAAGTATCGAATCGAGCTTAGTTTCAAGGAGCCTAAGCATAAAACAAATTCAACCAAAATAAGACTGTTAACAATATGTCAACAAACAACATCAATATTTAATCATTTGGTGCTTAGTTTGACTCTTAAATTCCCCCTCTTTCTTGAAAAGCTTGGATTTTATTCCTTACGGCATTCCCAACTTTCTAGGTAGAAATTTTCACAAAACGCGCTGAAAAACGTTCACAAGGAACCAAAAGTTTCTGAAGGATAGAACCCTAATTTGTCAAAGGAAAACCCTGTTTTCAAAGGAAACTTTGAAACACCTATGTTGGTACAGTAAATGTAGCAGTAAAATCTTTTAGGCACAGTATGCATAGCATGAATTAAAGCATCTTTAGTATAATTTCTTAATGCAAAAATTTTCATCTTGTACAACTTGTGAGCAAGACCACTTTTCCTGAACATAAAGTTTATAATTTTGCCTTCTTTTGTTTAAAAAAAGAATATATTAATTAGGCAGCATATCTTATGCTTTCTGGGTGGATTAAAACAGTGTCATAATCTGGGATGTTTTGTTTTATGATAAAAAAGTAATTATTACCTAAGACCACTGTGACAGCACATACTGAGGACAGAACAAGCATCAGTTCTCAACCAAAACAATTATTTTTAAAAGTTAGGTCTGAACAAAATTCATCCTGTACTCTTTCACAAAAAGCTCTGTTTACTTATTTTGATGTTTCATGGCCACTTCAGCTACACTTATAGCTTGTTATTTCAAAAGATATAATAAAAATAATTCATTACAATCTCCGTGAGTGAAAAAATGCATGTTTCATGAAAAAGAGTACATAAATTAAACAAGATCAGTTACATTATCTAATTTAACTCAAATCAAAACATCACCATACGGCAGATTTTAAAAGTTTTGAGAGCCTCGGAAGTGGCTCTCTGCTAGAGTGAAAAACAGAGAAATAAATCATCTAGTCTTGCTGAACAGCCTGAGAACTGATGCAAAGGTGACTGATGCAAAAAAACCTCACTATCTTTTGGGAATGCTGAAGTAACTCCTTTTACGTTGGTGGTATGCGTGTATGTAATTTTGCTCCAGAAGACAATCCCCGACACACAGTCATACTCTGACAGTACATTCAAAACATGTGCATTATAGTGTTTCTGGAACTGCTTTAAGTAATTGCAAAGAAAGAAAATGAAAGCCTTCTTTTTGAGACAGCCGTCGTGACAGCCTGCAGTAAAGGTTTATGAATCACCAGTGAATTTTGTGGATTCAAAAACAATGAGTTTCAGCTCTTAAGCTAGGTCAAATCGGTTTAAATGTATTGATTTTAGTATTTCAGAGTATGTTAGCATCATAAACCATTTCCTAAAGCTTTATCCACACCAAGCGAAAATACTGAGGAAGGCATAGAGTGTTAACTAAGTACACCTCTCACCCACAGAGCACCGTTTTGACCCTAGCTACATGCTTTAGAGATAAGTTAAAATAATTAGACTAAACTGCAACCCTACGTGTACTTTAGAATATATTTTGCTTCTCTTATGGATTAACTGATACCTCTAAAGAATTTGGTTTTGAGAAGCTTACTAGTTTATAGTTTTACTTGATTTCCCAGTGAAAGGAGTTGGTTTGGAGTTGGGAATGTAGCAGGTTGAACAGCATATTGGTTATTATATGTTCTTAAAACAATTAGAAGTAGGGGAGGGGTTTTCAATTTCTTAAGAGACAAATATGAATCCCCTATTGCCTTTACATTAAAAAAAAAGAAAATAAGAGAAACTACAATAGAATTCAAATCCTCATACCTTTTAAAGGTTTAACTTCTTTTTCACATATTCCTCCGGCAAGAGTATGCTACCTGTCTTACTTTCAAAAACTCTGTGGTTATCAGAGAGGTTTCTGAGGCTCATACATATGTTAGGGAAAAGAAGGCATCTGTACTAATGTAGTGACAATTTTTAAACAACGGAAACAGGTCCAGGTTCGGTTTAAGTATTTCACAAAAATAACGGAAAATACAACTAGAAGGGACCTGAAGAGGCAATCTAAACCTCTTTTATCCAAATCAAGATAAATTTTGTCAATATTAAACAACACATGTATAAAATAATAGAACTTTGTAAACTGCATAGAAATATTTATATTCATTAATATGTGTATATTAATGTATATTCATCAACTATGTGTATAGCTTAAGGAAATTATAATTATGCCTTAGCATTCCTGCATCTTTAATTGAAGTCTTGAGCCTATAAGCTTATCCATTTAGTATCTAACGGACTTCAGCTCTCATAGACCTGTACATAGTCCAAGGCACTTCAAGAGCATATGGAAAGACGAAATGAACATTTACTGACCATAGGTGTTTAACAATTGATGGGGCAGCGATATATGTGCACAAGTCTGACTCACATAGTCCGAGCAGAAACTTGTCTGAGAAAGTTAAACATCTGCAGAAGATGTGAAGCATTCACTGCAAGCATGAGAGAGCCTAAAAAACTTACCAAAATTGCCAAAGGCTCCTAAAACCCTACAACCAGTGCTATACAAATACCAATTTAAAAAACAATGCATTTATTTTTCAAATCTGCAAAACCAGAGGCTTATTAGTTGGAAAGATTACTGACTAGATACTAATATATTCGGAAAGCCATCCTGTAATGTACTTTAACTTCCTGCTACTATTTGACTGCACCAAAAGCTGCAGATGTTTCCTCTCATCTGCTTCTTTTAACAAAACTTAATTTTTTTAAAAAATTATTTTTTATTTTAAAAATTTAAATTTTTTTGTTCAATTTTTTGATGTTTTGTGAATTTATTTCTTACTTTATTATTTTTTAACCTGTTAGCGGGGCATTACAAGATCAAGAAAAAGAGAATACTTTCCTTGTCCCTTGAGTCATCAGTTCACTGTTTTTCTTTTCCTCAAAGCTCAACTATTTTAGGACATAATACATTTGTCTTATTTTTCCTTTTGTTTGTTAAAAGAAAAACCAACAAACAACTAACTTCTGTGATTACATAGAAGAGCTTAAAAGTTGAAAGCTGAAAATTCAGAACTAGAGGACGACAAAACAGTAGCTGCAATTCTGGAAAATCAATTCTCGTAACATAAGTGTGCAACTGAATGCAAAAGTGAATAGATGGAAACTTACATTTTGCATCATAAAAGATCAGATAATGTACTATTCCCCTTCAGGCTTTAATTTCATAGATTCTAAATAAAAAATGTTATCCAGTCTCATAGTGACCACTGGGATTTCACAGTTATCTAAAGAAGGTTATTTTTTGATTGTTCCATATAGAGTTTTATTACTAAAAACAAAGTATCAGTTGAGGATTCTGTTTTTGAAAAACAAGTTTGAATCCATTTCCTCTGCACTACTAGATGAAAAAAAGCAACAATAAATATATTTTTATCATAATGCAAGATGAGAGCAGCCTAATTAGGAGTACCGGTCAGGAAAAGATGACACCACAAGAATATTTTTTCCACATATGAAAAGAAAAAAAAACCCACGGTCATTATTGGGTATATTACTACTTAATGAAATTTTAATTACTTAATCTGAGAAACATTGCTTAAGTGAGTTACTTTTAATTAAGCTAGGAAAAAAAAAAGAGAGATAAGATATACTAAAATGTTTACGTAGCTGCACTTATCAATAAATAAGTCTTTTCAATACTGCTGACAGGAAGATTTAATTAAATGTATATACAGCAAGAGCATAATATACAATGTTTTCAAAGACCTTGCCAGTAAATGTAAAGTATGGGAAATTTTTTTTCCATATTTCTGGGAAATGATGAAAAAAGATGAAGACTTCTCAATATCCTCTGTTTTTAACAAATAAATGAATAAGCTAATGCAAGCTCTCTACACACTATCTTGAATCTATTCTTACTACACATTAAATCCTGAAACAGAGCTCTCAAAATCTAAGTTAACAGTCTTTATAAATCTGATTATAAATCACGTATAGTCAATTTTGTACTGTAGTGGCAAAGTCTAAAAGGACAGGAAAGGCTAATTTATTACTGCATAGATTTCAGGCAAACTAAGATACTTACAGATTGGCAAAGTCAGTCTTACCAACTGAAGTCTATCGGAATAGTAATACATAAACTGATTCTGATAGTGATTCTTGCAAAGAGAGAGTCCAAAGTGTGTTAAAAGTTGCATTATGTTATCATGTATATAAGATTCAATTTTTATTAGGATAAATTTTTACGCAAAACTACTGTGATTCAGTCCTTATGTATTTCTGGACAAATTTATTTATCTCCTGAAATGAATGTATTTACAATTCTGGATTTCAACATGTATTGGCTGCAACTTAGTTTATTTACAGACTAGCTCAGGGTATCAGGCCTTATAGGAATAATTCCCAGACCAGGCAGAAATGTACTGTTGGAAGAAGAGGTAGAAGCTTAGACAATACTTGGCCTTCTTAGAACAAATCTTGCTGAGCTATTCATTTTTCAACAGAGCTAAAATGCATTGTCTGTTTTCTGGCAGAACAAAGCTTTTTACAGTAGTAAAGGTCTGTAGTGCCATGCTGCTGAAACACACACTTTAAATCCCAGAAGAAGTTATGAGGACCATGTAGCAGCACCAAATTGGCTACATATCATTTGAGACGTTGCTAAAGAGGATGTGAATTTTAATTTTGCCAATAATTACCTTTTTTAATTCCCCCTAACTTCAAGTTACCTAACATTTTAATTTACTCTTATTCTATTTATTAAGCATAAAGGCATAAAATATTTTAAAACATGACCAGACACCAACTCTTTATTTTTATTTCTACTGTACATAACTAGACACGTGAAATATTTCCACTATCAGTAAAGTGTATACCAATTAATTTGACACAGCAATACTACGCATAACATCCATACAGTAAATACTGGAAGTTAAATGAATGTATTTTCTTGAGTATGACCTAAAGAATATTGCACTGTCCAGCATCAATGAAAATCTTACATAGGATTTGGGAGTGCCCCAGTGTCCGAATGAAAAGGAGCCTTTATCTTCCCCCAACAACTGCAAACAGAATTGCCACAAGTATTTTCTACTGTACTTCTTCTCTCTCATAGTACGTGCTAGGATTCATAAATATTCTCTGATAGCAGTAGTTCACACTATTGTCCTACTTTTCCCAAAGCCGAAAACAAGCCCATGCCTGACTTCTTTCCATGAAACGATTTCCCAGTTACTGGTCCTCATCATTCTCTGAAACCTAGAGTCCTAAAAGGACATATACCTGAATCACTCAAAACCAAAGAATTATAAAGTATCTCCAACAAGAACACAGACTATAAATATTTTTATTGCAGCACCTCCAGCAGCTTCTTAGTAGTTTGAGGATACTTTGAGAAATGTCTGTCTGTCTGCTAGAATTGCATTTTAACTGTGATTTACTGGGAAGTGATGAAAATTCATACAGCATGTAAAAAAAAAAAAAGCACAAGAAAAAGTTATCCTCCACCTAATTTTCCACAGGGTTACCTTATCAGCTTCTTGGAAAGAGCAGGTGCACAGCTGTGACATCAGCAAGAGAACCAAGCTTGAACCCACTTTGTGCCCTTAATCAAGGGGAATAGGAGAGGGGAAATTATGTGAAGTATGAAGAATGCGTTCTGTTCCTATTTGCAAATTTTATAGGAGAAGCTGCTATAAATTCTATAACAGTCAAAGATTTGAAAATAGTTTTCATGATGACAGCTATGGATGGAATTTGGAAATCAGAATCCAGATTCCAGTTTTTCCTTGTGATATTTAATTTTACTGTAAGCTTGAGAGTGCCTCCATCTACCAAAAATTAATGTTGAAAACACAATGAATCAAGTAAATGAAGCAAATAATTAATTTTGTATTTATGGACTCATAGTAATAGTCTAATTTCATTTTACGTTAAAATGATACTCATGTAAGCCCTTCCTTGAACAGCTTCTTTAAATGTTTTGCTTTACAATCTGAAAGAGAAGGGACGAAAGCCAGATAACAAATGTGTCCTCATTTAGTGACTGCTTTATAACAACTTTGATATGAGACATACAGTCTGGTGGGGCTTTTTTACCCTCAGTATTCATGTATGTGCGTCACACTTTTTATTTCACCCATTAAATGTTCTCTACCTTAACTTCAACTGTTCAGAGGCTAAAATTACAAGATGCACTGGTAATGTCCATTAATTTTGAGGCAGCTGGAAATAACAAAATTGTACACTATAGGGAAAAGGTGAAATAAATCCATTTTGAAAAGTAAAAAGTAAGTATTTTAGGCTCTCTCTCTATTATATTTGGCACCATAATACTGTAAGACTTAGGAAGAGCTTTATCTTCCTTATTTTCTCCTTTTCATTACTGAGCAGCCGTATGAGTAAGACCACAGTCAATTTTCTGTGGTGTACTTCAGTGGAATAGTTCTTGCTTTACTTCCAAGCTTTTATTCGGCAATTTCCTCTCACCTCTTTTAAAGTTAAGAAGCAAATAGCTATGTCAAAACAAAATGTTTTTGTTCTGTGCTCATGCACAGTCAGCAGTAAAAGCTCATGCCCTATTCCCAGAGCCATATTATCAAGGTGTAAATAAGTAAAAAAGCCTTTCTAAGTGACCGTTGATTCGTGTTTCCTGAGAAAAAATGAGACGAAAAAGATCACAGTTTACGATAACTGGAAGGAAAATATTGACAAGAATAAAAAATATCTTCAGAAGTTTGCAAGAAGGTACTACCAATAACAAAGTACAAACACAAGTTAGACAAAAAACAATATTGGCATGCTATCTTTCAAATTATGTCACAAAGTTTTGAATTTTCCTTCTACAAAAGGTTGTAAGCAATATCTAGGGGTTATTTTGGTGGAATTGCGTTAATATAAAAAGTCAGTGTGGGATCTAGAAGGCCAGAAATCTATACATGCATAAAAACACATGCAGGAAGACAAAAACTGTTTGAATTCAAATATCCTGACAAAGTATAACTATATAATATATAATGTTCTATTTTAAGTCTCTTTCTACAATTATTAAAATTATAAAAGGAATGAATGGAAACAGATAATAGTTGCTGTACACTTTTGAACATGCCTTTGCTGACTCAACAAGACTGCTGCAGGCTTTGTGTATACTATGTATTACTGTCATGTGTTGGCATTTACAGGGTTTAGGTTAGGGTAAATTTGTCATGTACAGCAATAGTAATTGAGAGAAGCATTGACATCCATGTAGCTAGAACTGTTTGATCCTTGGATTATTTGCTCCAATATTCTGTTATTTTAGTGGTCAGGAAATAGTTTCTAATAACAACATTGTCTGATTTTCTTTGCTTTTATTTCATTTCCTCAAAAGTGCTAAACTTTTACTAATGTTTAGAATATTTTTTGTTTAACTATAATATTTTTCATTTCACTTGTAATCTCATGGAGGAAAAATAAAGCTGAATTTTATTTTTATGGTTTCCCCTAGAGTAGTTACCTAGGCCTACATCTCAGTACCTAAATACACAGACTGACTTTTCAAAAAGTGGTCAATAACAAACAGCTTCCTTTTACTTCCAAATCAGTTTCTGACCAAAAGCAAAATGTTAAAAATTAATTGATTTACATACTTCCCTAAATTCAGTCTTAGTGCACAAGCGCACTGGTGCACAAGTTTGGAGTGAGGGAAACAGCCAGAATATTTTATTTCACTTTTCCATGTTCTTCAATAACATGGCTAGTATTCAGAACAACAACAACAACAACAAAAAGTATATTTACAGCTTTCTAGAATCCTTTCTATGAGTTTATGAAATGCTAAGGGACGATTTTGTGAAATAACAGCACACCTTCCAGAATAATTAGGCACCTAATTTCCTGGCAGTTTCCTGACATTCATTGCCTTCTACAAAAGAAATTAAGCTCTTCCTGGGTGTTATTCAATTACTCTGATCATTCATGCTTGGTTCCTGCTCTTTGGGAAAATCTCTGTTTAACAATTCTAAGAGGGCAGATTAGCAGATAAATGATTCAAGGTTGGGGGACTTCCCCAACTGTTGCCACTCAACTTCCCACTGCATTAGAGGCAAAATCTACAAGTTTCTTCTCATCTCTCATATGGACAATTGGAAAAAGCAAACCTCAAATCAAGCTGAGAAAAGTTTTAAGACTGTTTTCAAAGAGTCTGGGGAAGGCTTTTAGTGACATTCAGTAAATAATCATTGGAGTTCGAAAAAATAATAAAAAGATTTTACTCATTTTGGTATTTATGATCCCTCAACAAAAGAAAAAGAAACTCAATAGTTTCACAGTGCAATGCTAACAAAAAATGCAGATACTTTTTTGAGCAGAGATCTTGTTAATAATAGATAAATATCTTGAAAATGTACTCAGTAACAAAGGATCTTTCTCATTAAAAAAATAAAGCTGAAACTACTCGTTTCATACTCCAAAAATGGCACCTTCAGGTCAGGCATAAGGCTCACATGGAACTGCATTTACTGTAATTTTCAGTTTCCTTCTATTTCTCAAACACTTTCCTTTACACCAAGACAAAGAGCTGAATTCTGCTTTGAAATATGAACATTAATTACTGACAAAAGCAAAGAACATGCTTCCATAAAAATGTATTCAGCCAGGTGCTGAATTGTCCTACCACTATTGCAAAGTTAGGCAAGGTAGAAAGAAATTCTGATTCTTGAAAAAAAATTCTATTATTTTGACATCCAAATTATTAATATGCTTTTTTTCAAATACAGCACTGTTTTATTTGTTTTCAGGAATTAACAGTGAAAACAATCATGCGACAAAAAAAAAACAGGAACTGCTTCACTCTTCTCCTTAACCCCTTTTTTAATTTAATACTTCAAAGGAAACATTGCTATGAAATAGTTTAACATTTATGGAAATCAAGCTCAACTGTAATCATCTCTTTGAAAGCACTAAAAGCCAGAGATAACAGAATCTGGATTTGTCCTCGGTTTCTTTGAAATTCCACAAACAATTTTGCTTCACTCAGGTGGACAAGGATACAACATTTTTCATTCCAGACCTCAGTTAATAAGATCTCCGAGACTGCTATTGGGTATAGAACAACCTAGATTTCTTGCAATACTGCTTTTACAGTTACGAAGATTGAATTATTTCTATTGACAAAAATAAAACCAGAATTGACTATCACAGAAAAAAAAATTAAATCTGACTCACACATTAGTGGATGGCTGAAATAGTAATGTTGTGAGACCTAGCACACTTCTGGAAGACGAACTTTGAAATTAAATAAATAATCTTATAATATAATGTCCAGATCG
>JAOXJK010000001.1:125081951-125106600 GCA_025774025.1 Xenus cinereus
AAAGTCCTGGGGATGGAGGGGTTTTGATCAGCGCTGCTGGCTGAAGGAGCTGATTCCTCTGGCGAAGCTGCTGTGGCTGGTATAACGCAGACGCGGTGAGCCGGGGTGACGTGAGCAGACGGGGCTTGCGGCTCTCCCCGAGCTCCTGGGGGAGCGCAGTGCTGAGCTGCTGGCAACTCTCATCTCAGACAAGGAAAAAGGCAGAGAAAACCCAGGGCACGTCCCCATCCTGGAGGGGTTGAGGGCAAGCAACTGGGTTTCTGCGTGGTGCAGATGCAGGAGAACAGTGCCTTCCTGGCAGAGAGATGCGTCCTCTCACCTAACCTATAGAAAAATGGAAATGCTGGCCCTATATGCCCCACCGCTGCCAGAGCCGTGCAGGGAATCATCCCCAAGTATTTTAGTTAGTGAAAAGGATGGATAGCAGGGCAGATCAGCGAGTCAAGGAACCCTAAAGCTGTTTGAGGATAGGGAAAGAACCGGGTGTGATTTGGGGGCGCATGACAACCAAGGGAGCGGTGATCCTCTCTATCTGCTTGGTACTGCAGGATGAAGGAAGGGGCTTCACAGACTTTCCCTCTGCTCTTGTTGGTGTGTAAAAGGCTTGGGCAACTGGAGAGCCCTTGAGAGCCATTGTGCAGACATGTGGTCCCTGCAAGAAGGGGACAAAAGGTGGCCAGCTCTTTGTATTATGCAGCTAAATCCACAGGAGCTCCTCGCTCCAAGGCTTGAACTGTTTTTACATCTGAGTTTAGACAAGCCAGAAGAACACTGGCATCTAGAAAAAGGCTTTCGTTTTCTCCTCTTTGCATCTCCTTCCAAGCAGCCTGGAGACACTTGGAGAAAACTACATCTCCCAGTACTCTGGTAAGGCAAGAAGGACCCAAATGCCTGGTCTTAATGTTAAGTAGCCAACCATAAATCAGACTGGTCTTGCTCTGAGCAGCAGCAATAAGAAAGAGCCGGACGGAAATGTGAAAGTGTCTGTGCTGTTAAAGGGTCCAGCCTGTGGATTGAGGGGAAATATGTTTTCACTTGGGCCAAAGCAAGCTGAAGGACCGAAAATCACTCGCCTCGTAACCCTGATGTGAAATCCAGGTTGCTTCCCCTGCACACATCTGCAGCGCTGTTTCTTCTGGTGCCTTCGGGAGAAAACAAGGCAGGAACAAGCCATGGCAGATGGTCTCCAGCACAGCGTGGTGCCAGGGCCTCAGGTGCTTTGCAGGTGAGGAAGGCAGGCTGTGGTGCACAGCATGGTTTGAAAGCCTTTGAGGGATGCTCTGGATGAGAGTCACCTTGTTGTCCTGCTAGCAGCATTGCTTGAATAGCTTCATCACCGGCGGCTTCAGTAGGGGCTTATCCAACTCCTGAGCTCCCCAGGGCCATGGCGCACTCAGCTGTCTCAGCTTGAGGAAGGAAAAGCATCTGGCTGGTGTCAGGGCTGTTTGTGGCTGATAGAGCAATGAGAAGTTACTGCACTGTGCTTTGAACCATGCTCTCCTGGATCTGGGACCTCCTGGATTCATTGACAGTCTGTCTGCTCTTGGACTGTGCTCCCAAGATGTCCCCCAGCCACTGCTGCTGGGCAAGGAGAGAGGATCAAAGAACCTCCTCCAGGCTCAAGTGATGGGAATACATGTCCCTCCCTTGTCCTGACCTGGCCCCTTCCCCTTTGCATCTTGCCCCAGGGGGTTTTAAAGATGCCCAACTGGCAGCCCTTCAGCGCATGTCCGCAGAGACAGGAGTGAGCTACAGAGCGAGGCGTCAGACCAAGAGCTCCCTGCAACGCAAGATGATGAGTGTGCATCAGCCTAATGGAGAGGAAGAGTATTCTCCCTCTCCCAGGGCTCCCAGAGGAGGGATACCCAGTTGGATATCTGTGTGTCCATCTCTGGAGACTTCACTCCTGGCATTAGTGAAGCCCTGGCATTGGAGAGCATGGCACAGCAGTCTGAGTGGAAGATCTCACACCACCTGGAGCCATTTGGGTGTCTCTGCACAACTCACGTTGCTGCTAATCAGGGAAGCTCTCCCTGATAAAGACAGTGGCTGCTCTCATTTGCTCTGCTTTGTCTGGGGAGAAAATGATGTTTGTACCTGGGACTGGGGGCTTTGGGCTTGTTTCATCCTTCCCTCTTGCAGCCTAGGAAGCAGAATAGCTGGGTGGTACCCTTGCAAAACTACTGCATTCATCAACGATGTGTTGCTTGGAAAATGCTGCTCAGGACTCTTTGTGTGTGAGCTTGGCTGTGGTTAAAATAGAAGCATCTCAAGTAAAAAAAGGATTCCTCAAGGAACTCCAAAATACCTGCCATCGGATGTCAAAGGGTTAATGTTTTAGCTGAACTCCTCCTCTTTCCATGCACCAGCCTCCCCAGGAAACAGATTTTTTTTAACCTGATAAAGAAAAATTTAGAAAATGGCACACGCTTTATATTTGAGTGGGATTAACCTAGCTGTGAACATCCAAAGCCAACGCTGTTTCTCAGAGGGGTTCTGGTGGGGAGAGCTGGAGGGAAACCAGGCTGTGATATGTGCTACAGGTGGCATTGCTATCCTGCCCACTGGAGCAGGTCCTGCAAGGGGATTTTGGAGCAACTGGAAGCAGATCTGGCTGAGAACACTTTTGATAAAACATGTTGGGGTTTCTTGGTCAGATGAAAATTCTCATAGCTACATGTGGTGCCTGCCAAAGCTGAAGCTGGGAACGGTTTCCTCCAAAAAATGGGGATCCAGGCTTTGTGCAAGTATGTCCAGGCTGAGACTGTTGGCTTCAGTGGTGAGAAGCACAAGGCATGGCTGACACTGACACCATGGATGTTGGACCTCTTTCCCCACCCTGATGTGATGCCAGGACCCACCATGTACTGCTTGATGGTGTGTCCTTCTCAGCAATGTGATGCATGCCAGAGCCTCTTGTCCTATGCATGGTGTCTTGGATGAGCCACCAGTGGACAATACTCCAAATCCCCACTTCAAAGCAAACTTTTCAGCCTGAGCCAGGGGATGGTCCGAATCCCCGAAGCTCTTCCTTCACCTTTCGGTTTTCAGTGCTAGCAGAAAAAAATTTGGAGGCGGCCCCTTCCGTGTGGTGGGAAATAGGAAATTCTTGAAAATGTCCCTTTTCGGCAGCATTTCTGCTGCTCTCGGCACAGCGACGCCATCCAGGAGAGGCTGCACTGATGGCGAGCTCCTTACAGCTGCTCCTCCGGTATAAATCTGAACCGCGAGCTTACCCAATTCATTAGACACTGCCTGTTGAAAAGGCAGTAAATCAGCTAAAACCTCAGTCAGAACTGGCTTTGGCATGTTTTATGGTGGAATTAGAATAATGAATGAGGAGACGGCTGTTTATGTTAGTTTTGGCTTCCAAGCTGAAGAAAAATTCTGGTGTTGAACTTCATGATAAACTCTCCACACCAGCGGGCTCTGAGGTTGGAAACAACTTTTAAAAGCCTCAAGGGCCCAAGAGGGTGAGAGGCTGGCACATCGCAAGCTGAATGATCACTAGGGCTTAGATAAGAGACATCATTCGGGATGTGGGGCAAGATGAGACCTTGCTGCTGGAGGGGCTCTCCAAAGCTTGGGCACCTTCAGTTTCTGCTCCTTGGGGTTGGTATCCACATCGCATGCTTGAGGAGCAAAGTGAATTAGCCAAACCTGCAAGTGTCCAGCTATTTCCATGCTCTGACTACCTTGTTTATCCCTCGCTTGGATGCTTTGGGATTCCTCCACACCTTGTGATGGGTTACCCATCATCTGTCCTTGGTGGGGTTTTTTTCCCTGTGTTGCTCTCATACCCTTACTTGAGCTCATCTATATAAAATAGGCTTCATGCTCTGAAACTGCCAGAGCTGCAGGAAACTGGAGTTGAACTTCACTGTGGTTTTCTCAAGCTTTAACGTGGTCCTGGATGGCTCACAGTGGAGCTGGTGCCGTTTTCCTCTGGCTGAGGAAAGATACTCTGGAAAACCTGATGTGTGGTTAATGGGACACAGTCCAGCTTGGTGGATGGATGGGGAGCATTTCTGTATCACTCTTAATAATCTAATAATGCAATTACAATGCATTATCCATAATCCAGGCCTGCTGCAGCACATTCCCATTTTTTTTTGAGCACTCTGTGTCCAGGGAGCCCCTCTGAGGCTACTATGAGGCCTTGAGTACCTTGATGTGCTGAGCTCCCTCCACCCCATGACTCAGCAGGGCTCTCTAAAGAGCATAACCTCCCACTGCTGAATCCAGGTTTTCGTTTCCTGGTGGTCCTCTTTTTATCTCTGGTGACTCTTGCTGTTTGGCTCGGAGTAGGACACTCCTTTCACCAAACTTTAGAGGACCCCTCTGTCGCAACCCTTCTTCCCCAGCCAGCAAACGCTGAGCAGATGGACCCAAATCTCTGTGTTTCCACAAATTTACTAGTGGACAAAACTTGGCAGTGCTTGTGGTCTCGTTTTTGCTTCAGCAGTTGATTGATGTCTTTCCAAGGGCTGGAACACACATCACCTTTCCAGCAGAGGAACCCAGCCCACCTGGCCTTGTCATTGTTCATCTTGTTTTTTTTCCTGGATTTTAGAATTTTGCTTTCTCAAATTGCCTGAAAAGAAAGTGCTTGGCTTTGTCATGGGAAATTAGAGTTGCACAAAAGTCTCTTCCACCAGGTGCGCAATGAAATGCAATTTGTAGATGGAGCCTCCTCATTTGTACGTGCTGCTTGGGCAGGCTGAAGGCTTTGTGGAGGGTTGCTTAGGACATGGAATTTGAAGCATCCTCTGTCTGAATCCAAGCTACAAAATTTGTAAAGAGAGGAAATCTGCCTACAGCTTTCCACTGTGCTGCATCTTCTATGTCCTGTGCAAAGAGTCCAGGCGTGGACTTTCACAACAGCAACCACAAGGTCCAAGGGTGTGATAGTTCTCTCCCCATCTATGATACGATTCTGGTTTTTGCACGCCCATTTTGTGCTCAGAAGCATAAGACATCTCAGTTCACCTCTCTTCCATCCCTTGACTCTCATACCCTGGCAACAAAGTGCCCTGAGGGCTTAATCTGAACTCAGCTGGAGACTGTTGACTTCAGAAGGCTGGGGATGTTCCTGCAGGTCCAACCACAGCTGGTCATTGGCAGTCACAACTTTTTGTCTTCTAAGCTGTTTTGAAGTCTAACTGGGCATATGCCTGGCAGGAGAAGCAGGGCTTGGAGGGAGAAAAACACAATGAGGCTTCCCATTGTGCCCCCTGGTGCCACCACAAAGCCTGGGGCTCTCCCAACAGCCCCACAAGCCATCACCCACCATTGTATCCACCATGTCCTACTGTCCCCTGTTTCCTCCTTTCCTGCTGAACCCAACCACGCTCAGTTCAAGTTTATCCTGGGCATATTTTCTGGCTGGATTCGCTGTCCCAATCGCTGGGACCGCGGCTGCCTCCTGCCGGAGCGGCTCGCTCAAGGGCAGCTGCCCTCCTTTATCTCTTTGAAGATTAGGGGGCCTTAACGTGTCTTTAAAGTGAATTTCTTTCCCCCCTCCCTCCTCTGTTTTATTATTATAATTGATGACCAGCAAACTTTTCTTTTCCTTTATCTCTTAAATATGTTTCTTTACCCTTAAAAACGCAATATTTCTTTTAACTCGGAATATGGATGGGTCTGTGCGTAGCGGGGCCGCCTTTGAATCATCTGTCAATTTGATCGTGTAAAGCCTCTGTTTTCAGCTGGCATCCAGCGCAGATTTCAAAGCCGTGACTCACCCCTTCTTGCAGAGTTAGGACCAAAAGGGAAGGTAAAATTAAAAAAAAATAAAAAATTAAAACCAAAACAAGCCTTTTCCAAGCAGTTAATAACTAAGTTTTATTTTGTGAGGTCTCTGTGTCGGGGAGTTTTGTGTATGCGAGTGCAGGAAGGATTAAAAGCATTGCAGGATTTCAGTAGTGAGGACACCAAAATGAATGGTTGCTCCTTGGAAAGAGTAGGTTGGATGAAATTAAATGGTCATAAATGAAGCTGGGAGTCCAAAATGCAAACTTCTTTTCATGAAGCGTAAGGCGGGAGAAGGGGGAAGGCACTTGAATCGTTTTATATACAGTCAAGACGTTGCACTTGGGTATAATGTCTATGTGCTTATGTAGCAAATGCTTGAAACTGAAACTGCTTTTTCTCTCCGTGCACGTGTGTATAAATAGCTAAAACAATTCCCCTTTCAGAATGAGATGATCTGCTGAACTGAAAAACAGAAATTCCCTTTCCTCTGAAAATGTGAAGGTGATTAATTTTTTTTTTTAAAGAAAAATCCATACGCGCCCCCTTTATATAATTTTACCAAAAAAGCTCTTTTCTTCTAAATGCTGTTTTTATCAGTGTGATTGCAGCCCGACATACCTGCAGCTGGGACCCGGCCGGTGTTTTCTGGGCCTGATCCCCCCAGCCCAGGGTTAGGAGGCAGCGTGCCCCCCGGGAGGAGACGGGGTGCTGTGCTCCTGCCACCAGCGGCTTCTCTCACAGAATCCCCGGGCTTTCACCGAGACGACTCTGCAAATAGTGTCAAAAGAATATGCCTGTAGCAGCTCAGTGTTTCCTCTCTTGTCAGATATTTTTATGACACCTTATCGTACGCATCTTAAATCCACGCGTAGAGAAAGCAGGCATTAAAAATGAACATTTGTAACCGCCTGACGAGCGTCGGTGCTGTCTGTGGGTCAGTGGCAGGATGCTACCTGCGGAGGGGACGTCTCCTAAGGGCAGTCCCCGCTCGGAGGTAGGGCAGGACTCGCCGTGGTGTGTGTGGCAGTGCCAGCTTCCAGCCCCACTTATTGTAAAACATCACACTCCAGGATGGAGCCAACCCAACTCTCCGCAGGCTTTGACCCGGTGCCTTCGGAGATGGGGGACGGGATGGCGGTGCTGGTCAGCGTGTGGTGTGGGTCCCACGGATGTCTGTGCACCCGGAGTGCTCTGAGGACCACCCTGCACTGGGAGACGTGGCACCCATTAAGAGAGAGGGATCTCATGGTTAAATGCCACCTTATAATGCCACTGGGCACCCCAGAGAGGCTGAGTGTGGCAGCAGGGCCACGGTGGAGCTGGGCTGTCAGGAGGTGGGTGGATCATGGAGGCTTTTGGAGCACAGGTTAGTACCTTTCTATCTTTACAATGCTTTTGCTTGTGCTGTAGTGGAGCCTGGGAGAGGCTCATCTTATTGCCCAAGGCACTGGTTAGGTACATTGTCTAACAAAGGAGGGTGTAGAGAGGTGGGGGTCTGTCACTTGTCCCAAGTCACAGGTGATAGCACAAGAGGAAATGGCCTCAAATTGCACCAGGAAAGGTTCAGGTTGGATATTAGGAAAAATTTTTACCCTGAAAGGGTTATTAAGCATTGGAATGGGCTTCCCAGGGAAGTGGTTGAGGCACCATCCCTGGAGGTATTCAAAAGACAGGTTCACATAGTGCTTAGTGACGTGGTTTAGTGATGGGTTTTTTTTATCAGTTAGGTTGATGGTTGGACTATATGATCTTAAAGGCCCCTTCCAACCCAGACAATTCTATGATTCTAACTCCTCGTTCTTTCATTCCTCATTCGCAATGCTAATCCCTGCACTTACTTGGCGATACCAAGCAAGCTGGGTTTGAGATGATGGCTGCTACAGCATCTTGTGGAACACAACACAGTTTTAAAACAAAATTTGCAAGCATCTGCTGGTAGAAAGCACTTCATGATCTCAAGCACTGAAGAAAAACTGCTGTTTGATGGTTGTTCATCCTTTGTAGTTGAGAGTAATGCAGCAGCACAGGAGGGCTGTGAAGTGCATGGGGCTAGGGACATGAAGCACAGAGCCCATGTGTGTCCAATCTCGTCTACTGAACTCACTTTTCCTTGCACCAGCCAGTTTCTGTAATTTTTCCTTTCCTCAAGTGTCAATGTTCTCCAAAGTGTTTTGCATATTGGCACATCCAGCCTCTCTTCTGGCCCTGTGTGGGAAGTGCTACCTGACCAACTCCACTGGGTCTTCAGCCCACCATCATCATGTGAAATGGGCCACATTCACCTTTCTTTTGGCAAGTGCCTGGTGCTGTTTCATTGTTAAAGACCCTTTGGTCAAAACTTGTTCAGCACCAGGTTCTACCTGAAAGTGGCCTCAATGTTTTCTTAGCCTCTGAAGACCAACAGCTGGCCACTGCGAAACGTGTGCCAGGGGCACTTAAACCATCCAAATGTGGCCTTGCAGGTCAGCCTGGAGCAGTTGGCAGTTTGAAATTAGCACTTCTCAAAACCTCATCGTTCATCACGTGGTTGTAAAAAGTATGAGAAAGGGAAGGGAATGTTGGAAGGAGGTGGTGGGGCAGACAGGAAGGAGGCCACTGGCGCTCGGTGGCCATTGACTGTCTTCATCTCCAGAAATACAAGATTAATGCCAGAATTTAGGTGGTTTTTCTGGCTTCAGGCTCTGAGAACAGGAGCTTTGTGGTGACTCCAAGTTCTCCAGCTGCTCCCAACTCATGATAGTGAACTGGGTGTGCTGACATGGTCCTCCATGACGCGGTCCTCCTGCAGACACCTATCTGCTCCTGGGAGAGGCGACAAAGATGGAAAGAGACAGTTTGAAAAGCAGAGTGGGAGTCACTCGGAGCTGGGGAAAAGCTCGAAGCGGAGGAGCCCTTGCCCCACCAGGCACCTACTGCTATGGGGGGGCTTCTGGGGGCACCACCAGCGGTAGCAGCTGGCTCAGGCTGGATCCGAGCCTGTGAACCAGGAGATGAAAAGCAGCTTTACAGGTCCGGGGAGCCCACCCAGGGCCCTGCAGCCGGCCAAGAGCCAGGCGCGAGGATGGATATGGGGGCCATTGAAAGACCTCATCCAGCGTATATTTGGTTTGTCTTGTGTGACACAGAGAACCTGAGTTATTATTTGATCCTGCTCTGAGTAATAACCAGATAAATGGGCCCGCGGATTTCCAAATAAACATTTTAATAAATGATGGGTGAATTAAAGGAGAGCTGCTCCCCCACCGCCCCTCCCCTGCTCCCAATATTAATGTTCAAATGAAGGCAGGCAGTGTCTAACAGAGCCCCGTGTACTGTAAATACATTTCTTGCACTGTCACACATAAACACTGGGGAGACGGAGATCAAAAGGTCTCGCTGTGCCGAGCAGAGCCGTGTGATGAAGTGAACATGTTGCTTTGTGGCTGGGGTGGGGTGATGGGACGCCTGAGAATAACAGACTGGCTGGAGACGTAGAAGCCCAGAAGGCCTGGGGGGCCTCAAAGGGGGGAAAAAAAAAAAAATCCCCACTAGCAGCAGGAAAAATAAATAATTCCGTTATCTCTGATGAATTTCTGCCTTTGATCTAGTTTCTACCAAATTCATTGGAAAGATTTTTGCACAGAACACCCGTGAGTGTTGAAGTGTATCCTCTGTGATCCCAGGTTAAACATGCATCATCCTTATTGAAAAGAATCTTCTTGCTTTCATTCACATACATGGGGAAGTACACAATCATAATCACATTTTATTATCTTAAGACAACACTAAAGCTTGTGTTAGGAAAATAAAGTTAAACACGTGCTTTCTTTTCTAAGGGGAGTAAGGGAAGAGTGGGAAGGGGAGGCAAAAACAGGCAATTATAAACCATTTACTGTTCATCGTTCTGCATCACTACAGGACTGAATTACAGGGGTCCTATTTCTTCCAAAAGAAGTGAGAGAGGACTGGACAGATATTCCCAGAATACACCAAAATAGAAGTATTACGTCATAGTACTAAGCAAAACATCACCTTCATTAGACCACTCAAGGTTCTTATGCACAAGACAGACGTTACATGGTTTAGAAAATGCTAGTAGGGCTCACTCTGCTGATGAAAGATGAAAAATAAGTTTGAATAAACAGCATTGTTTTCTGCTTTGCACATACATCATCGAAGAAATGTTTCTTCTTTGCAGACAATAAGATGGTTATATCAACTGACTAAATACTGGAGGAAGGGAAGTGCCTCAAACTGTTAATGGAAGTGTATAATACTGAAGCTTAGATTCGTTATGGCATGTTGGGAGGCCTCCAAGGCTAAAGGTCTATAGAGGTGTTCCATCATGTTCCCTTCTGAATGAGGTGCCTCTTCCACGGCTTCTATTAGGCTTTGTGGAATTGAACGTGTCTAAACCGATCCTATGCTCTTGATGGCAAAAATCAAGACCTTCCACAAAACCACCATTGCTTAGAACTCAGTCACTTTTCCCTGCATTTCTGAACTTTCTCTGTTGAAACGAGGATAAAATTTTGAAAGGTCCTAAACCAGTTTCATATATATGACAGCCACTTGCATCATAAAATATTTCATCATGTACAGATCTAAAAATAAGATTGTTGCCTTTAAGCCAAGTAATCATTAACTCTTCTGTCAAAAAGTGAAAAATGGTTCTTTGTGTATGAAGCCTCCTTTACTTAATTATGTCACATTATTATTAGTACAACATTGTAAGTGAAAATCTGCTACAACACTACCTGTTTAACTTCGTAAAATTAGGGTTGATAAAATTTATCTCTAGACCAAAAATAGTCCATATCCCAGAATCCTAGCAATAATGCACTGAGAAGTAAGAGAACCCTGAAATATAAAAAATATAAATACAAATATATATATAAAAATATAAAAATTGGTGGAGTTGAACAAGTTTTTTTACTTTGTGCATTAATTAACTCAATACAGTAACAACGTCTGTTGGTTTTAGCAGAGCTTTTAACATTGCATTTTTGTATCTGATTTTATGTGGACTGTGATACTCACAGCAATTTTTTATAAAACAGCAAGCTTATGCCCAAATCTGTGTTCCAATCTTTTCTTCCCTGCTGTGTTGAATACGAAGTCTAAATTGACTGTCACCTTTATTTTTAGAAATTACTATAAGTCAATTCTTTAGCTGTTGGTAGTTGACAGGATCTCTACCATATGAGCTCCCACGCCAGAAATGGATCAAAAATAGCTGAGGCATGTTCTATCTGAGATATTTAAACTGAGAAGCACCTGACTCCAAAATACTATGTAGCATGTAACATTTAATATTTAAATTTGTCTCAAAGTAATTTGTAGAACCTGCCTTCTGCTGAAGGGTGTTTGCTTAACATCATTCCTTAGCAATATATAACTGCATGGTCATGGCTTTGAATTATGGTACATTTATAAAAGTCAAACATCAGAAAAGAAAATTACTCTTTCCTGTGATCATAACATAAATTTAAAAGTGGAGCCAAATTTTATGGGCTTTAAAATGATGTGGCTATTAATTTAATACAATGTTTTTGTAGAAATGCCAAACATGCATGACTGCAGCCCTGACAGTCCTCTCTACCACAAACTGAACAGGTTATCACATTGTTTTATTTTTGATCTACTACCATATTTCATACTTGAAGGCACAAATATACACTACACTGAACAGAGTGAGAAGAAATAAATGTGATGCCATATCATGGAATCTCTCCTAGAACCATAACACTACAGGGAATGTTTTATTACTTTAGAAAAAGTTCTCAATCAGCATATCAGGGCTGTGCAGTGCAACACAGTAAAATAAATTAATAGGTATATAACTATGCATAGAGAAACAAACACAAAAATCCTGTTCGATGGTCAAAAGGCGAATTTCAGAAGTCAAATACTGATTTCCAGCGTTTGACATCTAAATCAACACTTTGTTTTTAAAGAAGTGAATGGTCTCATTCCACAGCTCCACTGATTTAAATCGGTATGTGTCGTTTTGCAAACACAGAAGAAAACCTAACCCCTCCCTAAAGATCACAAACTGTCTTTAAAACATTAAGTAAACACATGAAAAGTGCAGAAGTTGAACATTCATTAATAATCTAGTTGAACTGCAGGCAAAATTAATTTCTCTGACATCACCACTTCATTATTTCTCTTTTTTTTTATATACACTTATATATTTTCTTTATTAAAGAAAATTAATATACACTTATAAAAGTTAAAACACAAAAGAGCTCCTACTGTAAAGAAATGAAAATCGAGGGGCTCAACTGTTAGTGAACAAGGCACTTTCTCAAGACTAACATAATGCAACATCTGCCCTCATTCTTTGTTAAGTCTGTTGAAAACTTGGATCAGGGAGCATTTCCTGGCCAGAGTATTGAAGCTACAAAGCTAGGAAGGGATGGTGGAGGAGAAACTGGAAACTTTGTGCTAGTAAAATCAGGCCACCAACAAATTACTACCCTCATTGCAAGGATGACACAGGAGCTGTGACTCAGGTGTCCAAATTTTGATGCCTCTAGGGAATCTCATGAAATAATGAATAATGTTAACCTATTGCACTTTCCATGCTTAATAAAGGCAATACAATGCCAGAATCATTTATTGGAAGAAAGTATATAAAAGTTCAGGCTATTTAAAAATATATAGGTGATCCCTAAGGTCTATAATTGATGAGGAATTCACCATTTTGTTTCTTCTGATGTAAAAGAACAAAGTGGCATACAATTCATTGGAAATCTACTGAGTTTCTCGAAACAGAAATTATTTACATCTCTTGTGAACCTATTCTAAAGATTTTTGAGGAATGTGATTGTCAAGAGCAGTGATCTTGAAAAGGAACTAGAGGAAGTACTTCCTATTCACAGAGATTGTCATGTTGAGAGCTCAATAACAACTCAAAAGTGAAGGGGGAAACTTGCCAAAAAGAGCTGGATTGTTGGATAGCTATTGTTGTATAGAAACAAGCGAATATCCAGAAAGGAAGAAAAAGTACACTTGAAAAGCTAAAGAATATTAACATGCATTCAATTAAAATCTAAGAAATTATCTTGGTAGACTAAATACTGAGATTTCTATGTTCTCTTTTTTTTTTTTTGTTCTATGTTCTACTTGTTTTTTCTTTTCTATATGCATTCCTCATGGAAATACCTAATTTGGTAAATAAAAATTTTCTTTATAAAATATTTTGTGTGGGAATATATTTGACATATTTAACAATACTAAAGTCAACATGTAAGTTACAATTTTACTTGTTCAGGATAAATAATGTTTCCCAGATCTTCCAACATCTGAAATTAACACAGTTTGCTTTAAATAAGGATGGCTTGGCTGTTATATACAACTTACTGGAAGATTCCAACTTATTGTATTGGAGATCTCTTCAAATAATGCTGCATCTTTATGTCTCTCTCTCTCCAAAGCTGCAGGTGGTTCTTTAGATGGATCCTTTTCACGTGTAGCAGATTCATGCCACTAATGCTCTGTGTGGAAATTGCAGTTACGCCGAGTTTAAAGTTTCTCATACAGATTTTGTTTTAAAAAATCAGCTCTGCATAATCCCATGTTAGCTGCATTCAGCCAAGACTGAAAGTCAGTAAACGAACACTTATAAATACCAGTTCAAAGTCCCAATTTTAAACATGAACCAATCTGCTTTAGGACTGTTTATTTATCACATTTGTGTTATATTTTGAAGTGTCTTTCAAGACACAGATCTATAACTGTCCCGGGAACTGAAGAAAATAGAATGTTACAAAAAACAAAATTAATTCAGAATTCACTTTTTCATTTTGATTTGTCTTTCTGTTTTTAAATCACCTCCTCTCCTAGCCCTAGCCAGAGCTTTATCTCTTTTCTTCAGTGGAAGCAATTCAACCCTTCTTTAAGACTGTAAGTTTAGCTATATAAGGATCAATTTAACTACTCATGATTAGCTTCTGAGCTGACACAGCTCAGAATGCCTTTGGATGACAACCTCAGAAGAAAAGCAAAACTAACAAACAAAGAAAACCCCACAAAATCTGACCACTGTCTGAGTGGTCCATCCTTGAGCATGATATCCTATAGATACCCAGAAGAGTCCTGAAGAAGTTCCTAGAAGCTGAAACATCCCATTCAGAAGACCCAAAAAGCTCTCTTTTTGCTCTTAAAAAAAAATAAATTAAATTATAGATTAAAATGCTGCTCGAAATTGAATTGTGGACAAGATTTATCTACAAATTTTTTAATGCTTACCATGAAAAAAATTACCCATCGATCTAATCTGAAACAGACAACATCCCTAACCATGCTGGACCATTCTCTGTCCCCCCATGCTGCCACAATTTCCATCAATCTGCGTAATTCTATAGTTTTAAGCCATATATTGGAAAACAGGATCCTAGGCATGTTGGTATAGATAATATATTTTTAGAAAAAACTAGGATATGCAAAAATATAATGTGCAGAAAAATAACATTGAGAAATATTTACTGTCTCTGTACAGGAGTAGCAGGTAAATATAACAGAAATTACACAATATTCAAGGTAACTAAGCTTTTGCGTGTTGAAGAATGGAAAAATTCTGTTTCCTAGGTACATGAAAGTCTTCCTTACAGCAACAACTCACTGTTAAGGAATTGTAAACTTGACCATGATTACTTTTGAATTGTGAAGCCCAATAGAAATGGAAAAGTTTCATGACAGTCCAGTTTAATTAGTGTCTCCATTGAATTTTGGTTAACCCCCTAACAATCTATTTTATTTTTCCGTACATCTGTGAGTTCTATACACTCTCCTCCAGCTGATCTGCTTCCCCAGATGACGTGACAGTCACAAAGAAGACCTTCTTTGTGTGAAGCACTCATTCATCTAATTAGACCTTTCCTCGTCTATATCCTTAAACAACCAGTGCTACAACATTATCATTACAAGCAACTAAAATTTACATATTTAATTAAGACTTATAATGAATTTCTCAAAAAAATAACTGGTATTGTTGTCTGTTTAAAATGGTTTTGATTTTGTAGTTATTTAGGTTAGGTTTCTTTTCAAATACAAAGTATAATGATGCTTGTTATTGCCCTTTTTCGGAGTCATACAAGCTAGCTAATGAAAACTTAAGCTTTTTACTAAATAGTGTAATTCATTGTTTGAATATATACTAATACGCTAGATATGTATCAACTTAAACCAGTTTTTTGATAGTAGAGATTTTATTGACAGAGTTAGCTACGCTTATGGAATTAAAAAGAACATATTTTCTTAGTGATCAAAAGAACTACCAAATTTAATGCATTTTTGAAAATTCCCTAAAATTCTTCCCAATTACACATTGTGTTTCAAAGGTCTTACTCTAACCACAATCAGAATTGTGATTTTTTAAAAAATTCCACATTTAGTATCATAAATTTTGAAGGTATTGCTATGAAATTAAATACCTTTATATGTCCACAAAATAGAAAATGGAGGGATCCATCAGGTTTTTATTCATATCAGAAACTTTATTTCCACTAGCTTAGATAAAAGAAAAGCATACATATGGAAACATATTGTGCAGAAAGTTGAAGTAATTGAATATTAAATTGATTTCATCATAGAGCTTTTTTAAGGAAAAGTTAATTTCCTTTTATTAATTTTAAAATGTTTTTGGTATTTTACTGTAGATGAGTTTTATCAATCAAGGCTGTTAACAACTAACTAATTTTGCATGTTTTCTTGTTTTCTTAGGGGCTTTTTGGATTTGGGGGTCTATATCAGGCATTGTTTTTAATTCATGCATTAGCTCACTTTGAACTAATAGAGGATATTTTGCTAGGGAGAGCCCTAGCAGAAGGCAACAGTCAAAAAGTAGCTGAGTCTATTTCCCAGAATCTGTGCAAACTCTGTCCCTGGAGGTTTTAAAAGACTCACATGGATAAAGCCCTGAGCAACCTGGCCTGATCTTGGAGCTAACCCTGCTTTAAACTTGAGACCTCCAAAGGTCTCTTCCAACCAGAATTATCCTGAAAAAGGGGAACATCAAAAGTACTTGATGTTTCTTTGCCAGCTTCAGCTCATGCCTAAATCTTTGTGCCAACAAAACCACGTACATTTGAAAAAATCTTTTATTGTGGTCAAAAAACCACTTCAATATTATTCTAGCAAGAAAGAAATAGGTCTTCAAGAAGGAGGGAAAAAAGCAAGTTCACCTTTGCTTTGATCAAAGTAAATGTAAACAGAAATTACTCTCACATATGTCTTATCGTTGAGAATTCCTGACAGCAGTGAAAGACTGTGAACAAAGCATACATAACACATTATTCTGCTCTCTCAAGTGTGATGGAACTTGATGTCTGACCTTTCCCGTAAGAGGGAGACAAGATTTAAAGCCTTCATATTAAATTTCGACTAGAAATTAAGATCAGCCAAATGGGAGAGAAAATAAAAAGCTATTTTCAATGAACATATTAACGGAATCAACCCAATAAAACATAAATTAAATTAAAGTCTTTTTAATAATTGCAGGTAGGAAAAAAAAGCTCTGAAACTGCAAAGTTTTCAGAGCATAGCAAAGCAGCTTTGATGTAAGCAGTTAGAGAATCAGATATGTTTAAAATTACATGGCACAGAGTGTCATAGTAATTCACTTCCAAGAGTTCCTATTACTGACAGTTGCAACTGTCTCTATCAGAAAACTAGATTCCTGTGATTTTCAGTTTAAATAAACCTAAAGTTCTGCTTTAAAAAATTCAGAACTTGGAAATAAATCCTCAGCAGCAATGTTTTTGAGGAGGATAGTTGTTGCACTGTCTACAGGTATGTAGAAGATTATGTGTGGGAGACAGAGGCCTCTCTCTCTGTTGATCACAATTGTCAATACCTTGAAGTTGATGAATACATCTTGGCACAGAAAACAAGCTTTCAAATCCTTTCTAAAGTTTCTCAGCCTAGGAACATCTAACAATTTGCTGTTCAGCGATGAGCAACCACCAATACCTTGTTACATCTTTCACCTTGTGTATCTATACCTTTTAAGGAAGGAAATGGGAAAAAGTCCTAAAGTACTATGGAACGTGTATTTCTTCTTCATCTAGCTTTTAGTGAAAGACTGAGTCACAGAGAATTACTACAACCAACCAACCAACCAAATAAATGAAGCCTCTTCTCTCCCTCAGTTATTAATTCTGGAGACTTAGCACAGGACTTCAGTTGTTGGGGTTTTTTTGATCTTATGGCTAGACTTACCAGAAAGGAAAATTTCACATGATTCAAACACACAATACATTGAGAGTGAGAAAACAGCTCTGCTGAATGATCTTGTTCAAGCACAGTTTGAAATGAATGAATGATTCTCCCCACTGAAAACAATAGCATTTACAGGTATGAATGATGGCAAATCCTAAGTGTAGGACCTACTCTACATTTGGCATCAACAGCAGCATTTTACCATAACTGTCTGCAATACCAAACACACATAGAACATGCTGGCTTTGTACATGTATGAGAATAGCAGGACCTACTTTGAAATGCAGGTTTATTACACGTGCATTACTTAACAGTGACAAAGTGAAACAAAGTCATGAATGAATAAAGCACTTCAGCTGGTTAAATATAAATAAAATCTCAGTCCTCTTAAGTTTGTCCTGAATTACAGATGGCATTGCACCAGTCAGATGATAGCAAGGACAGCTGCATTTTAGTGGAATCTTATTGTGAAGGAGAGCTAACAGCTTCTCTAGGCACTGTAAAAGTGTAATCACACTGGAATTCAATTACTGCATTACCTCCTAAAAATTATCATATGCTTTTTATAGCAGAGTAAGTCTTTTTTTTTTTTTTTTGGGGGGGGAGCTCTTGCAGTTCGATGTATTGTTGTAGTAAACTCTTACACTGATAAATTTTTAGATTATTAAATGACACCCTGTCCATGCTATTTTTTTTTATTTGTTAAATCATCTCATTATTTTTATGTCATTATACAGACCTCTGATAATTTAACTAGGAACTGTAAAAAAAAGTTCAGATGATAGTAACAGTTGGAAGCTTTTCAAGGGAATGAAAGAAAATTATTAATAGACTAAACTATGTTTGTCACGGATTTGTTGTCTTTGAAAATTTCAGAAAAAGCAGTAATAGGTGTTTCCCTTATCTCAGATCTTATATATAAATTATTTTAGAGTGGTTTTTATGGAATACATTTCAAATATATACAGAAAATTGTTACAATTAAATAATGTAAGCCATCCTATTCTATCATTCCTAATAATCAGAAGCAAAGAAATCTATTTTTGTTAAAATTACCCTTTTGAGTGATAATGATGAATTTTCTAGGTTTGCAAATAATGAGTGTTTTACCCTCTGACAACTGTTCTATGTGATGTTGTGGTTTAAGGCCTAATACAGCAACTTAGCAATGGACCATCAATGTTACTGCTCTCAAGAACTTTTGAACTTTTGAACTTACCAAATACTATTTACTATAAGTAATCTAACACACACTCACAAAAGTCTAAGTAGTGCTAAAATATGCAATGATTTAATTGCTATGAACTCATCAAGCCTCTAGACTGCAGGTGAGGTGCATGTTTTCCCATGAGTTCAGGCAGAAAAGAAATATTTTTAATTTTCTTCAAAGGTCCTCAAAAGTTTTGTGATGTCTATATTTTGATCTATGAATAAGTGGATTTTGCATGCAGGTCCTATATAGGTGTCCTGTAAGATGGACAACAACGGCTAGAGAAGTGTATTTATAGTAATTTGAAGTACTCAGAAGGAAAGACAGTAGATAAATGTGTTAAATGATAGCAGGAAAGAAAATAATTTCAGTGCAAAGTCATCAGGGAACTAAATTTAAATAAGTTAAAGATTCTATGCTTCAAGGCATTATGCTATGGGCAACATTTTGGCTGAAGTGTTTCACAATTTTTTCCTCCTCTCCTTGACATGACAGCTACTTTTCCGAATAAAGATGCATTTTCTAACAAACATGGTTTGCTATGATTTCTTCCCAGACTTTCTTTCTGTCTGTTTTAAACTTCCTACTTCATCCATTAATAGTCACATTTTCCTAAAACTTTACAGCAAATACTATACTATAAAATGAATGCATGCACGTTTGTAAAATTATACCAGATTGCAATTCTGCTGAATAATTGTTTCAAAAAATGTTTATTAACCAACTAGAATGTTCTGTTACTGACCCTTATTCAATTTCCTAGAAAAATACAAAGCTTAAAATTTGATTTTGTCTCTCAAATTATAAAAATATAAATTATATTTAAAATATTGCCAAAAATAAACCTACACTACAAAAAAGTTATTTTGTTGCAAAGTGCTTAAAGTGGTCTGGCCCAGTCAGCAGCATGAAAGCAGGCCATTTGTTGGCCTCCAGGAGGCCCCTTGTGAAATCACAAGATACGCATTAGGCAGGTGAACTCCTTGTCATACTTGTCTCAGCCTGTTTGATTAGAAAGTGCTCAGTATGAAAGTATTGCTCCATGTTTTTCATCCTCCTTTGCTGAGCTGGACTCAGGCAATCACCTATGCAACAACTTAACAGCATCCATAGGAAGGAACTGAGACTTCCCTCATGGGACAGATATCTATACATACATATACAGAGAGATTTCACATTGTTCCTTACCCATCTCTCTGTTTTGCCTTCAGGATTCACTCTGGGTTATACAGCCAATGATATTGAGCAGAAAATTTGGAGTTTCAGACAAGCTGACCTTGTACTTTAAAAAAAAACAGTATTAACAACAGCTTTACTTCAGGCTCCACTCATCTTACCTGGACAACCGATGTATGTTGCTACTCTTCTTGGAAAAGAAAAGTTGACTTTATTGCCTGCTCTTTAATTTTTCATATCCCAAGTCACTGTCTTTGTTCTACCTACTGTGACAAACCACATTTTAAAAAAATCATAGTGAATTATATAAAAGTGCATGAAGGTAGTATGCCTAGTATTGGCCAACTACTTTTCCAATAAGAAAATACTATGTTTTTATATTACCAAAAATATTAACTATGCTTAAAAGTGAGGTGGCAAGAGAATGGTAAAACACACAGTACGTACACTCATTTTTCCATGTAGCTTAACACATGCCTCAATAATTGGCTTATGTTGCAATAGAGCATGAATACCTTCGTAATTCCCAAGAAATAAATAATCTTACTGTGAAAGAAACTGAACTTCCTGAACAGGTACCAAGTAATTTTAACTAATGCTGCTTCCAGATAGGTCAGATTTTAGAAGAGCTCCAGGTGTTTCCTTGGTATGTTGCAACTCCGCATTAGAGCAATTCAGAGCTATAATCCTAAACATGTCACAATTTCCACAAGGAGATGAGGCAACCCATGATAAGAGAGATGTTCAGGGAAGTTCTAATCTGGGAAAAATTGAGCGTAAGGGACTACAGCATGTACATATAGCCTCTAAAAGGTTTGCTGGTCCTGAGCAACCTGCTGTAGCTGACAGTGCTTGAACCAGGGGGGTTGTACTAGATTATCTTAAGAGGTCCCTTCCAAACTAAATGACTCTGTAATTAAAACTGGAACTATCAGTCGGAACTATTTTAATTGGAATCAAAATTGATTTAAAAGAGAATAAAAATGGCTCCTTTTTGACAAGGATGAAAAAGTAATTTATGGATTCCTCTTATGAATGAATTTGCAGGTTGCTTCAACACAATTGTCTGCTTTGCATCTGTACACTCGACAGTTTCCTGATACGAGTTAACTGTTCAGAGCAAGGCAAGAAAATTACAGAAGCACTCATCTTTCAACTAAAATACCTGTCATAATTTACCATTGCAGCAGTCTGATAATTCTCCTTATAATTGAAAAAAACTGTTTTGAAAAACAGATAAAAAGATAAATTTTAAAGTGAGGACGGACGTTTTGCATTTTGCATTTGAAATAAAGACCATAACAGCAAAACCAAGTCTGAGCAAGATTGGCCAAAGATTTCAGTACTGCAATTTAAAGGACGACCTTCTCTTTTCATGCTAATTGCTTCCCATATATCTGTGTATGCAGCACTGATAGCACTTTCTCCCTCCATCTTTCAGAAAGAGCAAGTCAGTATTTCAATCTAGGACAGATTTCATCAATTTTAATTTGCTTTAAGTGTAGCAACAAAACATATTCTTATGGGCAAAACTTATTATCACAGCTCTTATTTCTGCTTTTAATAATATTTCACAACTGAGTACGCTTAAATAAAAGAGACAAATCTATCAGATGGCCATTACTTGTCCTTGAGGTTTTTTTGTCTCCTTATTCTCAACAGTCATTATTCTACATAAAACTGACAGCATCATATTCAAATAAATAGATCTTCTGCAACAGCTATTTCTGATCAAAGGTCACTTGTTCTTTTACATCTTCTAGGCCATTTGCCAACAGATGCCAATCAGTGAAACAACTGCTAACCTTTCCCTAGAGAAAACAGGGACTGTGGAAGCAGAGAGTCATTCTAAACAGCTACTAAAACTCAATGACCAAACTATGTAAGAATATCTATTACTGTCCTTTTGGCTTTAGATTTTGTTTTATCTCTTTTACTATCATTAGTCATTTCTTAATATGTATTGCACACTATAAAACATTGACCCTTTGCTACTGCACAGACAGTCTTTTCACATACTGTGGTATTATTCAACATCTCCCAAGACTCTGAAAAGTATCAGTATGGATCCTAGCAACAACAAAAGGTCATATAACTATTTTTAAAATGCCAGCCATCCTGTTCATAAACGCTCACAGGACAAGTAACAGTTACTGCTTCCACAGTATCTCCAAAACAAGTAATGTGTCACAGAGGATTTATGCTTGCAATGCAATCATTCCTTATTGCCCAAATCCTCTAGCAGCACAGAACTGCGTTTCTTTCTTTCTTTATAATATAGCCCCCAACCACTGATAGTAAACAATCTGCATCATTGCTGCTCATCTGACATATTGAACAGTATCCTTAGCTTAAAAAAATAAAGTAGACACAATTGGAGCTGAACCATCCCCGTGGCCAAGCATCTGTTTAAGCTCACTAACAAAACTAGTGTTCTTTCCAACAAGATTATTCTTCAGGGTTTTTCAAATGAAGACTATTCGTTGAAAATTACTCCATAGCAATGCAACACATAAAGCTTTCTGCAGCTAAAGAAACATGCAATATCGTAAAAGACCACTCTTTTAAAGAAAAATACATCCTTCCCATATAGAGTTTTTGTAAGGAAAAAAACAGGTTCAGAAACATACTAAAGCAATTCTCTAATTTCCTGAATTTGTAAAACGTTTCTAAATAAGTTAATTTTTAACTCCTACTTTCTTCCACTATACCTTGTTTCACAATAAGCAAGTCATGCCTTTTCTCCTAACAATAATCAGGTGGGTTTTTTCCTTCGTAAATGAAGAAAGAAATTGAGGATCATATCAAAACTGGCATAAATGGCTTTGAAAGAATGGGCTGCAAGATGAGGATATGGATACTTTTGCTGTCTAAATAAGATGCTCAAGGACACTAATTGCCCTTTTAACACCTGGGTACAATGTAGAAATAGCAAGCCATAAAATTTTTCAGTTCTGTCCGATGGGTAGCAAAAGTTCAGGACAGGGAGTGAAAGGGCTGAAGGCAGCAGAGCATTTACATAGTCTTCACATCTCTAGATCATCTAGACCTCCCTCCCAGCAATTATAAACATTCATCTCAGTTAACCCTATTACTATATATTCAAGGGTATTGTTGCTGAAGATTTTCTGTCTTTAAAAGAAATGTTCAAGTAAGAAAGCAAGTAACACCCTCCCCCACTGACACACACTATACATGGTGTATTGATTTTACTACACATTAAATCGGGAAGGAACAACCATCTTTAAATCAGAACAAAAATGGTGCAAAAAGTAAACTAAAACATCTTTTATTCTTAGGATAAAAAGTAGAAGAATATTAGTGTTAATAAAATCAATATGGAAGAATTCAATAGATAAGACATATGAAATATGTCTATATATGAGAATCAACAACTTGATTTTGTGTTTATCTCCATTGTGGTTTTAACTGCAAAACTTTCCCCCCGTCTTTCTCTCTCTTCTCCCTCAAAAAGAAAAATGTTTCACAGAGTTTTCCCTATTTAGTCTCATAGCTACAACCACAAAGAAGACTGCATATTTATATGCCAATTCAAAATGAGTTTTTTTAAACAATCCTCATATGAAATAAGATTCACTTCTTAATCGGGTCATGATGCAAAAATATTCTCATTTCCTAAATGCAGTAAGAAAGGTCCCTACTATCTATGTATAGTACAGAATACGTATATAGTATACGTATATAGACTTATCTATGATACATCTTAGCTCAGGACTGATTTTCACTATACCAAACAGAGAAACAGGAACAGGTTTTCGAAGTAATTAACAGTAGTCTTAATGGTTTCGACTTAAAAATACTTCCTCAGAGAGGTTAATGCTCTACATCAGATAGACATAGATATACTCTAAATATTATTTCAGGTTCTGCGTAACCACCCAACAAGCCACATGCCTCATCAATTAATAATGGAAAACTAACATTCTGTAACAGAGTGAAAAAAGCAGCTAGGGGTCATTAATACCAATTGACACAAGCTCCCATGGCTTACAAGAAGCATATCCTTTAATTGCTGTAATTGCTTTGCTCCAAGCTCAGTGTACTTGGAGAACTGTATATGTGAAAGTTCTGCCTATAAATTGTATAAGAAAAGGAACAACAGATACATGTCTATTCATTCATTTTTTGGACCATCCAATTACTATTCAGTGCATATCAGTGCAATACCAATATGAACTTCATCAACTAATTACCTTTTGACAAGGATCCAAAAAAAACCCGCTTAGCTAATACACAGCCAGCATGAAAAGAGAAAATGGCATCACTGAATGAAAAACACTAAGAATAGGATGACTTATGTAGTATTATGTACTTCAGACACCAAGTCTCACCCAGAAGGGTTATAAAAAATAAATAAATAAAACGTACAGATGCTCAAATACTGGGTACCAGACCTCTGCTAAGCTTCAGCACTTAATTGTCTGTAATTTCTCAAAGTGATTTTGCCACTTAACCTGCCTACCTTAAAAGAGTTTTCAAGCTGTCTTCACTTCCACAGATATATTCCTTACACATAGCACAGGTGAAGAATTTTCATTCTATGGATTTTATTTTTCATTTATTTTTATTATACTATACTGTTTGTTGAGTTCTCATTATCACATTTGTCATGAAGTATATAATCTTGTTGATGTTAAGGCCCACATTGTACAGATCACGTGGTCGTTTTCCAGTTAGAAACATTTTTGAAAAGGAAAAACTGTCTTGTTTGTGCAGAAATATCCTTTATATATTTGATATTATTCTCTAAAATATACTAACTCTTACATGAGAAATAATGCATAAAAAATCATAGAAGGACATAATTTAGAAAAATGTCGGCTTATAGCTCTAATTAGTGTGGAATTTTTCAAACAGAATAACTATTTGAGATTTTTGGTATATAATTCCAGTCTGCTCCTCAGAACTGCAGTAGTTTTAGAATTAAAAAAAAATTTAAAAAAGTTCTGGAGTTATTTTTACCTAGTTAAAATTCGTATTTTGCTCCTACAAAACAAACTAATATTCAGAAATACCAACGTTGCAAAGTCAAAGCTCTTTTCTTCCTTTTTTCACAATGTTGATCATGTAAGTACAACAACTAGAACCACCCATATTCATTCTTAATAGCCAAGGCACAGAAATACTAGAAATTAAAAAGAGAATGTTACATGAAAAAATACATCTATAGAGTTTAATTTCATCATAATGATGTGAAGGTTCTCATATATATCCCAAGTTCCCATATACTTTCCATACATTCTGTAACATTTCTGTCCCTCATACTCATGAATCAATTGCGGT
>JAOXJK010000001.1:125132525-125178934 GCA_025774025.1 Xenus cinereus
CATTGTTCTTTTCTAAGATACTTGAGAACTGTCCCATTATAATGAGCATAAAAATATGTTCTTTCCCTTGAGTTAAGAAAAAAACCCAACAGATTTGCATAGCAATAGTCAATATAGACATTACTCTTTTATGCATTTGTTCATATTCTGCTTGTCTGACTAAAGTATTAATGCATGACAAAGGATGTGTACATTGCATTACTTAAATGTACTGCATAGGCATTTAGTATGCCTTTCTAATAGTAAATTAGGAGTTCTGATTTTACATACTGGTAAATTATATTACGTTCTTATGGTAAATAAATTATTACTGTAAATAAATGGTGACAAGGTCTGTTCTCTGATTTTGTGGTGATATTTCTCCCCAGAGTGACACAAGACTACTAGGATTACTGGCGACCCCTGGACCTAAAGGCCAGAAAGGAGATGTTGTAAGCATTTTGGGTGAAATTTTTAGAAGTTTCAAAAATGTTATCTATACCTCTTTTAACACAGTATCTTTTGTTTGATTTATCACAATGACGTTTGAAGGAACAGGTTTTGGGTATGACTGGCTCTTCCATCTTTGTAGTCCTGTCTCCAACTCATCATGGCATCCTGCAGGTGCAGCACGTGGGCCTTTCTCCTCTAATCTATGATAGCCAGAAAGGCACAATGGAGGAATAATTATGTGTCATTTATATAACACTGTCTGAGGAGAAATCAAATGAGTTGGCCTGCTGGTTAGGGGGAAAAGACTCTATGAAAGTTGAAATTCAGAAAATATTTTAAACAGCAAATCATTAATATATGAAGCAGGATTTCTGTAACAAAAAGACTTGCTGTACCAAAGATACTTATAGTCAGCTTATAAAAGTTATGTGGAGGTCAGATTCTGAATCCACAACATATGACAGTATATTGCTTATAGGCATCAATCCTGTTAAGCAGCGGAATGAATTTTTGACAACTGAATGCCTATTAAGCTTGGAAGAAAAGAAAAGCTCTGGATATGTCACAAGATTAGGAATGTTTGGGGTTTTTTATTGAGAAGCCTGCAGATCTGCTAATGAAAACAGTGATTTAAATTTATTTGGAGATTACTAAATCTCAATATTTTGTGTCTTACACAGAACAAAGCATAGTTATAGGAGAAGAGGAGTTTATTTGTATTTTTTTTAATATAAGAGGTTTAAATATAATTTATTTTATTAAAAGGGTCAAAAAGGAGAATTGGGAATGACCGGTGCAAAAGGAGAAAAGGTAAATTGATTCTTCTGTGCTATGTGTGATGCTGGAAGGTGGCTGAGCATACTGATTATCAGTCAAATCCTGTAAAATATACTCGGAATCCATAAAATATATTTAAGCATAGGAAAAGCTGTCAGTCTCTCAAAGTCCTTAGTAATTTACTCAAGCCCCTCCTGGAGAGAATAGTTACGTATGCAAGTAAATTTCCCTATTCAAACAGCTCACAAACTCCTTAATTTTAAACACATTCAGACTTCCACTGGATGTTTAAAATTATGTTTATATAAGTTTATGACCAGTGATTGCCTCGTGAATTAGATGCCATTCATACTTTTTCAAGTTACAAATGTAATCTTCAATATCTATATGAAGAAATAGGAGTCTTTAAATTATTAAAATTTATAAATAAACTTCCTAATTTAAGATCTTTTAGTTTAAGCTTAAGTTTTCCAGAAAGATTTGAGGGGGAGGGATGTTACCAGGTAATAGATATATATTGTGTTTTTCTAGGATTATGAGATGTACCCAGTTCATGATCGACTGAACAGCAGGCATTTTGCTATTCAGCTGTCAGGCTTCCTGTTGGTTTCTTTGGTCATATCCTTGTGCATAAACCATTTTCACACAGGTAGAAGCTTTTTTACTCTGTCAATATGACAGATTCATGATTTTGTGTGTTATAAAGTACTCGTGTTTGAGAATATTTCACAGACTCACAGAATGGAAGGGGTTGGAAGGGACCTCTGGAGATCATCTAGTCCAGCCCCCTGCCAAAGCAGGTCCACCCAGCGCAGGCTGGACAGGAACGCATCCAGACGAGTTTTGACTATCTCCAGAGAAAGAGATGCCACAACCTCTCTGGGCAGCCTGTTCCAGTGCTCTGTCAGCCTCAAAGTAAAGAAGTTTATCTGCATGTTCAGACAGAACTTCCTATGTTCCAGCTTGTGCCCATTGCCCCTTGTCCTGTCACCAGGCACCACTGAGAAGAGCCTGACACCATCCTCTTGATACCCACCCTTTAGATACTTATAAGCATTGATAAGGTCTCCCCTCAGCCTTCTCTTCTCCAGGCTAAACAGACCCAGGTCTCTCAGCCTTTCCTCATAAGAGAGGTGCTCCATTCCCTTGATCATCTTCATAGCCCTCTGCTGGACTCCCTCCAGTAGTTCCCTGTCTTTCTTGAACTGGAGTCCCTGTACTGGACACATTACTCCAGATGTGGCCTCACCAGGGCAGAGCAGAGGGGGAGGATGACCTCCCTCAACCTGCTGACCACGTTATTTTAAGTGCATCGTTGGCCTTCTTGGCCACAAGGGCACATTGCTGGCTCATGGTCAACTTGTTGTCCACCAGGACTCCCAGGTCCCAGGAATGTTCTCAAATGCATCTGTTTTCCAGGTTTCTTACCCTGCATTAAAACAGGAATCTGATAAGGGAAGAAAGTTTTTTAAATATTCACAGTACACATTAATGTCTTTCTGAAAATCTAGACATTTCCTTCATTCATTATGGTTCATATATATCCAAAGATGTACCCTCAAGCCAGTAGTTCATAGTTCTGCTGCTGAATAATGCTCCCAATAAATAGAACTATATCCATAATATTTATGATTTAATATTAAAAAATCATTTTTTCATTTCTGTAAGGGTTGCACACCCTCTTATTTATTATAAATAACAGCCTTTATTCAGAAAACAAAGGGCAGACTTGAAAAAAGTATGGAAATACTCTCTGATAGCTAAGACAAAAATGGCAAATTAAAAAGAAGGGAAAAAAAATCCTAACAAAAAACCCTGAACAGCAATATTTGTCAGCTTTACACATTCAAAGGTTGGAAAATAAAAGCAAAGCTTATTTGAATATATTCCAAATGACAGCCCTTGTGAGAGACTGAAAGGAGTTCATGAGATTTAATAATTAACCTTCACAGAGGATGTACACCATGCCAGGTTTTTACTCCTCCTGTGCTCTGTTTTGTGCCTTTAGATTTTTATATTTCAGGCAAAAAGTCAATGAGGCACAGGTTTCTCTGAGAACCCACTTTGAGGCCCCATTTTCATAGAAAAGTACATTTGCCAAACAGCACCACTTATTCTTAAGCCAAAAACAATGAATCATTTAGGAGTCTAAATTAGAAAAGATCAGAGTAATAAAATCTTTACAAGCTGTCAGATGGTTCAGTGTTTGGGTATATGACTTCTATGAGGGTAAACTTGGAAAATCCTGAATAATTCTGCTATAATGCTGTTTGGAACAATCACTAACCTTTCAACCAAATCAATTATTTATGAAAGAGTAAATGCTTTGTTTACAATTGCATCTATATTTTTAGGAAGTGCTGGAGTAAACATGATTTTGGTGTTTAATACCAGCCTAATAAATTCTGAGTGCTGCAGCAGAGTGGACAAGAGAGACAATAAATTCTCCAAAGTTTTAATTAAACACTAATGTGTTTTAAGATTGTAAAAGTGTTTTGATAAATTGATGAATACAAAACACAGAATTCAATTACCCATTCTTGCTTAGATTTTAGAAACGCAGTAAGTCTATTTGGAAGGAAAAGAAATTAAATTACAAAAGGCTGTCATCTGTCAGATCTACTAGGGAACTAAGGGGAGGGATGTGGTGAGCCTTGCAGGGAATCTCCATTATAGTGCATCATTCCCTGCAGGATGTGCTATGGCATCTGCAAGAATGCACTCTGAACTTATCTTTTACACGTAGCATAGTTCTGAGTAAACGTTGTTTTCTACAAGCGGAAGAGGATTTTTAGATTCATGTTAAATAGCCCAATTCTGACCTGACTTTAAGAACGGTGTTCTACATTTAGAATAACAACAATAAAAAAGCAAGTTTCTTTTCAAACTTATTATTCCCTTTTTCTGCTTGTTCAAATGACAATAAATGGTGAACTCAGTTTCATGTTGAGAATTACAGAAAGATTTAGTTTTAATTTCTGGTCAAATTGTGCTTGTATGCCCATCAGTTATTAATTTTAGCATTGAGTGTTTCCCTTAATGTTCTTCTGTGTCCTTAAAAAGTTTTCCTGTGCTTTCAGATTTATTGAACATCTCTCCAATTACAGAGTACATATATTTGGTCCACTTTTAGATAGAAAATATTTACTATTTGGGTGTAAAAAGGAAAGAACGTGATCTAAATGCTAGTCTTTCTACTTTGTTGATACATGGTGATAAAAGATATAGTCAATAGTAGAAACTGGAGTGAACAGAAATACTCTGTAGTCAGAATTGGCTTGGTGCAACAAAGAAGCTGTGTCCTTTTAATCTGCTCCTTTACGATTACAAAGGGCAGAATGGTGTGCTGGCAAAGAAATACATTTGTCAAGTCACAGCAACTGTCCTCATGGGAATTAAGAATGACCTCCATAGCACACCTAATGCCCAGATATTCCCTGCTAAATTGAAATCATTTTATGCCATTTTAACAACCCAAATCACATTTTATATTTCTTCTTGTACATAGCAATAAAAAGAATACAAAAATTACTAGGGTAAGCTTTCAGAAAATCATCAATGACCCACTTTATAAAAGACTGCTACTGCATTGTCTTGAATTGATTGTTGGGCTCAGAAGTTTGAATAACTGTGATGAAAGAGCTGTGAAGGAAGAACTTCTATACAGTGAAAGAGCACTGGAACAGGCTGCCCAGGGAGGTTGTGGAGTCCCCTTCTCTGGATATTTTCAAGGCCCACCTGGATGCAGTCCTGAGTAATACGCTCTAGGCAACCCTGCTTTAGCAGCGGAGTTGGACTAGATGATCACTAGAGGTCCCTTCCAACTCCGACAATTCCATGATTGCGTGATTCCTAACCTAGAGGAATAAAATGTACATGCTTCTGTCATATTTTTGCAAATGAAGAGCTGCTTCCCAGCTCCTGGACAAGCAGTTGTCTTCCTGACTTCTGGCTATGTTACTTAGAAGTTGTTTATATAAAATACCATTTTTCCTGTCCTCCTCAATCCATTCCGCTCCCAGACTGATATCCCTGGTAGTTTGTGCCCCGTGTGCTAGTGCAAAGTAATCATACTGCATCATGAAATAGTGATGAAAGGGATTTAATCACCATAGATGCAGGTGTCTTGGAAACCATATTTAACTGTCTGGTTAGGTAAGAAAAGCTACATCAGGAAACAGAAGCAAGTATTGAAGCTACTTGAGCCCTCTGCCCAGTGCCACGTGTCTGTGCACTACATGTTCGATGTTTACATGTTGTTTAACCTCCTGTACATATGGGAGTCCAGTCTGCATAATATCACATTGTCTTTCATTTACTAACTCCTCAGTGAATAGGCTGATACTCTGAGATCTATGCACTGATGCTCATTTTTCTCAGTAGAAACCTGAAAAATTACATTCTTGGAATAATTTCTTTTCTATCCATTCCCCCTTCAAGCACTGAGAAAAAAGGAATGCAACATCAAATGTAGTGTAAGGTTTGACATAGCACCAGGTCTTAGCAGCACAGTTTAGACCAGAAAATCACCCTGGTCAAGCCGTAAACCTACAGAAGATATTAGGGGGATGCACAAGTGGAGATGCAGCCGGAGGCACCTCAGCTGACACAGCACCCGAAGGGACTGTGGTTTGTGGAGGAACCCATGCTGCAGGAGTTGAGTGACAAACAGGGAGCAGCAAAAAGCAAAGGAAACACAACACACGGACCCCTACCTCCTCTGCTGCCCATCGCCTCACCAAGGGGATGGAGCATAAAGTGCAGCAAGGGGACTGGAGGTGAGGAAGTGAGGAAGAAAGGTGTCTGGAGTGAAGCTGAGGCTTAATTGTTTACCTGTTTATTAATACAGAATCAGTAATCAAAAGTTTATGCTAACTGGCAATAAATTAAATTAAGTGAAATTCCCCAATTTGAGACTGATTTTGGCCCATGACAGATACTGTGAAGAAAAAGGCTGCAAACTATTAAAGTACTTTATTTCATGACTTTTTTACACTGTAAGAAAAGATAGTTAGCTTCAGAAAACCTGTTTAGTTCAATTGTACAAAAAAACACAATTCCGCAAAACCAGATTAAAAATATTCTTAAGTGTTTGGAAAAAATAATCATACTTTATTAAGCCAGCTAAAAACTTCTTACTCTTGCATTTCAAGGGTTATAAGGTCCGCTCCACAAATGCTCAGATTTGAAACAATGACCTTTTACCCACTGTCTTAACTTCTATGCAGTTTAATATTCCTATTTAGTAGCCACGCCTACCTTCTTTGAAAAAGAAAAATAGAGAACGAAGAATAAGGTAAGGGTAAATAATCTTTCTCAAATTATTCTTGCAGGCCTATGATATTTACTGAAGTTTCAAAGCAGACAGAGCTAACTACAACACAACCATTAAAAAGATAAAAGTATTACTTAGGTGAAGCTAGGCGGCTGGCATTCATTATAAAAAAAAATACTAAGACTGCTTAAGCAATTCTGCTGGTCACAGAGCTCTGCAAATAGTGCAGATGAGCCAGAAAAAGCTGTATCAAATGTGGTTTTTTTTAATACACATAAAGGACTCGTATTGAACAAACAATAAATGAATCCAAGTGAATGAGACCTGATGTGTGTAAACAACATCACTCAAATGTCCTTATGCAGTATTTCTTTCCTATGTTATAGTCAATTTTCTGACTATTAGAATAAATTCTTCATGAAGTAAATAAATGGCTAGAAACTTTCCATTTGTAGCTCAAATTAGAAAAAAAAAAGTGTTTAAAACAATAAAACTCACGTTTCTGAACTACAGATCACAGTACATTGCAACTTAATTCAGATGGGCTTTATCACACCAAGTTAGTTTTGTGGGTAGGAGAACATGAAAAGAGAGGAAGAGAATGGTACAACTTTCTTTTTTTTTCGCCTAGGGGGAAATGGAATAGGGGAACAAGATATCATCGCCTTACAATAGTCTTGACACAGAGAAGTCATTATATAGCCTGCTAAATCAATACATGGGCTAAATAGCACAAAACATGCTGCAGCCAGCTGATACTAAAAGTCCACAGTAAAAAGTGTACATGCAATGAGGTGAAATGTAGTAGCTTAACAAATATTTGGGTCATAGTGTTACTGGTATACATTTGTGCTATTTTGCCAACTGGCACGGAGCTGCAGAAATTCCTGTGAGCTAGAGTGTGAGCTGAGGTATATGCTCATTTTACAGTGAAGTAATACACATTTGATTCAAACAGCCACGCGAAGACAACAGATGCTCTACAAGCTGACTTTACAGAATATAAATAAATAGTAAAAGACTTAATTAAATCTATTTCCCTAACATTTTGTCTGATGGACTTCTATATCATTCCTTTGGATATTGACCAAATCAGGAATAGTATTTAGGCACCTCAAGATAACTCCCATGCATCATAAGTCATCCTCGCAAGGTAAGGGCACAATACTTTCCTCCACCAGCAGTACATCTCTGTCTAATACTGAGATCCCATATGCTCCTTGCTAGCTCCTGCAAAAAATCCCACTGCACTGTGGAGAGAAATTCAGCATGGAGAACTGGAGTCTCCGAAAGACAATGCTTATTACAATAATATGCTAAGGGGAAATGCTTCGTAGGTTTGGCTTGTAGAGTTGGATATTTGCAGGAAACCACCCATTAACTCAGTTTGCTCAAGTAACAGAGACGACACCCCCACTCCCGGCATCACTCCCTCCCTGTCTCGCACGCACACATACATGCTCACTCACAAGCACAACTGTGTTCCAAAGAGTTCTTGACTTAATTTTCTAAGAATCATTTAATTATATTCAGTAGAAGATAAGGATATGGGTATGTAGTTAAGTAATTGAAAGGAGAAAAAAAAAAAAGAAACTCAATTTCTTCAGCTGGCAGCTTTGTCTAAAAGTAAGGCTGCATGTGAAGCACATCAGAAAGCCGGATTATATAATTAGCTAATAGCCACTATTGACATGTAAAATCAATTTATGACAGCTATCTTAGCAAAGCCAAGCCAGTTTAATGCGATAGATTGTGCACCATTCACTTTTAAAGTTTAATCACTGTTAATATCATAAGGAAGATATATTATGCAGATACACTCAGTATGCATACGTACAGTAGGTACTCAGAAGTCATGACACAATATAACCTAGAATGCAGCCAGCCTATGCATTGTCCTTGAGAGAGCATAAAATTCAGCTTTGGTACTGATGTTTTGCAAACGGTTGTCTCCAGTTTTGAGAGCAGAACTCTTTGGTAAAGTCATGCTGGGACAGAGCACTGTTGCAGAACACTCTGGGGCTAAGTGCCAAATATGACCTCAGTTCTTGCCCCAACAAGGAAGGTCATTGTTAAGCCTAGTATTGACAATGTTCACATTTTCTTTCTTCTTTCTCCTACCATCAGCAAGAAACCTATAATCAGCCATGTCTTTCTTGAGAACAAATGCTGTAAAGTGAGGTAAACAGCAACGTTCTAAAACGTTGAAAAGAGAACTACAATATTAAAAGCAAGCTAGATTGGCTTTTTCGTAAACATTTTTTGTCAGTTTATAATTGTCTCTCTACGTCTTAAGCCATATACTTGTCAGCTTTCAATATATATATATGCACAGCAGGGAAGCACTCAGCTGGAAGGTTTTATCAGGTGAAACTGAAGCAAGCCTTTAGCTGGGGGGCAGAATACAATTGTCAAGATCCATGCAACCTTAAAGCATGTGAGTAATTGCATTGTATCTGGGAGTTTTAACTTCAACAGGACTGCTTGTGCAAGTAAAAATTATACAAGTGAATAAGCATTGCTGAGTCGGTCCCAGTATACATGATCTCTGAAGTGCATACACTTCTAGAATAGAACTGGGAACACGTCTCTTGCATGCAGAAGTATACTATCGGTTTTCCTTTTGCAACATTGAAGATGTGCTAAAGCCTAAGGTTTTACATTAAATTATCATCTATCACAGAGGTATTTCTCCAACTATGTTAAAAATATTGTCTAACACTTTACTGCTACAAAAATTATTGGGACAAATTTATTAGTGGTATATGATCTCCAGAATTCCACCGATTTCAGTGAGATAGCAGAGGATATAAACCAGTACAAAGTATATCTTTTCAGCATTCAGTAGGCAAGAAATGAAAGTATTAAGGAGACAGAATAAAGTTTTTGAAAACAATGAGGAGAGGGAAATAGACATCTAGCTGCTTCATATGTTATGAATCTTTATGAGTGGCAACATTGAACAAGGTGTAAATCATTTCATTTTCTGTGCACATTGATTTTACTCAGCTTTCAGATTAGTGTTGATAACAAAGCAAAATATTTCAATAAAAATTAGACTAAAGATATGGTGTCCCTATTGGATGGAATAATTAGTGCCTTCACTGGGAAAAGCTATATAGCAGCCTTGAAACAGTGATAAAGAAATGTGAAAAATAAGCATTGATACAGTCAGAGAGAAGAATTAGAACCAAAAGCTAGCATGCGTTGGGGTAGAGTTCTCATCTTTTCCAGTGTTTTCCACAAATTCTTATTTTCCCTTGTCTGTTGAGAAATAGTTTGCCTGTGTCTTTTTTAGGACTCTTGATGTAACCATTTGCATTCTGTCCTGAGAGGTTAAATATTTGTCATGAAGGATTACTACAAAGGCAAGAAAAACAAATGGCGGTCTACTAATGACATCTGTACTTCCTGTGATGAGGAACATCTCAAAGGACAAAAGTACTTACTCCAATTCTCCCTGATATGCACAAAAGGCAAATAAAAAAATATTTCCTAAGTGAATTCTTACAAATCCCAGAGAAACTGTATCTCCAAAAAACTACAAAAGTTTTAAATTCATGTTCCATTTATCATTTCATGTCTGTATGATCCATCATTTTCCCAGAACTCTCCCACTGTCATATCCCCTTATGATACATGCCTTGTTACCCCCATGGCACCTCATGTTCCAGGTTGGAGCATCTGAGAGACAGAAAGGCCTACAGTGTCACTATGTCCCTGAATCTTGTAGGTGAGTGTGTGTGATGGGGTGGAATGCACTTCAAACTTAGTATTTCCTAAATTTCTCTGAGGTGAGTTGAGCTGACCTATGGCTGTCGGAGAAATTCAGTAAAGCCTAATTACATTTTTTGTATCCTAAGGACTGGAACACCCTAGAGTTTATCAGGTCATTCACAGATGGCTTTATCAACATGTATAAAGATGATGGTTACTTAAAATTCATCAACACAAGCTCTGAAATGCATATTGGGGGAAAAAAAAAAAAGAAAAGTAGATGAGAAAATATTTCTAGACTTTACTTCATTTTAGCACATCTTCATATCTGGCCTTGCTGCTTCAGCATCACCACTTGCAGCTACCTGGCCTCCCTACAGTACCCCCCACGCTGCCACCAGAGTACCCCTGCAAGTACCCCCTCCAACGCTCTCAAGCAGTGAGGCAGATTGGATGCGCTATACAAAATGTGGCCTTCTTAACTTCAATGGCTACACTCTCCAAAACGGTGTAAAAGGATTTTGTAAAACAAACTTATCCAAAAATGGTTCGGAAACATGCAATGGAATTATTTTTTTAATGTAAAAAAAAAATTATCCAGAAATTGTTTGGAAAAATGCAGTGGACTTTTTTTTCATGATGGATATAGATACTAGATACAAATGAATATTGCACACTTAGCTATATTCTAGAATAGTGTAATATTTTAGTTATTCATGCCAAAATGAAACCTTAATGTTGCTTTAAAAGATTTTTGGGACATAAAATTTATATTATTTCTTCTCTGTTTTAGGCAAAATGAAGCAATGACTTTGTTAACATAGAAACATCCTAACCTTGAATAATCAGGTCAGTGGGCTTAATGTCAAATAGTCAGTAAAAGGTAGCAGTACAAAGTTGCTAACCTCCTTCATAGAGATCTGCTGGAGTGGCAACATGAGTTTTGCCAGTACATATGACAGATCTTTAATGGATCTATTCACAACTCCACATTTCCAGGACTTGCAAGTATCAGTGCTTTATTATTTATAGAAAGTTCTTCTTCAGTTTTCCCCTAACCCTTTCTGACATCCATGGCTCCTGCTTAGTCTGTGTCATCTGTACTTATTAGTTTTCTGTACTTCTGACCATATTTCCAGAAGCACTTGCTACTGAACTCACTTCTGTCTCCATCTACCATATATTGATATTTCCTCCCTTTCTTCTGCCACTAGACAACTACATTTTTTTCTATGTGACCACAAATATCCTTGCCTAGATCTTCAAGCAATGCAGGACCTCCCGGAGGGAACAATGGCGAGAAAGACCTGTTCAACTCCTGCAGTCATAAGGCATGTGAGGTCAGCATAAAAACACTCTACAAACATGAAGCATCAGTAGGTTTTTCAGAGACTTTGAATTATAGAAGTCTGTGTAGCTCTGCAGCATATGCAGACTGATCAAATATAATAGGCACTTTCACATAGCACATTATATATAAGTAAACTACATTTATCAATTTTCAGATTCCTCTTCCAAAGGACAGAGATACTAGAATATTTAAAAACATATGCAGCTTTTAACTTTTCTTTTCTTAGAGCGTTGAATAGCCTTACTAAAGGTGATTTTTATTACCAAGATAGTCTAAATATAAGTAATTTTATAACTACTTGTATCCAGTCTCTCAGAAATGATTCTGTAGCATACACTGGAGATAAAAGTCACACTAACTAAGCAGCCATATACACAGGTGACGTGCAAGCTATATCAATAATTCATTATTTTTTTCCATTTTCCCCTGTTTCTAAACTTAGCCCTTTAATATACAATAAAACTATAGAGAGTTTCCTTTCCTTTAATATGAGAATAAGCAGCAACAGAGAGATCAAAGCAATGTGAAGTATTATGATTTCACTCAGTTCCTGGAAGCAAACCAAATTTTTATATTGTACCTGTAGAGGCACGTGTACTCTAAGCATTTCCTTTAGCATATTTCGTGTTATAGCTCAAAGTACTTGAAATCACATACATACAAAATATATTTTACATATATAAAATCTGCTTTCTGTATAAAAAGTCCTCTGCATATAGACGGGTATTGGTTTAAGGATAAAATAATTTAAAAGTAAATGAATGAATGCAATTAGTTTTCTTTCCTTCCAGCTTAAGAGCTATTATGAGATTTCCATGAACATAGTTTGGCCTCCATTTACATTTACATTTACAAATTTTGTCCTTTTGAGGATAAGGTCTGTTCTCTCCATACTGTTTTTCTTCTTCCAGAGCCTCACAGCATTTCAAGACTCACAGGTGTAACTGAAGCTAAATCAATGAGCTCCAAAATCACATTTAGACCATCCTTCCCTTTTCCTTCAGTTCCTTATTCTTGGTTGTGGGGGTGGAAGCTGGATGGGATGAGGAAGAAGGAGGAAGGCAGAGGATTTAAATGTAATGCCTTTTTTTCCAGGTCAGTCACCACTCATGGTCTTTCTCAGTTATCAGCTCATGATTCACTGATGATGTTTTAGCCATCTTTTTTTCCTGAGGGGAAACACATTGTCTCCTTATCTTTGCCTTTACTTCAATGCTTTCTCTACACTAAAAAATGCTTCTTCTTGTAACTAAGCCTGAAGGTTATTACAATCTGTCATGACCACCACTGAAAACAAAAGGGGCTAAGGGGTGTCATAAGGCTTCCCATAAGCCTTCCCACACTCTTTAATAACTTGCATAGGGATTTGCACACACCGGGATGGATTTGCAAGCTTGATTCTTACAGATAAGGCTTGTTTAAAACAATTTCTTCTTTTGCATTTTCCTGCTGTACTGTGTTACTCTCTTTTTATTTGAGTGATTTAGAATAATAGAGCTTTATCTTAAACTGCGGCAGTTCAGCAGAAGGATGAGTTCTGGCAAGGATCAGTAGACACTAATAGGAACGGTGCAGCCTTCATTCATTATTAGAGCCGATTCAATACAGAATGGTTATGAGACGGGGAGCTTACACACATATCACAGAATGAAGTTCTTGGAACAGATAACACATCACCCCAACAACAGCACTAAAGGCAAGCAAGGAGAGGGCTTATTATCCATCAACAAATATTCACAAAGATGATGGACTGCATTTCATTCCTTCCTCTGCCTCTGAAAGGCCTGCATCATTGCACTTCCTAAACCCTTGCCTTCTTTTCTGGTGACTTCCACCTACCTGAAAAGCTCTCTTTGTTTCCAAGATTCAGAAAGGAGAGAAGAGCAGGAACCCAGTAAGTCTTTAAGCTTTTGATTTAACATCATACACAGAGAACAGAGCACACAAATGCATCCCCAGTTCCCACTGAACCCCTACTTTTTGAAGTACCTTCTCACAATGTAAGATACCCACCCCAGTAGTAATATAAGAAATAAAGTTCCACATAATCTCCAAGCAGTTCCTCAGGAAAAAGGGTCAGCTCGTGGTGGAAGCTGGTAAAAGGGCAGTGCTGGCAGCCTCTGGACCTGCTCGGTCTTAAAAAAAGCTTAGCCATACCTGTGCAGTGGCACAGGCATTTTAAGTGTTAGGTCTTATAAGATGTCAGTGGGGAGGTTTAATTCAGAGGTGGTACATCAACCAGTGTCATAAACAGCAATCAACAGTGAATTGAACTGGGCATGCAGTCTAGATCAGATGGTAGAGCAACTGGTCTAATAAGCTGCTTTCTTACAGTTCATTGCAGCTCTATTGTATGTTTAATTCCACTGGAAAAGATGTAAGTAGCAGCACTGATGATGGCTGGCTGTTGGTTTGCTCCTTTTACTCCACTCCAGCGCTAAAGAGGAGATTCTGCCACCCTGAGAGCAACTTTTCATGTCTGTGCATCCTTCCTTTGGAGAAACCTGCTTGATAGGTGCAATAAGCAGATGGCGTGCACTGGTGGTATGGGCAGTACTACAGTGCTACAGGACGTAAGGTACATCCATGTGTTTTCCTACCCCTACTACTGCTTATCTGGGGAGACTTGAGGGAACTGCCTGCAATAGGAATCAGATCCACAGCAAATGGAAAGAAGGTGTGATCCTTATGCATCTCGAAGCACGGCACAGCATTTATTGAAGCTAGAAACTCACAACAAACTATCAGGCTGAGACCAAGACTGAAGGAACCGACTTTCCTTGCCATGACAGAGCTGACATGGGACAGGCTGGTTTTCAAACTTGCTATTATACACAAAAACAGGAGAAAGAGATCCATCAATAATTTCCCTACTCAAGCAAAATTTTAAAGCTAAAGCAAATAGAATGTATGGATTGCTGTGGTACTGTCCACCTCACTGCTATTGAGGTAACAACAGTGCCAGAATAAAACCATGTCTGATTCACCTTCAAGTTTGGACCTTGCAAAGAACTGAAAAAATAGAAACAACACTGCATTTTCCTTCCCAGAGACTGAAAAGTCAATGGTATAATTATAAAAGTGGCAGAATTACTTATTGTGACGAAAAAAATTGCTATTTTTTGTTAATTATAGTAAAATGTTGTTCACTGTGGTCGTGTTAATAAACAGGTAAGATATGCTAAACTATTCTTTTCTCCTAATTAAATTACTATTTCAGCTTATAGTTTTGAAGAAAAAGAGCAATCAGATGTCTGCTATGCTCCTTCATATCATTCCAAATCACAGTTCTGTAGCAGCAAAGCTACTGTTTTAGTTGACTTAGGAAAAGGCAAAGGAAGACAAATTAATTCATAATTAATTCTCAATGATCAGGTAGTTAATATACTGTAAAACGTTTCCCGGGAAAGCATGATGTCTGTGGAACATGGTAAAAGCATTGTGGTGATTTCACATTATTTTATACATTAGTATTTTTTACCACTACATGAATTAGTTGCAGGTTCATTATTAATCTTTTGTAGCTAGTGTTAAATTATGCCAAAAGTGAAAATGAAATAATTAAGCAGTTACAGTCTGTTTTGTGAAGAAAACAAGTTAAAAATGGTGCTATCCATATATTCAGTAAATTGGGTATTTTGCTAATTTATTGATATGTTCTACTCTGTGAACTGTTCTACAGTTCTGTGAACGGTGTTTTAGAGTTACATCCAATGTATAACTACAGTTCACTTCTGAATCCTATAGTACCCCTGTGAGACAGCTGATTCCTATTCTACCTTATAAACAGAGTTGCTGCAGATGATCTTTTTTTAATTATTTTTAAGTCTGAGTGGTTTAAGCAGCCCAAGTAACCCATACACAGCAACGCCATAGAAGAAAATGAGAATTTATGACTCAGCATTCCAGGGTCAAACCCATCAGATGACGTAGTTCTAGGCAGACTTCACAGGTCTGGTCTGTTCAAGGCTATTTACAACTGGCCATACAGTGTTGGTCACGTAATTTAACAGAGCTCAGCTCAGGTATACTAGAGAGCTGGAAAGCTACTGGAAAAGAACAGTGGTTTTTGTTTGGGGTTTTTTTCGCCCCATTTTTCCAGCTATGAACTATTTTAAATTAAAAGGATAAGAAAAAAAAAAAAACCAAAGCCCAAAATTTTATACAATGGTTGTTTTAAAGTTACTATTTTAAACACTTCAATTAAACATTATGAAGTTATAAAAACTGCAGCCAAATACATAGTTTATCCAAACTCAGAGGTAAGCCAGAAAATTTCCGGTTGTCTGCATTTCATTAATTTCAATCACATATCCAATTACCCCTCATATACATTACATACCAAAGTATACATTATTCTATTTTTGAATGAGTTTAATGTTCTTTCTTTACCAGGAAAAAAAAAATCATTCTAAAGTTCTCCTATGGGCACGTAAATTATAATATATTCTAAAAGATAAAACTTCTATATGTATGTGAAACAATTCAAGCTTACCAACTACCCAGTAATAGGGAATTTGTCATAAACTGGTGATGGAATCTTTCTCTGATTATTTGGATATTCTCAGAATATTTTCAAGGAGGCAGAGGAAGGAGGTAAGTATGTTGGCCACGAAAGACACATCCAAAAGGGAAAACAACTTTGCCTCTACAGAACATGGATTGGAATACTTCCTCTTATGTGATAAAGAACTGGGTCCCCTATTTTGCTTTTTTAATATTAGACAAAGATTTATACACCTAATTACCACTTTGATAAATTCAGATGCATTCAGTTTACAAAATTAATAGATTAAAATACTCTACCCTCAATTATACCGTATTTGAATGTGTAAATATCTCTAGAGAACATTATGATGTTTATTAAACAATAATGCTATGCAAAAGGGGTCTTCTTTTATGCATGGAATGTCTTCTTTGTTTATCTTGATTTTTAATCCCCAATACTTCTCCTGTTCCCCTTGTTCTCTTCCTGGATAAACCATAAAACCTGAATATTGCCAGCTTTTTTATACAGAATGCACTAGGCTTTCCTTATTAAGAGTTATCAAATGTTTGAAAACACTTGCTCAGAGATAATGACGAGTAATGTTATCAGTATATGACACATGTACAGAAAGTCTAATAGAACAGATTGATTCATATTTCTTACACTTGCAGAAGTGCTACACCATTATTTTCTATTACTATAGAAAAAAAAATAATTAAAAATAGAGACCCTTGCCCAGCCTTGAGCTTTGAAACATAAACTAGGCCACATCCTGACAGGTACTGAGCTCTTCTGTCTCTTGACTGGATCTACTGTTAGTATTGAATGCTCAGAACCTGTTGAAAGCTTCAGAAGGACTGGAAAAATTTTGGCTGAGAAGTAAGGTGTTCTCCAAGTAGCACACTGCAAAACCAAACCCATTATTATTCTGTTTCTGTATTAAACAGCACATTCATATGTGTTGTTTTATGATTGTATATGAATTTCAAAATCTTTTAATAAAGATGCTGTATCTGATTTAATAAACACGGAATCGCCAGGGTGCTGAGTGCTATGAGCAGAAGCCAAAATATAAGGGAATCGATTGCAGGAAGTCAGCTGTAGCAGTGGTCATCTTGGGTTTTGTCTTGTAACAACATTTAAGCTACATGTAGCTATTAATGGGCTTTTTATTCCTATCTGTCAAATTCTTGTCTACATTTTCCACTAGCTGGTGATTTATGAGTTCAGGCTTATTTTTTTTTCTTCTCTATAGCTACATCTTCCTATAAATCTTGATTACATTTCTTTAATGTTTGATTTAAATTAAAAAAAAAAATGAACCCAACTATCAACTGTTCTTTTCATTCGAAACTAACTCCCATGCTTAGAAATGCTACAGTCCATCTTCCTGTAGAAACATGTGTTGTTCAGAACGGTTGTCTCTTTTTCTCTCCCCATGCAGACTTATTCATTACATTAATTATTCTTGAACGTCTAAAATCCATACATCTCTGCTACCACTTCGCTGCCTAGTAATATTATCTGTCTCTTTCCCTCCCACTTGTCCCTCTCCATACGTTACTTTTTTGAATAATCTATGACAAAACTGTTCCAGAGATGACTTCACTCATATCCATTGTTGTGTGAGAAGAATGGCAATCTATAGTTAATAGCTTATAATGGGGATGGAAATTTAGTTTGGTTTTCATCATCTACTGAAGACATGTGCATAATTAAGAAGCTTAAATTATACTGAAATCCTGGAACATGCTAATCCTTCGTAAGAATAACACCAAGACAGTATTCCTTCCTTTTTGTTATTTGCGATCCCACTGGGGAAAAGCCTGAAACCCAGCACTGAGCACTTCAAATCTAAGTATCAGTTAATATTTGAATCTAACCAAGCTTAACCTGTATTTCAGTTGCCAACCATTCTTGTTTAGCTGTTTTGAAGTAGAAAGCTTTTCTTGCTAAATAATGCAGCTTTTCTTGCCTTTCCTCTGAAAGGTAAATAATGACCATAATATTCAATTTTTTTAATTCATTTCACCAGTCATCTTGCAATCCAACAAAATTTTGTTCAGAACTGTAAATGAAATATGTCTCCATTAAGGTGGATAACAGTTCATGCTTGATATGATACTTGCTGGCCTTGCACACAAGCCTTTTGTGCAGTGCTGTATCAGCACTTTTTAAAGTCCACATATACTCTGACCATGCTCTCTTTTCCATGCACATGCACACACATATACACACATACACAGAGAGACACAAGCTGTGTTAAACACGAGTCTCTGTTCATTTTTTACCTCTTCACCTTAGCGATATCCTACCTTTGGGAAGGGGGGTGGAATACTGTGGTCCCTGAGTATTTCTTTATTTTTTCCACTTAACTGCAGGTAAGGGTCTTTGTATCCCTGCAAACTGTTTAGTTCCAGTGAAACACTGTAACTACAACTCCCAAAGGTTGTTGCAACTTTTTTAGCATTCCGAATATGCCTCATCTGTCTTTGTCAGTCATTAGACATTTTCTTCATCACCTTTTTTCTTCCATGAACCTGATTACTGTAATTATTTTCCCATACTTTTCTTGAGACAGGTATTACTTCTTTAAGTATATGTCACTCAACACCAAAATTTCCCAATAACACAGCAAATAACTTGCTATTTTTATTCCAATAAGTAGATGTTATGTTTACACGAGAAGAATGCCAAAGTACCTAACCTTTAAAACAAACGTGCAAATAGACAAGATTTTTTTTGCCCAGTGGACAAAACATCCAGAGAAAATTATTCATCTGCTGTCCATTCTCCTATTTCTCAAAGACTCAAGTTTACTGCAAAAATAAATTACTTAAACACAAGATCGCTGCATCAGTCATGACCCTTCCTCTATGACATGATTCCTACACAGTAATATTTTTACTATTATCTGCCTAAGGCACTTGCTTTGTCTCCTCTTCCTCTCCCTTCTACCCTGCATCTAGAAATGCTATACTAGCCTCATGTCCTTAATTTTAAGCACCCTCCTGAATCAAGAGCCACATGAGCATTTAATTCAAAAGTTTAACTGAAGTAAAATCTCAGGATTCTTAATTTTCAGAGGAAATTTAAAAATTGAAAATCAGAATTCAAATTTTGTAGTGGTTTTACAATGTATGATATCAGAAATTAACCAGATTTTTGCAGATCGCTAATTTTAGGCGCTTTTTTTGTGACTTAATGGAATTTAACTGAATTAGTGGTACTTAAATGATATGTGTTTTAATGAACATAGGAAAGACATCAACTTTGACAAGTTATAAAGAGAAAAATGTACTAAATGATTGAAACTAGGAAACAATGTAGCAAGGCTGAATGTAATTAACAGTGTGACTAAGCCCTTCTTTGAAAACTGCCTGGAGATGTCTAGTAGTATGCACCAAATAGCCTTTTCCCCCTTACGCTGTATTAACCCTGAGTATTATTCCTGTCAGGAATCCCACTGACTTATCACAATAAGATAAGCTATATAATTTGAATAGTTCTAAATTATTAGAGCTGAATGTACTTTTCTTAACGTGCTTGTTTAAATGTATGTTGAACACTGGCTACTTTGAACTGCAGTTTCAAATAATATTTGCCCTTCCATCTTTGGCATGACAGTCATGGAAATTCAAGTAATGGTCTACCTGGTTTGGACATGTGAAAGGTAAGTTTAATATTTTGTAGTAAGGTATTTATACTTGACTGTGACTGACCGTGAAAGGTGAATTACTTGAAATCTCTAACAAAAGGAGTCCAAACCCCCTACGTTTGTCTTCTTCCTGTGAAGATGCTCTTCTCTGGTCTTGTGGGTTGACCTTGGGGTACCCACCAGGCCACAATATTACTCCACCTCCTCAACAGAACAGGGAGAAGAAAATACGACACAAAGCTCATGGGTTGACATAAAGACAGGGAGATTACATATCGATTACCATCACTGGTAAAACAGACGACTTGGAGTAATTAACTGAATTTCTTACCGATTAGTAAGAGAGTAGGATAATGAAAAACAAGAACAAAACGAAAACCTCCTCCTTCTTCCTGGGCTCAACTACACTCCCAACTTCTCTACCTCCTTCCCCTGAGCAGTGCAGGGAGACGGGGAACGGGGGTTGTGGTCACTTCATCACACGTTGTCTCTGCTGCTCCTTCCTCCTCACACTCTTCCCCTGCTCTAGTGTGGGGTCCCACCCATGGGAGGCAGTCCTTCACAAACTGCCCCACTATTGGTCCTTCCCATGGGCTGCAGTTCTTCATTAATTGCTCCAGCATGTGGTGTAGTCCTTCAGGAACAGACTGCTCCAGCACAAGTCCCCCACAGGGTCACAAGTCTTGCCAGAAATAGTGCTCCAGCATGGGCTCTTTTCTCCACAGGGTCACAGGTCCTGCCAGGAGCCTGGTCCAGCACAGGCTCTCCACAGAGTCACAGCCTCCTTTGGGCATCTACCTGTTCCAGCAAGGAGTCCTCCACAGACTCCACTGCAGACCTCCATAGGGACAGCCTGCCTTGCCATAGTCTTCATCACAGGCTGCAGGGGAATCTCTGTTCTGGCACCTGTAGCACCTCCTCCCCCTCCTTCTTCAATAACCTTGGTGTCTGTAGAATTGTTGCTTTCACATATTTTCACTCCTCTCTCTCAGCTGCCATTGCACAGCGGTTTTTACCCTTATTAAATATGTTATCACAGAGGCGCTCCCACCATCAATGATGGGCTTGGCCTTGGCAAGTGGCAGGTCTGTCCAGGAGCTGGGTGGAAGGCCTCTGTCAGAAAAACAGAAGCTTCTGGCACCATCTCACAGAAGCAACCCCTGTAGACCCACTGCTACCAAAACCTTGCTGGGTACACCCAATACATCTGGTTTAACAGCTATAAAAGACTTCCAGTCATTACAGCCTTAAGAAACTACAGGTTTCAGGGTGGAAGGACTCATCACTAGTCAGGACTAGTCAGTCTGTCATGAAATAACTCCATTATCTGTATATCTGGCTAAATAGTTATCTATTTCTGTCTTTTTTCTTCCTATCTCCAGGAAGAAAGTTTTTCCTTGAGACGATGTTATATTCACGCAAATAATGCCAGATTAGTCTATCCCTCATAATCTTTCAGAATCATTTATTGGAATCTTTCAAATTATCTTTAAGTCTATCCCTGATCATCTTTTAGAATTTGGCAAATGAAGTTCTCTGTTTTCAGTGACAAGAGTAGGAGTCATTTTGGTATTTTTTTATTTGTTATCACAGAAAATAAAACAGCTTATTGTTATCTTGTAAACACTTCTAGCAGTTCCATCCTGCCCTAAAAGGAGAATGAATCAGAGATTAATATCTTCCCTGAACCAGGTATCAGATATCAGATATACAAGATATCACCTCTCCAGCCCTCATACAGAGATCAAAAATAAGTACACTAGCCCAGGAAAAATAGTTCTGCATTAGAGCATTTCACTTCAAATGTAGAATTCTAAATTATTTGTGATTTGTTTCTTGTGATTAAATTTCATCTCTAGAAGCCACTCACAGAAGTTAGAGGGTTTCTTTTGCATCAAGTTTCGAAGCAGTTCAAAGTTAGGCAATGCAAAGTTACATATATCAGCCAACAAATACGGAAATATCTAATATTAGAGAAATTTCAGCCTACTGTGCCAAAGAACTGATGTCAGCAGTTGGGAGACTGAGTAATTTACCATGGACCAAAGTATTAGAAATCTTTCTATGAATTCTAGCAAGCGGATCTAATTGCATAACCGTTTTTCTGATAACAAACCATCTTCCCAACCAATACAATTTATCCTTCATGTTGTAGCTCTGATACTTTCAGCTATCATTTAATCACTTCATCTGTTAACCTTTACTTCTCTGAAACAGTTTACTGAGGCAGGTTTACTTTCAAATACTCTTACTTATTCCTGAGTTGAATAACACATTAAAGAGTTTTCTCTGAATGTTTCTATCCAGGGAGCACTTCTGTTTTATAGAAGTCTGTAAAAAATATAATGATAAGGATTCTATATTGCCAATTCCATAAATACATTCTGTGATAATTAAACTAGAGCTATGGGATGTCTAAAATACATACTAAGCATTTATTAAAATCTTGATATGTAGAGATGGAGAAGATACACCTGACAGTTTATCTAATCATTTAGAAATGACTCATTTGGTTACATTACAAATCTTACTTGCTTCATCAGTACCTAGAACGGGCAGGTTGACATGCTGATTAACACTCAACTGTTATTAGTTTTGAAATGTAATAAAGATGGGCAAAAATATAGATGTCATATTTATATTATTTTGTAAAAAAATATTGACTTTACTTCTGTGCTATTTATGATACTGTCCAATCACTGAATATTCCCATAAATTATTTACTCATATAAGAACAAGTGTTGAATTCAAAAAAGGTCTAGTGAGAAATGAGTATCCATATGAAGTTTTGCAACAGAGGACACTTTTTTTTGCTTTCTGTTCTCATAAATACTCCTCTTGCTGGCATTCTCAACCTTCTATTCTACAAACAGAAAAAAAAATGGGATGTTATATAAGGCTACACAGATTACAAGTAATAGTAGTCTAGAACTATAACTGAGATAGCATCATACTTTCCAAGTTGAAATACATACATATAAAGTGCTTAGATACCAATTTTCAATGCATTACAAACCTGATTGTGTTTACTTAACCCCACAAATTTTCAATATATGACAAAAATATTTCTTTTCTCCAGGACTTTCATTAGTATGACTTGACCAAGATTAGGCATCGTGAACAGTGTTTGTGTTTGCTTTTAAAGGAGATTTCAGGACATTGCCTTTAAAAGCTTGTCCTTTGGGTTTGTCAGGAGAAATAGTTAATTTATTATTAATCCTTCTGTTTGTCACAATTAAAAAGCTGTACTTACCTCATTTTTTTCTGTAGATCTTTCAAAGGTTCAAAATTGTAAAACATCTGGGATTAAATTCTAATGGAATCAAGTAGTGTGTGAAGCATTTCACACTTCTTAAAACTACCCCTAAATACCTGGAGAAGCCGATTACAGTCAAGTTCCCTTTCCTTGCATTTACTGTGCATACATTTTACACCTCATATTTTACAATCTACCCATATAACATCACAAGTGCCAAGAACGTTAAATAGTTATGTTGAATGTGATCGAAGCTTAACTTCTGGTATTATTCCTGAGGCACAAAGTGAGCACCTAGTTGAATCTGTTTCATCTGAACAAGCACTCAAAGGTGCTTATAGTCAAACTTTGAAAAAACAGATAAATGAATTTGAGATGAAGTCACCTGTGTGTCAAACATCTGACATATCATGCCACCAGCTAGAGTAAAATATTGGCCTGTCTCTAAGGTATATTATTTCACATCGGTCAAACATACTGAAAGAAGGAATCATTTCATTTGGAATGGGCAAAGTTCAGTGTCATCACTAAGATTTCCATCCTCACTGAGGAGCTGACAGCAGTGCAGTGAAGTGACTAAGAAGCCCTCTCAAACAGCTGGCACCAGACTAGAGGAGACACACAGTTTTGGGAGTTTTGGGTTGTTGAGTTATGTTTAATTGAAGAAAAAAATAACAGAATTTACTGGTGCCTTCAGGACAGAGAGATAGAATCCTTTCAGTTTAAAAAAAGTAAGAGAAAATTATAATAACATTGACATAACACTGATGGTGCTACAAAATATATTATCAGATGGAATCTGAAAATCTGAATTCAGACTACTGCTAACACTGTACTACCAAGATTGTTTTCCATGCTTCAAGCCATTCAGAGATAACAAATCCACAAGGGAGCTATCTAATTTCCCTTTCTGCAGCTGCTTATTCCAGGAACCTAATTTTATTTAAAATATAAGAATCTCACCTGCTTTAAATTCTGAATTTTCAACATACCTACATGAAAGAATGAATGATTCTGGCTTTTAAGAATTGAGATACTATTCAAGAAGTGCCAAAGTATTCCACATGTGATACTTGATAGGAAAGGGTGCTTAGTAGTCTTTTTAATTAATCCTTGTAATCTTTGAGTATCCTTAGTCAGTTGATTTGGAAGTTAAATGTAGAAATTAGCACACAGTGGTTTCACTTCAGAAAACACAAATTCAGCTTTTAATTTAGGTCACTTTATCTCTGCTTCCTTCCTATGTACTCACTTTCAGGCAACTGAAACATAATGTGACTCAGCTTGACTCTTCTGGCAGTATCTCCTCAACAAAGGTTCAATGTTAAGACATTTACAGGTCAGGGGCTGATGTATACTGGTGGAGCGTTGCAAGCATTAGTGTGCCTATCTGCTTGCAGTCAGAGCTATTAGTGCTTTGCTTTTTATCAGGAAAAAGTTCATTCCTTTTCCTATTTATACATTGTTCCAATAATTAACTTCATAGTGACATTTCTATTTGCTTAATGGCCTTTTTTTGACCCAATTCCAAATATTCCTGCAATCATTAGCCCTTAGCCTATGTGCCAGATTAGCGTGTAAAAGACTTTCTGCAGTTTACTGCTTTAACACTTTACCAGTCAGTTGTATTATTTCTGCCGTTGTTAACTGGCTTTTTAGCCTTGAAGTGGGTAAACTGCATCTGCCAACCCAAACTGGTTACATGCAAACACACATGCACAAATGCAGGTGCCCTTGCGTGTCTCTGACTTATTTGTGGAGCAAAGGGTTTTGGAGAGTTAAACTGCGATTTGGGTCACTTTTGAGAGCATGCTCCATTGTGACAGGGATATAAGCAAATATCCAGCATATCACTTTTCACAGCCTTCTCTTCTTAACTTTTTCTGACATGTGCCTAAAGGAGGGATCAAGATACAAGTGTCTCTTTAAAGAGAAAAGTAGTAAAATGACATAAGTGAGAAGAGGGAAAAGAGACATCAGATAATACATCAAATAAAAGCTGAAAAGCCACACAGAATCCAGCAGCACGAAGCAACATCAGTACATGGTCGCCTTACACTGAATAAAAGAAAGCTTCAATAGAACACTGACAGCATGAAGTAACAAAACAGAGTTTGCACAGTAATGATTTTATGATTTCCTTTCAACTTCACTCAGGGACAGGAGAGAGCACTCTCCGGCTTTTCAAAACTGAGCACTCTGCATCATGAAGAACTCACCTTTTATTTTCTAACAGTTTCATTCAGTTTCTCATTCTGAAAGACAATCTTAGCAAAATTTGTATTTTTAATTTTTTTTTTAATTCTCTTCCAATCATGTTTTTTTATCTGCCTGTAAAGTTGAAACTCATCTTCTTGCCTAAATGCACTAAAACTCCACCAGTAAAAGCATGTTCATGCCAGTAGATGTACAAAAAGCTAATTCAAAGTTTTCCAAGTAAAGCCTTGAACTTTACTTACTTTTTCTTAATTTTGAGATAATCAAGTTACAGTAGTTTGATACTTTTTCCTTGGGGTTCGTCTACTAGCTGATTTTTTTATATTTCCTGTGTTTTTAAGTATTATCACAAGTTACATCAACCTATAAAGGTCTTCGGTTACTTATTACATGACCTACCCGCATGTTCTTTTACAGTGGGGCTGCAGGGCCACAATGTAAAGAATAATACAGGGCCTAAAACACCCACGTACCACTGCTGAAACAATCCACCTAATTTCTGTACAGTGCCTCAGGACTTCTAACTGCTGAGAGTCAGCGGAGTGAACCTACACGCTGAAAGTTGCTGCACTGGGCTTTTGCAGTTCTGCCTCTCTTCACGGACAATTTGCTTTTCTAAATCTCACTAGGTTCACACTATTCCTCACCATTCTCACTAGCATGTCACTACTACTCTTCAAGACACCCTTCCTACATTTCTAAAAGAAATTCTAAGTTCTACACGTCTTGTTCTTGATACAGTTCTTGACCTTATGAATGCTACAGAATTAATACCTCTGTGCTTGTATTATACTATGTGAACCATTTCTGTAAAAACGCTGGGTTTGAAACCAAAATGCATTAGAGGTGTCACAAAATATATTTACAACAGTGCGCTAATTATAACAACAGTTGAAATGCAATGCCCTGAGATCAGGAGAAAGATCTTACCAAAGCACCCCTGTGTGATAATTTAAGTTTATTTACCAAAGGCAATTAACTTGAAGGTGTATTTTGACAAAAGAAACTGCAGATTGTTAATATGGCCATATAACCAGTGCTACTAGAGAACACTTCAATAATTGCAGTATAAAATCAACATCACGCAGAGCCATTAGTTTCAATGAAAATAAAATATAAGTCAAAATCTAAAACATATACACAGATCCTTAAAAAAAACCAACCAACCATAAAAAAACCCAAACCACAATCCACAGAAAACCAGAAAAAATAGCACTGCCTGTTATTGAGCACTGTCACATCACTAAGGTACTTGTCTTTTGAAATACTAGTCCAGTGGAATTCACCTCTCTTCTGCTCATCAGGCAGGTGTAGCTTTACTTCATCTATTTAAGGTTTACTGCGTATTTTCTTCTACGTTCAATCAATTTTCTTCCAGCATAGAGATCAAGAGGTGAGAAAAACACAGGAAGAAGCTTCTTCACAATCACTGTGATAGCAAATGTAGCCTTACATCAGGCATTCAGGTAAGTGGGAAAAAATATAATAACCCTAATCCCTGAGCTATGAGCATAAATTATAGAGGAGCTAGGGAGGTAAAGATATTTTTTTACATCCTTTCTTTCTTACACACATAAGAGATTAATTTTAGAAATAGGCCCCCCAAAACTATGTTTGCAAGAGCGTTTTACCTTATTTTTTTAAAGATTATTATAACTTGTTAAATAGGCAAGGTAAAGCTCATTTCCTTTGAGCTTGAAGTCCTGTTTGCAGGGATCTTTGGAGAAAGGTGAAGCCTCAATTTCTACATAAACAGTTTGCAGTTGGTAGCTTTCCATAATTTGGAGCAGGTACTTCCCTGTCACTTTCTGTTTGCATGTGCTTAAGCCTTCTTGGTTTCAGGACGTTTAAAATGCTGGTGAAGTTTGCACAGTCTGGAACAGATGAAATTTTAAGTGTTTCACTGAAACTCATTCCACACTCCTTACTGCCTGAAGGATATTGTTCAAGTTCAAATTTATTATACTTTAATGTTAAAACAGTTCCCACTCCTACTTTACTTTGCCCTGAACTGGCTTAAAAGTCAAACTGACCCCAAAGTGAATATTTTTCCCCAAAACTGACATAATTTGCATATAAAGATTTCATAGACAACGTAGTAAGACTTTCATCTTGGTAAGAGGTTAACCGATTGAGGAAAATCTACATTTCTATATGATTAGATTTAAGCCTACACAGATGTTGACTCAGACTCTCAAACACTAAATGACAGAAACTAAGGTGTGCTACATTGCAGCCTGCAACTTTATAATCAAATATGTGTAGTCAAGCAGTCATGTGCTTGACGATGAACATAGCTGAAAAGCTGGTCTGTGTGTCGCCTGAAGTTTCTATCCTCCCCTTTGAGCAAAATTTGAAGTCCACTACCCAGTTTCCCAGTATTTTATTCTATTGTCTGTATCTCAGCTCATCAGCCTACTGCTGAATCTCTTACTTCTTAGGGCTGGCCCTTTGCCATTCAGCTGAAATGCGCTGTATACTGCACAGAAACCCTCATTGATTCTATGCTTGGACAACTCTAATTATTTTTTTCCTTATATTTAGTAATTTCAATTGGTCATTGCACCATTTAAAGATTATTTTTTTCTTAATCTTTCACCGGTAGATGAACTCCATCATTACTAAATTTATCCAGTCAACCACAGTGTATTTCCTTGCACACAATTTTTGTACTCATCCATGTTCACAATCTAGTATTGAGTGTTTGTCACACTCTAATGATGAATCCTTGTCATCTAGCACAGTACCTACCTCTCTCAACTGTATCACTGAGCAGATCAGGTAGTACAGTACTAATGTAACCCGTCCAGAGAAATCCAGGAAACTTCTTTTCTTACCCACCTAATTCCATACCAGTTACCTTTCTCAAATTTTTCTCATCCCATTGAAAATCTATGTCGGTTATAGGACTTCATGGCAGTAAATACTGATGTTGGTCCTGTCATCTCATGAGGGAGACAGAGCTGTGATCTCACCAGCCCCATGTAGCCATATAGCCACATTACTATTTTATGTTTCAAGAAAAAAGAGGGCTTTTTTTGGGGGGTTGTTTTTGGTTTTGGTTTTGGTTTTGTTTAAATACAGCTCTTCCTACTAAGGTATCTCTGTTATCAAATAGAGAAAAACATCTCTAATTCACTTGCTTACTGATGGACTTTTATGAGCACCCCATTCCTCTTTGGAAATTTAGAGTTCAGCATGACCTGAAATTCCATATCCTCATCGATATCTGACCGCCACTTTTACTGCACAAAATATTATTATATTATAATGATACAACTATTATATTGACTCAGGAGGAACTCCATGGTTCCTTTTAATCCTTCATAGCTCTGGTCACACCGAGATGACAATGTACCCCTATGGAACAGCTGTAGTCAGTAATCTGCAGAGACTGCCTTGGTACTGCCTTGGTGAGGTGATGCTACCAGGCAAATGCCCAAGTAGTACTGTGGCTGGCAAAGAGTTTCCTAACTGCATTCCACCTTGAAAATTAATTGTTTAATTTGCATCATGAAGGAGGTGGGATTTATCCAGTGTTCACTGCAACCCTGTTCCTGCATATTTGCCTCTCTGGCGACTCCTCAAAGTCATCATCTTCTTTCCCTGTTTTTCTTCCTCCTCCTCCAGAAGTGCTCTGACCGCACCGAGCCCAGCCCTTCTCTCAGGGTGCTAACTGGATGTCTGACATGCAAATAGATTAAAAGCCAGAACTGTGATTGACTTCTGCAGGAAGCAGAACAGAGACTTAGTGCTGCACTTCACCAGGACCCCAATTCCTGATTGTATCTGCAGCCAAGTCAATGAAGGATGAGTAATAACCTTGAGCACTTGTGAATCAGTGTTACCATTTACTGAGGATCTGCAGAGGTAAGAAACGGATGTGGGCTCCCCTGGCAGTGTCATCCTGGAAACCAGGGCCTTGTAACTTAAAAATCTTGACCAGTTTCCCTTCCCACAGATACCTCTTCTCACAGTGTCTCAGTGTCTTACTGTTTTTAGCCCTTCGATTGACTGAAGATCTCTAGCCATAATGTGACATCTTCTCTTCACGTTACACTACGTAAGACTGTCTCAAGGCCTGCCAATAGAAAGAAGATTTGTGTGTCTGGTTTTGATGGCAATTTTTTAAGATACTTTTGTCACTTAAATATCACAATGTCCTTCCAGCACATTGTTGGTTTTGTTTTATATTGTCTTAGCTGTTATCCCTTTCAAACCCTAGGCAACTGCCATTCACCCCGACTCTCCTGCATGCTTGGCTGTTCACTTTTTTTTCTTCCTGGTGGTTGTTGTCCTGCCAGCCCCCAGGGAGAGCTCTGAAACTGAACCCTACCTGCCCCTGCTCAGCACCTTATTCCCCATCCAGTGTTTTGACTTCCTGTTTATTGTCAGGACTACTAGTTGGGGCAGAAAAGTGTAAGTTCTCACTGTGAAGTGGAATGGTTTGACTGTCTGACAAATAGTCATCCCAGTAAAGGTCTGGGAGCATGAGGGAGGCACATTTGGTTGGTTATACACCGTGAGATTTTACTGTGCAAAATTCTACAGTTATTGTTAACAGAAATTGCATCGACATCTAAAATGCCATTGGATGAACATCCTTCAAGTATCCTGGTCAGCTGAATCTCAGTTGCTGTGCTGACCAAGTCAGAAAGATTTGCAAGTCTTGTTCCCAAGGTCTTAAGAGTGTCAAATGAGACTAGTAATACTGATGATCTTAATCTCCATATTCCTCAAAGCACCTCATGTCAGCTACTTTGACAGAGGTGATCCTGGCATTAACCCTAGTGAAATACTGCCACACACCAGCAGTTTGCTTATCCTCATACAAATATCACTAGAGGCTTACATCTGTAGTGTCTCCTGAAGAAATAAGAAGTAGCATTAGTAGCCATGCAGCAAACATATGGCGCCTCAGAGCAGCTGGGAAAACACTATGCTCCAGCTTTCTTGATGGAAAGCACTTTTCCTCTGCCAACTGCATTTTGTAAAACAGTTCAAAGCCTTTTACCAGCTTTCAGGGAGCTGCTTGCCACAGGGAAATGCTTGTGAAAGGAGTGGGCAGGCAGGCACCCAAACAGCAGAAGTCATAAGACATCTTGCTACATGTCTGCATCTTCCAGCTTTTTCACAGAGTGCTGGGAATAACTGATGAAAGTGAAAATTACTTAATGTATTTGGACACAAGTAAGCACTCTACAACCACAGGATGGCCAGTTCACATCACTGGATAAACTGAGCATCAGCCTTATAAACATGGATTCTCCAAGAATGATTTTGCTAAGTCAGTCTCTTCTTGCCGTCCACTTCTTTTGACTATGCCCCATTGAAATCCTGATTCTTCTGGGCTCATCTTTCTTCTCTGTGGTCAAACAGCTCCTGATCCAGTATCTTGCCCAGTCTGTATTCATACTAGTAACTTCAGGTCTAATGTTCGAGCAAATAAAACTCCTTGGTAGGTCCAAAAGGTCAGGTGATTAGCATCTAAGAGCCCTCTTTCATCTTCTCTAGCAAGCACAGCCACCATACCTTCATTTCTCTACTAAGTTCTATCAAATACTGCAACTGAACTTCAGATAATGGCACTGTCTGTCTGATTTCTTGTTTGAGTTATTGTAGCTCTCCTTCAGACCTAGAACCACAGAACCACAGAACAGCCCAGGTTAGAAGTGACCTCAAAAGATCATCTGGCCCAACCTTTTGCGGGAAAGAGAGCCTAGAAAGAAGAGATGACTTTAAGAAAGGAAGAAGAATGTTACGAACATCAAGTCCATCAGTAGAAGCCATCACACAGAGGATATGGAAAATCTGAACCATAGTCAAAATATCTTGTCCACTCAAGATAAAAATTCGCCTCATGGGGCAGCTACATACCATTTTACATTCCCAGCACCAAACCACAGCATCATATGACAACTGCTTCCTCAAAGAGTAGAACAACTAGAAGAAATATACGATTACCCACAGGAGTCATATGTTCTTTATGTGTCCATAGTTAACATTTTCCCTTCCTGAATGGAAGGAGAACCATATTACATATTCTGAACCCTTACTGAACATAAAGTAAAACTGTAAATCATAGTTTTCCCTCAAACTAAATGACTATTTCCCATGATAATAAAGTATCACTCTAAAACGTTGCAGTGAGACCAGCATATTTATCAATCAATGTATTAAAATTCCTCTTCTCTTGCAAAATGTTAAAGAAAAGGAGAAGAAAGGAAAAGGTACTGCTGAGTCCTACATATCAAGAGATACACTCTCCAAGAGATTCAGGGAGCAAATTCCTTGGAAAGCAAGCCTTTCCTCCTTACAGTCAAATAATGACTTTTTTAAAAAGATAGCTTGCCAACAACTTATCCTTTCTTAAGCAGGGGAACTAATTTCAGCTATGACTGCACCACATGTGTCGCCCTGAAACTAGGCCTTTAATCATATTGGGTTCTGTAGGTCACGATTGGCATCTTAACCTCTATCCAGAATCTAATCGGCAGTCAGTGGAAGGTACACAGCATTATGCGAAGCAAACCTTAGAAACTGGCCTTCCATATTCTCGACTAGTTCTATTCCCCAGACAGTGCCAAGATGTTATCTAACCACTTTTTACAAAGAAGAGAGAAAGGCACTACAAGTATATTCCACTGAATTCTTACAGTGCGAAAGCAGCTATTTTCCCCCAATACCTCACAGATCTTACCGTGTATATTAATACATTTATTTTGAAAAAAATCTGGTTCTTACACTTACAAATTGGGGTCAGGAGACTAAGCGGTATCCTTTCCTGCTCAACAACAACTACTAGAAGTAAAAACAGACTAACTCAGCTCCTGCAGTTATTCAATTCAATGTAATACATCTCTTCTCCTTAATGTTCATATAAAGGGAAAAAAATTAGATCTTAGTATGGAAACTTAGTTAATATAACACTAATTGTATAAGAGAAGGAATATTATCTCACTTTGAACCATACTGTGTCTGGAAAATTAGCATGAACAAAAATGTGTATTTGTCCTTGAAATGAAACAATAGGACTGAAAATCAAAGTAACAGGGAGCCATCTTTACAATGTGAATTTTAGAGAAAAAGAGCTCTTCAGTAGACAAATTATGTCAATGCCTACAGGAATAAAAGAGGAGTATATAATGTACCTCATTTTTCCTTTAGCACTATTAGTACAGGAGTCATAATTCAGGTGAGCTACAATATGAACACCATAAGGGAATGGTATGGCAAATCTGCAAAAGCTTTTGTCATGGATGAGCATGCCCAATAGTCACATTTAGTCTTTGAGTGCTGCCAACTGCCAGGAGAGCTAGACTGAGACGTACACCAGAACCATGCTGGAAACATGATTATGCTGTATACTGACATTTCATATGTGTCCTGATCTGTTTCTGCGCTCCTCCTAGAGCACTCTGTTGGGTCACACCTTATCCCAGTGTGCATCGTTGGAGCAAAACTGCATGTTTCCTGTTTCTTCTACCAGTGGTAAATATATAAAAAGCAAAATCATGAAGGTGAGCAGACAAAAGATAACAAAACTTAATGGATGATAGTATGTGTGCACATGTGCATTCACTTCTAAAAACACACATATCAGCTAGTATTCATGGCACTAAAGATTTGTGTCTGGTTTGGCCGGTCCCAAATATCTTGTGTTTATACTCATACTGAATCTCATTTAGTTAAATAAGAATACAAAATGTTTACAAAGTGTTTGGGTCTGTGAAATAGGCCTGAATTTCTGTTATCATAAGAAGTGTTTCTGAAGTCTTAAGATGTCAGACTACTTTGATTAATTTGACACAAACGGCTTTTTTTACTTAGAAAAGGTGAATCAAGGTTGTACAACACATTCGAACAAAAATATTGTTCTTTTGTAAACCATTCATTGTTCTGTAATCCTAAAAAAAGCCAATACACAGTCTTATAACTACAGTGTTGTAAGGACCTGCATTTTCTTAAATACGTTGCAATAACTATATTGAGAGATAATGCCATTATTTCAAAAAGAACTAAAATTCTTAAGACTTTGGAAAAGTAATGATATCCAATTGACATAACAGAGGAAATGAAGGCAATAGAATATAATTTTCTGACATAATAATTGGTTAGGGCAAGCACTATTCTACAGTATCCCATACAATCTCTAGTAACCACTTGAGGGCACCTCTTTATTTTAAGGTCCTTTTAAAAGACAACAGCTTTCAGAAGCAACTTAACAAGAAATTTTGATGCTGAAAATATTCAAAGGAAAGACTGCCACCTACTGAATCTTTCTGTCCCTATTCCTCTAAATCCTGAGAACACTTCCCATCCTTTAAGCACTGGAAGGTCCAACCTGTTCTTTGGCGAACTTATTCATCAAGCAGGATAGCGCCACAACCAAAAGAAAAAAGAAATAATTAATTTATTTCTATCCTACTGAAACTTCTACAGAGTTCAAAATTAAATACTGGACATGGGACCTTGGTTTTTAATCAGTTTCTCATTCATGATTAAAAAATTCTACTTCAAGATATAGATATATTATGTGCTAAATATATGTATTGTTGGTTACATGAAGCTAATAAAGCCTTTCAAAACCATAGCACCTCTACAGTAACTTCAAAGACTACCTTACAAAATAACCCATTTAGCATCTGTATTTGTTTTCCTTGATTTAGTTTGCAAAACTAGGCCAAGGCCATTTTTCAACTAGTGGTTTGGCATATTCTTCACTTCACATTCTTAAAAAACATGCACACTTCCAACAGGAATTATTAAATCATGACTTTTTAGCAGTAAAGACAACAGCAACATTATGAGAACAAAAACACACTAGATGATTGGGTTTTGACATTACATAAATAGTGCTTATCAGAAGACATTAAAACTGAAAGTGCAAAATACATAGTATGATTGTAAGGTGTTAGATAATACTCCCAGTCTAGAGATTATTGGTCATTTCTCAAGATTATACATTCAGTTATAGATAGTATCCAGGACTGTTACTGGGTTGAATGAATGTACCTTGACCTACCAAATTGGGGAAGCCTTTTCTTTCTGTTACCCTTCAGGTGGATGTACTGAAATATTCAGATCTCCATGAATTACAATAATCTATTCATTATCTCACATATAACCGAAAAGCTATAAAATTGCTTGAAACTGTTTCACATTAGATTTTTTAAAAACATTTTCAGGAAAAAAAACAGGATTTTTTCCAACAAATTTATAATGCAGGCTCTTTGTTTCCACCCCTTATTTTATATCTCCAATATATCCATATTTAAAGGAAGAAATAAATGTTTTTTTTACTGTCTAAGCTGAACTGAAATATTATGTAGCTTTTCTGAGCACCTTTCATTTGTTTCTACTAGTGCCTAGACAACTTGGATCAAATTAAATAATTTAAAGCACTGTCTTCAGTGAAAAAAATTAAATTGCTCTTTTGTTACTCCCCCTTTCTCTCTTTTGCACTATAGACATTAACAAGAAGACCACAGAGTAGGTTTCATAGCTGAGGAATAACTAAAATTACTTTTTTTCTACTTTTTTTTTCACCTTGCACTTAGGCTTGTCATCAATGCATAGCTCCTTTACTTAAATACAGGCTATATGAGACAATGTTTATACAGAATAAAAGCCATAATTTTTTTTTCTATGAAGATTGCATCTTATAAATAGATCTGGTAAAACAATTTTCACATTGTGATTATGATAACTTTCTCTTCAAAACATTAAATGGTGGCAAGGAAAGGGTAGAGAGTATGCCCAAAGAAAGTTGTGAGCGTGAATAAGGATGGAAGACCACAGAGGGCAACCCTCCACGTAATTTCTAGATCTAGCAGCATTTCTACTGGATACATTTCCTGGAGAAGAGCTTTAAATTGTAATTACCCTTTCAGTGATTACTGAGGAGAACCTAGTCAATGTCAATTGTCATTACTTGAGAGATGAGATCTGATAGCTAGGAACTGTTTCTGATAACCCAAGAAGTCCCTCCAAGTAATTGGTTCTTAGAAACTACGCTTTCAGTCATAGAATCATAGAACAGTTACAGTTGGAAGAGACCTTAAAGATCATTGAGTTCCAACCCCCTGCCACGGGCAGGGACACCTCCCACTAGACCAGGTTGTTGAAACCTAGGGATTTATTATGAGGCAATCAAATCAGTATGTAGATACCATGATGTGCTCCTTTCTTGAGTTTCCACAGGATTCATCAGGAAGACTTTGGAACTTAGTAGCTCTGAAAGTATTATAATGTAAAGGGATGATGTACAGGCAATGAAGAAATCTATCTGCATCAAAACTGTGATTTAATAATCTAATAATATTTCAGGGATGCTATTTTGCCTCATGGACCAATATATCGTAAATATACCTTATTATAAATACTGCTCTTTTTTTAGGGGCTGGGGTAGCTTTCCTTTAATTTTAGAGTTCTTCCCCTTAGAAAAACCTAGTCCATCAAAGAGTTTTGAAGACATGAAAAAAAGAGGAATTTCTGAGTGTTCTGTCAGAAATAGACTTGCAAGTTTTTCAATTTAAGTGATTTTTCTAAATAAGAGATATCCTTTGAGTTTCTACTTTATCACAGATCTATATATTGTAGAATACAATGAATATGAATTGAAGCACATTACTGTAGTTCTATTAACACAAAACTGTATTAATGAAGTCCAGTTTCTCCAGTTTCCTGACCAGGTAGCAGCATGTATTAAGTTGTAGAGAATCATTTTGTTATTCCTGCATCAGAAATACTCTGTTGAATATTCTGAAAATGATTTCTGTGCTCAGCGAGCTTTCTCTTCTTATCAGTCACTTTTTTCCATTTGTCCCTTTACAGGACAATTCTTGAGGTTCAGACCAGCTGCAGGTCTATGTTCAGCTCACCCAGATGCAGACACTTCCATCAAAGCACCAACTTGCTCTCTAGCTGGCATTGACTGTGTCAACTCGATCTCTTCTGACTACACTGGAAGCATAGATTTTCAGCCTACCTAAATCTGGAGTTGAATCTCAGGCATACTGTCCTTTTCTTTAGCTGAGTTTTTATACTGGCAGGGGAGGGGTAGGGTGTAAGGAGGGAGGGGACAGGAAGGGGTCTGACTAGCAACCTCTTTGTCACCATGGAGATCACTAGACTCAGTTAAACCTTTTCAAAAAGCTATTTTATATATTCCTTGTAATAGCAACATATGTTGCTTAATCTGAAAAGTCTAAAATATCTTAAATATCAGGCATCACCAAAATTTAGCACTGCAATACTATAAATGTCTTGTAGATAAAAGAATGTGGTTCCATTAATTGATCGATCTTGTATACTTCTACATATGTACACCAACATATCATCAATATTGTACAACTCTGACAACACTGACAACAGACCGTAAAGTTTACATAAAATGGAAAAAAACTTATAGCAAACTCTATACACGTATACATGATCAGGTCATGAATACTGTTCCAGTCTTACCACTTATCTAAAGGGAACTAAGCACAGTGCACACTTTATATTGTACCTGGCAAATGCTTTGTTCATGAGGTGAGAGCTTGTATCTGGAGACCGGCTGATAAGAGTTGGAAGGTGTTAAGATCTGGAAAGGATTTATGCACTGTATACTCGGAGAGAAGATAATAATCTAAAGATGGCAACATACCAAAAGGCAGAACCAAATCAGAAATAAAGCCCAGTCAACAATGATACTCAGTTACTGTAAACCAAGTCTTACAGTGTCTCCCATTTGGCAACCTCCTGCCTAGCAGAGTTTACATACCCAACTTAAATGAACAGGTTTCTAATGGACTGCAGGGACATACTTTCTGAGTCTTAAGCCTCGCATGTAGAAAAAGGTAAGAAGAAGGTAGTACTCATACCTGCTCTTGGGTTTAGGGGCCACAACCAAGGTAAAATATGAAAGTTAAAACCTGGGAGGAACCATGTTTAGATCCCATCTCCGCTTAAACTGGAAAATAGTCTTTGAGTTTACATCACTCTCCTGACAGATTAATGGTTTAACCACCAAACTGTTAGTGTATTCTGACCATTTTTCCCTAAAATACTCTCATAATGTTTAAAATATACCATATCTGACCGACTGAGCTAGACAGATAGTATTTTTTAGTCATTGTACACCTTTGGAAGCCCTGAACTTAAGTTCTTGCTACGAGCAATACTTAAATGTTTTATCCAATAGAGATTAAGTTCAACAGGTAACACTAAGTGATTTATTACCCAAAATATCCTGCTATGCTGGCAACCATTTAGGATACCAGTGATCAAGTTTAGCCACTTGCTCCACAGTACTTGCTCCTTTACCTGTGCAGGAGGGATATGAAATGTTATTTCCATATGAGTGCCTCAAGCACAATGTGAAGAAATTAATCATCTGCCTTTCCTGAATGTTTGTGTCTGGGTGAGTCACGCTGTCCTTAAGGGGCACGCAACAGGAGCAAACGGAAACACAGGGGGTTCTCTCTAAACATCAGGAAAACACTTTCTTCCTGTGAAGGCGACTGAGCCCTAGGTTGCCCAAAGAGGCTGTGGAGTCTTCATCCTTGGACATATTCAAAAGGTGTCTGGACACAGCTCCAGCTCACCCTGCTTGAGCAGGAGGGTTGGTCCCAATGACCGCCAGAGGTCCCTTCCAATGTCAATGTTCTGTGATTCCATGATTCATCACTACTGATTCTGCCTTTCCCACAGTTTAGGTGAAGTGGAACTATTCTAAGTACGTAAGTACATCAGAATTTATTTATACATCTATTATACATCTACACTTATTTATACATCTATTTTGGGAATTTTGACACTGGGCTTAAATGGCAGGAACATAAGCTTCATGATCTTTTGTTACTTCCACTAGGCTAATCTTTTGAAAATCTTAGAAATATGTAATGTTGCATTAAGGGGTGTAATGTGACTGCTATCCATAGAATTTGTAGTGTACCTATCCCAAAATGAATGACAAAGAAATCAGAAACATTTATTAGACTTCAGTCTGCACAACTGAAGTACATATGAGGAAATATAAATGGGCTGAATGGAGATAAGAGAAAGGAAAGTTTTATCTTCAAGGACTCTTTCTGAGATGTCACACAAAACACAATGACAATTAAACATATTGCAATGTTCAGGGTAACAATGCCCACATTATATTTCTCTACATTCTGCTCTGATCTGCTCAGTCCAGAAGAGATTTGTGTTCAATGACAGCAGGCAGTGCTAGTGATGTCATACTCGAGTAATTTCTCTATTAAAAAATACCTTAAAGTTACAATGGAGATTTAAAATTAATTTTCAAGCCAGACTATTGTAAAGAATGGAGACGCTATTGCTTTGGTCATTCCCCAGGCAGTGAAAAGACATGGCACTTCTAGGGCCATGACCGGCTGCTGCAGACCTGATTATGACCCATTTAGCCTTTCACTGCCTCAGAAAACCCATCACATACAAGTTAACTGGTAGAAGCTGAAATTGCGAACCACTGAATGTAATTGCCTGCTGTTGTATTCTCACCCCTTTGCATTACACACAAATTATGTCTGAAACTTGAGGATACATGATATCTCCTATGAGTGCAGGAGAGTGAAAATGTCATTGCTGCTCAGCGTTCCAACAGTAACTTGACTTGTTGGAGCTTCTTATCTTGCCTGCTTGCTTTTCCCTTCTTTCTTTCTTTGCCTCCTTTTATTTTTTTCTTTCTTCCTTCCTTCCTCTCTGTACACCTTGATTACTTAAAGGGTATGCAAAATCACTGCATCGAGCACTAAATGATGCATGAAAAAGAAATGGAAATATACTTGCCCTCTGTGTGGTGCTATGCAGTCACTGCTCTGCTGCTAGGAACTGCTTCATATGTATATATCTGCAATATTAAGCAGGAAAAAGCCAGAGCCCTCAAGACTCATAGAGAAGGAAAATAACTGTAACTATTTTCTATTCTCTCCCAAGAAGCCAGTCTAAGCTCACTTTGAAGTGATCCAAGCAACACAGGAGTGTAAGACAAAAATGTCCTTCACTTTTGTGAGAAGACAGTTAAGTACATAAACCCAAGAGAGCCTTCTTACAGGTAGAGAAGGCAGAGCTACTTTCTACTTCCTGGTTAAACATTCTGAAAAGTATTTTTCATGCTTTTATTTTGAATTTGGTTCCATTTCTAACAAATACTAGAAACATCACGCTTGCTTACAAACTAAACAGTGACACAGACAAATTGTTTGGCTAGTCTGCAAAAAAGGGAGTTTTTACACATTGCTCTGTTGTTACCCCCATATGTGGCTGGCTGACCTGTTTGATGAGCATAAACTAAAAAAAGACTAGCATTTTTTTCCTTTTTCTGTTTTTTTTTTTTTTTCAGAAATGCTCTTAGTGTACCAACATTTACTAGTCTTGATTCTGACTGCAGTCAGTACTATGTAATTATACATTATTACAGCTCTAATGACTTCTATAAATTCTCGAACAGATGTGGAAATCTAGCTTTCTCCCTGTCTCCTTTAGTTTAATGTGATGGAATTTCTTATACTTGTACAAAGAAAACTAAATTTAATGCAGCATAGTAGGAATGATGAGTAAATATTTTAAAGTTTATGTGTGACAGCAAAAAATATCCTATTGAATGGAAAATGGAAATTTTATCTCTTGATTCAAAGAACACCTTTTCAATCCACGTTTGTTTGCTTTTTAGCAATCACAAGGACACAGTCTGCTTTAAAATACATGCTCATTCTGTGCTTCTTACTTTAGCTTCAACCTGAAGTACAAAATATCAGATGTACATTTCTTATTTGCTAACTTGTCCAAGAGAAGCAGAATGCATTAGTAATCTGGTCATATTCCCACACCAATTGGCAGGTCTGAAAGGCCTTTGATAAACTTTGACAATGGGCTTCCAAAAGACGTAAATGACCTTTAGAAGGCCAACTATATCTCAAATAGGCAACATTCATTACATGTACTTAAGAAATTAACAGTCAACTTGTAACAAGCACTTAGAGAAAGAGAATAACGTATGTGTGGGGAAAAAAACCTCACACTTTGTTTGAAAATGTACAGAAAGCACAGAAATAACTTCCCTGGGGTCATACTCAGATAGCTGTTGTGATTTGTGCCTATAGCCTGAGACATGAAAGATGGTGAGTGGTTCTGTCATCTCTTTCACAAAGAGAAAAATAATCATGCAATATATGGGGAAAGGGGGTTACTGGTTGTTTTTGTTGGTTGTTGCTCTGTTGTTGTTTTTCCCCAGAATTAGCTCTTAAAAGAAATGCTGAAAGTTCAGTACATTCATAAAGACTGTGTCTGTGGAGCATAGCCTATATTTCTCAAGGTCTCGCTAGGAATTTCTTTGAACATGTAATAGAGCATCCATTTCTGGAATTTTAAGTACACTGGAAAATCCTTCTGGGAAACAAAGAAAACAATGGACCATAACACTCCTCCCGCTATGTGAAAATAAAAGCTTCTGGTAGTATAATGAGTGTCTTGTTGACTCAGTGCAGTTGATCATCTCTGTTCTCACAAGCACATAAACTCCAGTCTATGGAAATTACTGCAGGAAGTATCTGGGGGTGCAATGAAATTTTTCCACTTCAAAATGTGTATTTTATTCAAAAAAAGGTAAATGTTAGAAGAAAATATTGGACCCCAGCTAGCAAGTGTGTATAAAAGAAATTCAGGTTTTAAATGATCTTGAAAATGGGAATAATTGATATCTCACAACTATTCCTATCTATAGAAAACTGAGAAGCTACCTTACATCTTTTAAAAATAAACAAACAAATAAATATAAAAGTAAAGGAATGAAGGACATAAAACAGATAAGTCATTTTTACCCCAGACCTTGGAACTCTGTACAGAAAGCTGTAGCTGTGGGATTAGACGAATAGCCTCATCAGTTCACATGTAGTTTATCTTTTTCTTCTTCTAATTTAGTGTAACTAGGTAAAAGCTGCTTGTATTTGCAATTTAAATACATCTCTAGTCTGAAAAGCGATTAAAATGGTGCAATATAATTATTATTTTCTTACCAATTATTTCCAGGTCAAAAAATCTTGGATTTAAACTAGAAATATGGCTTTTTGAATTGCTAGCCCTGTGTATACATTCCTGAATCTGAGAGTCAGATTGTTCCTCTTCTCCGCATTTCCCTAACCTATTTTTTATCTTCCCTTACTTACCATCTTCTGCAGGTTTTGTAATAGTATCTCTTCCAGAAGTTAAATTCAGTGGCCTAGAATAGAACCTCGTGGTTTTGCCTGAACTACATTAAATCCATAGTGCCAGTAGAAGGAAAAAAGTAGTGAAAATTATCTCAGCAAAGTCAACAGAGGTGATATACATAAACAAAAAGGACGGGCTTATTGCAGAAAATTCACTTTTGTGCAGTATCTATCCAAGGAAGATTAAAATATTTCTCTAGAAAAACAGAGAAGCTATTTGCTTTCTCCTGCTCAAAGAGAAGCAAAACACGGCTGCTCATATATTCTCAGAAAAAAAAAAGAAAAAAAAAGACATCTTATTAGGAAAAAATACTTTTGCTACTGTCTTAATCCATATCAACATGATATTTATAGTACCAGATGACTGACAGATCAAAAGTAAATGCATATAGATAGAAGATTTTAAGCTCGCACAACATAAACAGTTTGATGAAATATTTAAGAACAAGACCAAACTGATCTGGCTTAAAGATTTATGGAAAAGCTAAACACTAGTGAAATTCCTCTACTACCTAAGCAGTCCTTCCTTACAGAAGGAGATCAGAGCCAGAGCTGTCAATAAGCAACAAAGATCAGTTTGATACATTCCTGAGCATAACCCTAGGTTACTAGTAAAGAAACCACATCAATTTATCTTCTGATCCTCTAACTTACTTGTACAAGGACAGGAAATGCTGCTCCTTGGAAAAAAAAAAACATACAAAGGGGTAATGGGTTCAAACTAAAAGAGGGTAGATTTAGATTGGATGTAAGAATGAAAATTTTTACAATGAGGGTGATGAGACACTGGAACAAGTTGCCCAGAGAAGCTGTGGATGCTCCATCATGAGAAGTGCTCAAAGTGAGGTTGGATGGGGCTTTGAGCAACCTGGTCTAGTGGGAGGTGTCCCTGCCATGGCAGGCTGCTTGGCCTAGACAATCTTTGAAGGTCCCTTCCAAGCCAAACCATTCTATGATTCTATGATAAAGTGGGGTTTATCAGGATCTTATCTTTTTCCCCAAATGTTGTTTCGGCAAACATTATGTGTATACATCGATTTTTATATACTTTTAACTTTTCCATCTACCTATACCCACAGTTTCCTTCACATGTATGCTAATATTGATTCAGAATGCAAAGAAAGTTAAGCATACCCTTTGCCCGATCCTAGCCATAACTCTTTTAGATGACTACATCTAAAGCCTTTCTGCTAGAGAACCTCTTTGAACAGTAGAGTTCAAAAATGTTATCCTTGCCAACTCTCAAAGTGGAGTTCTTGCCTACAGTTGTAATAAAGTCTTTCAAGTTTATAGGTTCAAGCCCTAATGGCTGTGAAGATGATAGCTGTGATGACAGAAAAGGATTCCCTAAGATGTTTACCAAGCTGTGGATCCTATCCTTGGAGAGCTGCCTTTCTGTACAGAAGCGTGTGGACCACTGCCTCTTCTGCACACACAGCAGTAAGGTCTGATACATTTATGAAGCCTTACTCCTTAATGAAAGCTGTAGAAATTGCACTTAAAGCCTGATGTACCCACATCAGCAATTGTACTTTGTGTAAAACAATATCAAGTAGGGCATTTTAATATGTTGCAACCAAAATCAGCCATAGTATGGCAGACAGGAAAACGTTAACAAATGCCATAATGGGAGTTTTACCTGATGGAAGATAGTCCAATATTTGCAATTGACATGTTCTAGTATGGAAAGGTGCATATTTTTCATAAGGGAAATAATTAGAAAACTGAAAATAAATAGCAAGCTGATTTAAGAAGTGGCAAGAGAGGGAAATAAACAACAAAACACAAGCAATAGATGCACAACATGTACGCAAATAATAAAAGCTGCATTATACCCTGGAAAATCAGTCTATAAATGTTTGCTTTTGGGGGAGGCTAATACCCATCTTATCTAAGCAACTCTTGAAAATCATGCTGTAACTGTTGGTGCTTAGCACTGTGAAAAGACCCTCTGTGGTTTTGTTTTCTTGTGGTTTTGATGTAATCTGTGTAACCCAGAGCAGCTTGGAGTATCCACCTTCCCTTCTAAAATTCCTGAATGCTGGAGGAAAGTACTACCTTCTTAGTGTGGGGAACAAGTCCCTGCTATTATTTGCACTATTTCTATGAAATTAATACCTATCAGTACCTAGGAATGCTAGCTACATTCTTTTGCCATTTTCTAGGAAGACGTGAGAAATCCTCTTTGCCCCCCAAGGTCTACTCAAAATTTAGACAGTGGTCAAAGAACAGGAGAAGATGACTTAAGTCCTGATAAACTATATTTCATATGTTCCAGTTAAAGTACTGGTCTAAAGCACAGGCCATTAACAAAAGACACGTCTCCCTCTTTCCAGATCTTTGCATCATCAATTTCATAAAACTTTGGCTTGGTATGTATCATTGCTTTGCTTTATATGCTTACAGAAAAACATGAAAGACTCTAGCCTGTAATATTTCACGTTGGATGCTTTGAAAACATTAGCATAAATAGCCAAGTATGGGAACAATAGAGAGATTTCTCTTAAAATCAATAAACATTTAGGAGAAGATTATGAGATAGCATACTTTAATACCGTTTGTAAACTACCTTTTTAAAATGACATGATTGCATGCCTTTTTAAAAAAGGTAAGGCTGAATCCCCATGTTGTCCATGAATCACTGTAGATGTTTTATATCATTTGCTAAATATTGATCATACTTTATATGAACTTGTATTTAAGATAGGATAAATATGCACATTCCTGGACAGGAAACACTGCAGTATAATAAAGTTGGAACCAATAAAGCATCATGATTCATTACTATTTTACTGTGTGATACTATAATTACTCTGCTATAGCATAGATATCCTGACCCGTTCTGGTTTTTTGCTATAAATTTTAATTTTTTTAATTGAAAACTCAGCTCTAAACATATACCGTACAAAAAAAAGTACCATGGAGATCATTGTTAAGACCCCTTGCATTATCCTTGATTAAAATTTTAAATGAGCATATGTGAATGTTTAAGCATTTCAATTAAAGGTGTTTAATTTTTGAAATGATAATTTTTCCTGTTTTCAAAAAGTACTGATAACAAAATGACAGTATAAAAGCATACATAAAACATCCTTTTTCTTCAATTATTATTATTTGCATTGTTAGTGCATAAGGTTCTTCCCCACCATGATAAGCGATTAACTAAGAGTTTGTCCTCATCGTCAGATACCTTTCACTCTTAGCCTTACCGATTTAGGCCTAAACAAAAGAAACCAAACTTCCAGTGAATTTCAATTAAGCTGTTTTGGGAACCCAGCCTACAATCAAATAAAAAAAACCAACCCCTAGAACTCTCTGCCATACTGCTGCACTTGCAGCCCAGTTAAATTCTTGGGAAGAAGGAACAACTATCTTTTTGTTTCTTCTTTTTATTTTTTTCTTTTACCATTGACGCAAGCTAGACAGAAGCTTACTGAATACAAACCCTGAATACTGTACTCTGCTGATTTGTATTGCATGAAAATAAAACGCAATCTCTAATTTGCAAAATATCATCAGTTATCAAATATCTTCAGCTACAGAGGTAACTGGTAAAGCACTTAGACTGGGGGGTACTGTGTCTGTAAGTCGTGCCATTAAATCTCTTTCAGAAGGACTTAGGTGTTTGTAAAGATACCAGGCCTTGCCCTATAACCACTGGTTTTTAATTTTAATTTTTTTTTTGTTTTAATTATTCATTAATAACTTCATGAAAGGTTACATGAAAGAGCCTGATGAACTTGGAAACATCATTAAAAACTCATAAAACTAGCTCTGAGCCAACACACGAAAGCCAAGCTGATATTCATACATTAATAGCAATGATCCTCACTGTTTTTCAAAGGCATCAGATGAAAAGATGAACGTATTTACCTAATTTATAAATAGATGACATGTAACAGACCCTGTCTGTTGTTTTAATTAAAACACCTCTGTCCTTTTCCAAAATTATCTGTCATACTAAGAGCCAGCTCCAAGGGGTTCCTGGGGATGCTCCCACTGGGGTGAAAAGAGGAGTGAGCCTGGTCTTCTTCCAGCTAAGACCACGGCACTCTTTGCCCTTAGCCCTTCCTCTGTCACACTCTCAAGTGGGGTGAAGGAGGCACACACAGCACAGTCCTCGCTTCCTCACCTCCCATTTTGCCTTCCATTACCTTGTTTCACTGCCTCACTCTCTCTCTTGGGAAGAGGTATGTCGACACAGAAAATGCAATAGCAAACACAGATACATCTGCAAGCCTATATGTACAGCAAATTGTGCTACAGTGCACAGATGCTAAAACCAGCATGAAAAACTAATTGCAAGTGTGCTTAAAGATTTTAGTTACAGAACATGCAAGTGAAAAGAAACTTACTACAATAGCAAGTAAATAAAAATAAAAGTTTCAGTGCTATTTAAATAAAGGTATCCTGTTCATGTCTCAAAGGTCAAAGCAGACTATCTTAAGGAGCCATAGGCAAAATGAAGTAATTTGCCCTATCTTTGTGTGTAATTTGGTTACACACAATTGTGAAACTTTCAAATGAAGTAAAACCAATTAAGTTTGCTAGTTCCTCATCAGCATTACCATTCACTACTGTGCAAAAGAGTGTGATATACTCATACACCATAAATGAGCCCAAAAAGCAAGCACAGGCCCTCTTTCTCATCTAAACACTTCAGCTGCCGTTTGTACGAAGAGAGATTGTGCCATAAATGCTATAACCTCACAGTGCCTTTGCATAGCATTGACTAGTCATGACACTATGGATTGTGCTTTTAATATTAGATGTTTCATTTCTTTACCACCCGAACCATCTCACAGTCCAATGAAATTAAACAAAAGCTAAGGTTAAAAAAAAAATCAGCCTTAAAAAATTATCATAATCAAATGCAGAGTAATAAAAAAATATCAGGACATACAAATATGTGTGAACCTGTACCTTGTGAACCCATCAGCCACATGCATTCATTTATTCCATTTTCCAACAGTAAATCTTCAAATTCATAGTCTTCCCATTGTAAAAATGTTTTCGTATTTTT
>JAOXJK010000001.1:125179034-125202930 GCA_025774025.1 Xenus cinereus
TGTTTGGGCCTTCAAAACTTACTTTTAATCTAATTCATTTTCAGTTGAATTATATTTTCTTTCTCAATGATCTTATTTTATAGCAGATATTCCATGCACTGAAAAAAAATCAGCAAAATTGTCACCTTTTATGGTCTGGAAGCAAAATTTAAAAAAACCTCTGTAGTTCTGCAGAACATGCCTCCACTAATTTTCATGTTTCATCAAGGGTGATGTATTTTCATTGTCCATTATCTAGTCAAAGAACAATAAACTTGTAAAATAATATATATTAAAAAATTTTCATCAAGAGTCTAGTTTTTGACAGCAAACACAGACCGTCTTCAATGTAAAATGCATCTTCAATCTAAAATGCAAGAACTACTTGAGAAAGTCTTTTACAAGGTATTTCCAATCTGAATACAGAAAAAAAATATGTTCTGGATCAGATGGATCCAGATATTGCAAGTCACTGCTTTGAGATAGTGACAGAGAACCACCAATGTTCTTTTGAGAACTTTATTCATTTATCCATCTAGCAAAATCTTCTTCTACTTCACTCTAACCACAAAGAATTCCTGAAGGCTTGAGTGAAGCCATTTAATAACTTAAGCATGTGCTTTGTTGCACGGAAGCTAGAGCACTTAGCAACCTCTAGAATCACTCTTTCACATGTGAACAACAACAAAACACCCTGTTTTACTCAATAGTTACAATCAACCTCAGTTACAGTTAAAAATCAAAAAGAATTAACTGGGAATTATTAACCAAGACATGCTGGCTAAGTTCAGACTGCTACAATATTATCTTTTGTTTCAGGACTGCCATCTAATCATCACCTCTTTCTGGAATGGTCGTTTTTGAGCATAACAAGTATTCACCAACCTTCTTCAAGAATATTGATCAAGTATGGCATAGCTTTCTCTGAATGGTTATTAAATAGGTAAGACCAGATTCTGTATTTTTCATTTGTGAACTAGACCAAAAAAAACTATTCAGGAGAACTATTTTGAATCTTTTCTGTAATACTCAAATACATTTTCATTTTTATACTACACAAACTTCACATAGACCAATTGTTTTCCTTAGCCTTCTCTAAAACATTCTTTAAAAAAATACCTTTTTTTTTTGTTGTTATGAATTAGCATTCTTTAACTCATTAAAATGGTTGTCATGCTTAGTTGGAAATGTGTCATATCCCAAGACCCTGACAGCACTAAACAATATAGCAAGACAACACAAAAAAGCTCAAGAGCTTATGATCCAGGTAAAGTTACTTATTTTGGACAATGTAAATACAGTTTAGCTAATGCAATATCTTCTTTAGGAACCAAACAAAAATAAATACACAGAGAATCAGTCTTGCAGATTATTTAGCTCCTGGAGCTATGTCACGTGCATGTAAATTTGATTTCCAGCTAGAGGCAGTAGGGCAGGCAGTGCTAAACCCAGGTCAGGTCTGACAAGCTCCCGCCCGTTCCCCGATGTGCTGGGTGCACCCTTTTCCTGCTGGACTTCACGGGAATTCAGGCTGCTCGGGACTGTGCAGCAGTTGGACCCACCTTCTGAATATTTTTTTCCTTTTTGGAAGAGTTTTACAGCAGTTGCTTCGGAATTTGTTTAGTGAGACTACAGCATGGCTGGAAAGCAAAGAAAAATGGGCCGAAGAAATCAAGTGTAACTGAGCAGACCACTTAACGGGAGAATCGGATGTTCCGTGCACACAGGGTATGAGGTGCCAAGAAACGACTATGTACTCAGGGCTCAATAGCTTTTATTAAGGCAATAATAAAGTAAGCCTTGTTTGTCTATGCAGCTGGCGAAGTCTCCTCAAGTCGCCGTCTTCCAGTTTCTACCCTAACGTCTCTTCCCCCAGCTTCTCTTCAGCAAAGGAATGACCGTCAACTAACCTTATTAAGACAAATGGCATTTTAGAGCTAAGTAGCGAACAGAATTTATGTCAATAAATTCTTATGCATAATACCATTAAATTAACATAACTGCATCTGGACTCAGCTTATGACATTCAATAAAGCAATTACTGCAATTAAAGTAACAGGGGGAACTGCCATTTGAAAAAAGCAAAAAAGTTATAATTTAATACATGCTTCGAATTTTTACTATTAAGACATCATTTGCTATTAAGACAGCAGTGACTATTAGCTAATTCTTAAATTCATGTGGACTTTATCTACAGACCAATTTAGGACTCCAAATTTAAATTTGGATATGAAACGTATAATGCAAATAAATGCAAACTTATTATATAACTGTATATGCATCTCCAAAATTTCTTAGGTCTTTGTAGATTCTAGTAAGTGGTGCTACTTGAAAACAGTCAGAAATTAAAACAAGCAGATGCAATTTTGCAAGTAACATATTAATTGCAAATATCACAGTTCAGCTGTACACAGTTTACAGCTGCCAAAATCTGTTGTCTTTGTAGTGCTGTTATTCTAATGTTGCAGGTCAAAACCAGCAAACAGCTGTTCAATATCTGAGGATTTTACTAAATAATGGAAGACTACACAAACAATGGGATACGTACTGAAGCAGCCTCAGAGGAAAGCAGAAAATTGGAAAATAATTATTTTTAATCCTGTTATGGATTAAAGGTCCATATTATATAATGAATTTCTTGTGAAACCTGACAAAATAATGCTACAAAATATGTAAATCTCCTCTTCCACTTTTTTTTCTTCCTTTTCTTTTCTTCTCGTGCCAAACTGTGATTTCAGCTATTTTAAAACTATTTGCAAAATTGGGTCAAATTCAGTAACCAGTTTCTGCTTTAAAAAGTTTGGTTGTCAAATTTTACAAACCAGATGAAGAAGTGGAAACCCCCTTTAACCTAGGAGGGCAGGGGGAAAAGGCTGGAATACGCATGCACACAGTTGATGCCCCTGTTTTAACAGGAGCAATGGCAGCTCTAGAAACAAACTTCAGGCTTGGCGCTTTAAAAAGACTAGCCCACATGGCAGTACTTTGTTGAATTTTTATTTAATTTGTTGATAGATGGTTTTATAGGATTATGTGAATGGTAAAAGCACTTAGTAATTATTATGTATTTTCATTTTTTACTAAAAAGCTAATTTCTTCCGTAAAGGTAAAGGTGGTTCTTCATTTGACTTACTTCACTTTATTTTACCAGCCTATATATGATACCCTTCATGCATTTACCACTATTCCTATGAAAAGCCACCTTTTCACTTATTCTGGTCTTGTATCATTGGACTTTTCCCTCTTCTCACAAAAAAACCAAAAAATTACTCCCGTATTATCAGCTAATTCATGTCAATAAGAGTGAAATGATAATTAGATGAAATCATGCTGCATGGAAGCCCCCAATTTCTACACTGTGCAGCAGACTGCATTTCAGAATAGATGTAATGTGGTCCTTGAACCCAGCTCGAGGCTGTTTGGAGGATCAGAGAGGGGTTTTGATCTGCGCGTGCCCGAGGTGTAGAGGTGGAAAAGAGCCTCCAGTGGTGCCCTGTCCTTCGACACAACTTGCTTTGCATGCTCCAAAAGCTGCCTTGTGTGTGACAAGGTAACAGCCAAGGGATTTGTCTCAAGATTGTGCTACTGCCTCAAACCAAAGTGCTAAGGTAGATAGAGCCCAATGCAACAGGTCTATGGTGATCTTGTGATCATCAGCTTAATTATCATTCACCCCACAGCAACATTCACTCCACCCCAGCACAAGAACAGGCAGGTTGGTTTGTTGTTGTGTTTTTTCTTAGTTGCTCTTCGGTGCGCTCTTTGTTTTCATGGACTTTGAATAAATTACATCTGAGTGAGAAGTGCATTAATTCTCTTTAGAATCCTATGTAGAGAAAACATCGTACTTCATCTGCAACATAACACTTCACTTTTTCTTGTATACAAGAGCAGTTTAAACTTTACTTCATTGAACAATATAAATCCTCTCTCATCTTTGCAAACTGGAAAAGAAATATTGTGAAATTACTACTTGGGGAAACATACTCATTTCCTGTATCCACCGTGTAGTTTATTTCCTCTAGTGATATGGAAATGTGGATGTTGTTTACCTTGAAAATATTCAAAATGATGTGTAAATGCCATGAATACGATAACTCGCATTTATTAACTTGGCTAAATGCACAATATTAATTTCTGCAGCAGAAAGTAAAAGCAATTGAAAACAAAATTTAACAAACATCTCTCTATTTTTTTCCTGTCATTTTTCTTCAGGTGGCGTCTGGGGAGATTCATTCTGCACGGCTGTATTACTACCAGCAAGTGACTAAACCGTTCTACCCAAGGGGAGGGGGAGAAGACATAAGCCTGAAAAATTACTGGCCTTCCCCTTCTGGAAATACTATTTCACCCCTGGCTAGCTCCTCCACACTTCTGCAGCAGCAGCCTTAAAGCAATTCTTCCTCCCCCCGCTGCTTCTTTAGGCAATTATTACATCTTGTGCCAGGATGAATACACCTTTGCTTAGCTGATTAAATATACTTGAGATCAGTAAGAAAAGCAATTTTTTGCTATGTGCCCAGCAGTGAGACAGAAGGGCCTGTGAAGGTGCTTCCCGTCTAGATGTGTCTCATTTGGCTCTCCTCTGTCTGATGTAGGTAAGAACATATTGTTTCTGGATTGCTTTTTCCTATCTGTCCTTTCCCATCTTACACATTAATGAAGAAAAATGATACCATTTTTATGCAACATGGGACTTGTTCCTATATTATATCTTTAGTAATTTCTTCTTTAAAACTTCCTCATCTACTTTAATAAAGAATGTTACGTCAGTATTCTCACCGCTGCACCATATATATATATATGTTAGGACATCCCTAATGCCCTTGATTTCTCCTGCTCTCTTTCTGTGGCACATTGTAATTTCTGGGGCTTTTTTTATTCTAATTAATTATAGGATGTTGAGAGTTATTACCTTGCAGCTTGTGACATGTAAGTGGTGTGGGGTTGGTGTACTGTAGTCCTTTTAAAACTAACTGCGTGTTATATTTTTGCAGTCAACCAGACTCCCTGGCTGCACCAGTACTAAATGAAATAAAGCCAGGAAGGAAGCTCGAGCGCTGGATCTGCAGCCATCCCCACTGCTTCCCTGCTGGCACACACCCTGGTGCGGCTTTGGGTAGGGGGAAATGATGCTCCCTGCCCCAAAGTTGGAGTTGTTCCGCCTGGAGAAAAGAAGGCACCGGGGAGATCTTATGGAGGCCTTCCAGTATCTGAAGGGGGCCTACAGGAAAGATGGGGAGGGACTTTTTACAAGGGCATGTAGCGATAGGACATCTTCAGTGATAGGATGGTTTCAGACTGGAAGAGGGTAGATTTAGATTGGGTATCAGGAAAGGTGGGTGGTGAGGCACTGGAACAGGCTGACCAGAGAAGCTGTGGATGCCCCCTCCCTGAAAGTGTTCAAGGCCAGGCTGGATGGGGCTTTGAGCAACCTGCTCTAGTGGGGGTGGAACTAGATAATCTCTAAGGTCCCTTCCACTTCCAACCCAAACCATTCTGACTCTGTGGTTCTATTGTATGAAGTGCAAGCAGGAGGGAGCACCAGGGGGGTGGCAGTAAGGACAAGAGTCCCTCTGCCCTACAGACTGCCTGACCAACAACCTGTGAGGTCTCACACACAGACATCCCTGCATGTCATCCCGTCACGCAGCACAATTCTTCCATTTATGCTATGGAAACACCAGTCTGGCAGGCTGTAACAAGGCCCTCATATCACATCCAACAACTTCAACTCAAAAAAAAAGATACACCCTCACAAAATCCAATAATGATGTCTCAGGCAACAGGTGCTTTCCTCACAGGATTACCCCTTTGGGCCATAAAGTTACTGAGCATAAATACAGCCTGGCCTAGTCACTTGGCCTCAGCAGTACAGGCACGGGCACTTCTCCAGATGGTTTCTGGCATATAATCCTACAATTCAAAATAATCTGATACCCCTCCCAGTCTTGCTCCTATACTTAATAGCCATTCTGTACTACTAAGTGCCTAACATAACTGGACTTTTTAACACTGGTTATGCAAATTTGAAATGATACCAGAAAGGCTGGGGGTGCCTAAAATAGTTTTATTCTTGTGTCTAACAGATGTCACTGTTATTGATGATCCTCACTCACAATGGCTATGCCTTGATTTTACATCCTTAGTAAAGCTTAATTATATGTAAGATGGTGAGTTTTTTTAACAAAAATTTTGTACATGAGGAGGCCATAAGACTGAGGAACAGCTAGTGAAATAGTTAGGATACTAAGGACAGTGTTTGCTACAAATATTCTAGAAAAGATAATTTACGTTACTTCTAGCTAAAGTTAGCCCAAACCTGTTTTTTTATACTTAAAATCATGCTGATATTACACTTTACAATCTCATGACTTTCCTAGGATCCCTTCTTTTGGAAGCTAATACTCCTTCTATGCCAATTGCAATATTCTTCTATTCCTTGAATTGTTAATAATGAGGTATCTGTCTTAAACATATGCCATGTAAAGTTTCTGTAAGTCTGGAAGAAAGAAATCAAAAATTTTCTTAGCTGCATTTGTGATTTGCATTGGAATGCCAGATTTGCTGGCATGGTTTTACAGCTTAGAGGAGGGGATTTTTAAATAGTATCTGATTAACTATAGGAACCAATGGGAAATACAGTATCTTGTTATGGTAAGGTAAGACGTATTCTACAAGGTCTCTGCCTCATGCATATCATTACTTCTGGTGATTTGGTGAATGTGCTCATACTCAGTAATTAAAACTGACCCATTCCATCTCATATACCAAGATATTAGTAGCTACCGTGACATATATACTATATCCAGGAAATAGCACTGAAATCTGCAATCCTTCTGGTACCAGGATGAATTTTAAGCAGGCTTAAACTATGAACAATTAATGCCATTTTCCACATTGCCATAAGAAAGACTACTGTTAAGAACACTTAGAGGAGCAGAGAGAGCAATACTTTTGGCTACTGTTCAGATTCTAGGCAGATTCTCAGCATTAAACACATACTTAAGTTAGAGTGGTAAAGCGTTACAGATTGTCTGGGGCAGCCACAGACTCTCAGTAAAGCAGAATGCCGATATACACCGCATGTCAGAAAAACCATATGAGATAAGTACAACCTTCTAAATGACAAATCAGAATGACATATCACTGAATAGCTGCAAATTTAGCGTCTGTATTTTAAGACAGGTATGTGGGAGAGCTACTGCGTATGGCACTAGTGAGACCTATTCTGGCATAATGAGGAGGCTTGTGGAGAGTATCCTCTAAAAGATGAACTCAGATCACAAGTTCAAAGGCAGCTGCTAAAGGACATAAGGGGAATAAGAAGTCTAACGAATACAAAATTTTAGCTTGCTAATTGTGATAAATATCAGAGAAGTTATGCCTGCTTTCTGTATACCATCAGGGAACAGACATTAGTCAGAAAAAAAAAGCCATGTCAATTAAAGAGCACTAAATACGGGCTGTCCAGCAATTATTTTGGCCTTGAAAGCAAAACCAGAGTAGAAGGACAAGTGAAAAAGAAAACTGTTTCAAGAGGGAGTGGGGATTGCATAACAATAAGGCCCTGTCCTCTGTTCCTAAGGATGGGTACATATATTCAGAACTGGAGTATATCCTAAGTAGCAAATGATAGAATTTACAAAAAAAATCGCAATTAAAGTTTATGAATCGTTGTAAAATAGATCTTAAAAAATAAATACAAAGATAACTTGTTCCAGGAATCATTCATCTGCTGAATAATTTTACTGTATTTTGGGTAAAAATTAATGTGGCACCAGGAACATTTATCTATAAATTCATGTGGTGGTTAGTACATATTCTACCAGTGTCCTGTCTGACATGGAAATAACTAAAAAGAGAAAAGAAATTAGATATATCTCATATGTGACTTATGTTAATTCACAGTAGACATAGAAAACTTTTTTTTTTAAAGATCTATCAAAAAGCCTCTAAAAAGGGGCTCTGAAGCAGCCACCTTCTTACTCAGCTTTACTGTGCAAACACCCATCATTCAGAAGACTTCTTCTTGCAAATTTCTTCTAGTAATTCCTGTCTAGTCTGGGGACAGCTATTGGAGGACAATTTATAGGTCAATGCATTTTTCAGAAGCAGACATCATGATCTATGAGCAATACTCACAATTCAATTAATTCTTTCTGACTGATAAAGGTAATAATGATGATATACTCAATTTAGATTGTCATAAGGTGTTTCATCTGGTACCATGTGACCTTCTGATTATTAAGAAAGTAAAATGACACAAAGTCTGCATTAAAAATTAAATATCCTTTAAATTCAAATAGATTAAGACTTGCTTATTAATAAGAGCTCAAAAGCCCAAATTCAAAATAAGAGCCCAAATATTTTATTTAAATACTTTGAATACTGCATAATAGGAAATTCTGCTTGCCTCTCCTCACTGATAGTTTTCTGTTTTCTAAACTTAAAATGCTGGAATTTCACTGATGGGGGAAAGATTATGCCACAGAGTTCTGAAAGACTCACAGAAATTTGTGCAGAAATTTCTTCTTCTGTAGGTAAAGTCACCTTACAGAATCAACATGATTTTGAGCAACTGAATTGTTTTGATTGCCAAATGAAAACTGGGCTGTTGATTTTTTTTCTTAGGTGACATCTGCAGGTGATCTGGCATCGTAGAAGCTTTGTGCTTTTCCTACAGACAGACCTCACCCTTTGTGAGAATTGGCTGCTACAAAATTAAGCCTGAGGTGGCTTTTTATAGCCTTCCTCAATCATTCAAGCAGACTAAAAAGACGGTGAACTCCAACCTCTGTTCCTTCAAATCCCTTCACTACTGTGATGTCTACAAAAAATTGAGAAGGAAGTGGTAGCTGACAGCTACTGTCAATAGCGTATGCCAATATGGTTCTGTTATTACCTTGTGCTCCCCAGCCACCCCTACGCAATTTCTATCTCTTCTGAGCTACATGATAGGGGTTCTGAGCATGCACAACACAGACGGAAATGGAAACTGGGTGATTACAGGCAATCTTGTAATAGAAGAAAATAATTCCTCCAGCGACATTAAAATCTCCATTCCCATCCAAACCCTAACCACATTGCCTGCCTTTTCCCACGGCATACACTATTGCCAATTCGGATAGGGCATGGTAAAAGAAGTTTTTCCACAACTCCATCATAAAAGCTCTCTGTGAATATAGGCAGATGCACATTTTGTCTGTATGAAGTCATCATATGGACTTTTGTATGGAGAGGAACAAAAAAAAATCTGCTGTGGAAAACATCCAGCTTGGCCTTTAAAAGCAATAACACCCTTAATTGAAATCTGCTGAACAAACATAACCTGCTGGAGTGCCGAGTGTTCTTCTGCAAATGGGAAATATGGCTGTGGCAAATTCCGGTTTTCAGTGGAATTGTTTCACCAAACTTTTGTTTTACCGGTCCTTTTTGGGCAGGACAATTTGTGGAAAGGAGTGTAAAAGACCAAGAAGGTTCATAGGTTACTTCTGAAGAGCAGCTGTGTTACAGAGGGATAGCCAAATAGGACATGCACTGGAGACCCCTTTGGCTTCTCAGTCCTGACTCAGAGAGCATCAGGCCCACATCTGCCCATCCTGATCTCTCACGACAATGTGTCAGTGGCGGGAGTCAGGTTTCTGCGGCTTTTCAAAGAGCAACAAAAAAAAGAGGAATAGCCATCTTAGAAACACAGACACAGCCAGTCTGTGTCTGTGTAAGGCAAAGAGTGAGCTAATTTAATCTCAGGGAAAAAAAATGTGTTATAACTACGTTTTCATATTTGGTTAGATTAGCCCTCTCTATTTCACTCTTCCCTTTAACGTGTGCATGAGTTTTACAATGTAGTAATTAGAAAATACCACCTGCATAACAAAATCCCCAGAAACAACTGCAGAGCCTGTGATTATTAGCTTGCATTTCAGAGGAGGAATACAGTGTGCATTAATGCTTTACTGAAGGAAACCCATCCGTCTCATCAGACAGGAGTCTGTCTCCTGTGCTCTCCACAGATCACAAACCACCGCATTTTACCATACCTTAACATCTCACAGTCCCTAATGTACCCATTCCTTTAGTAAGTCAGAGAGGTGAGAAGTGCTATCACCCCGTTCTGCTCGTGGGAACTGAAGTCAGGCGACACATCTGCGCTCTCCTTGAGTCAACTCCCTCATATGGCTCCCAGACTATCTACATTGCATAATGCCAGCTCATTGCTGGTGCCTCTTTGGAGACAACCGATGAGGGAAGACATTTCACCCCAAGGATTGCCTCTAATACCAAAGTAACAGGCTTGGTTCAGCCTGTTCTGAACAGTCCTCTGATACAGTACCATCCCTAAACTTATCCCTGCTCGTAGTCTGGGAGACGCAACATCTACTAACAGTTCCGTGCATGAAAAGAGTGTCATGCTGGGGGGGCTGCACTGCACACAATTGAAACAAAGAATACCCCCAAAATGTACAGAAAACAACAGTAATAGCAATAACTAAGTGCTGGGACCACCACAGGTGGCTGAGATGAGACTCTAGGCCCAATACTGTGGTAAATATTGGGCATGGGGTCATGGCCAACCTGCTTGAGAGAGGACAGGCACTGGGCCATGTGGCTGTGAACCGCTCTCCACCACTTGGTGTCACCTCCTGGAGCTCGCTGTCCCCCCCTCACAGCACCTGGCCAGCTGGCTGGTGGAGGGACAGTTCCCCCCAGCCAAGCCCCCTCCTTCACTTGGGAGTTGATGTTAAGCCAAGGTTTGACATCGAGCCTCAGAGCAGGGATATCTCCCTAGGGATGAAGTATGCAACAGAAAAGATTATGTGAACAAGCCAAAGTCATGCCAGAGGCCGCTGACCAACACTCAGGATTTCTCAGTTTCTCAATTATTAATAGCCCTTCTTTAACAGCCATCCTAGAGCAGCCTTCCCTATGCCTGTCAGCTGTTAGGCTGCACACGCGGTAACGACAGGGCCGGACAAGACAGGGAGGCAGTGCTCTGCCGACCACTGCCTCCAGCTTCCCAAGCAAACCCTCTGCCCACCCATCTGGGGCTCCCGATGCACTCCCCATCAGCCAGGCACTGCCAGGGCACAGCTTGCCTCTAGACAGAGGCTGAACTTTGTCAAAGCCAGTTACACAATATAATTATCTTATAGTTATTATTTACAGTTATTTTAACTAGCAGGTATACAGCTAGTTTTCCATCTGGGTTATGAAATCTCAGGAACAACGTCCTACATAAATGCAGTTTTATCCCATAAAGTAAGTGTTGTGTGCAGAAGGAAGCCCCAATCGCTCTCAGTGACTGTTGACAGCCAGAATGTCTCAACTGGTAGAGTTAGATAAAATCCACATTGCTGAAGATAGTTAATGTATTTGTATATCACAGCACATAAAATATAGGATCATTTAAAGATATTTATTCCTCTACGGCTTTGTCTTCAAATAAAATTTAGTGTTCGCTTAAAAAGATGTGTGGACAGCCAGAGAAAGTGAAGTCCCCATTTGCTCATGGAAACTGATAAAATATTGTTTCATCCATGTATTATAGACTGTGGTCACCTTAAGAGCTATGCACTATGAACATCATGTGATAGTAAAAGTGGGCTAGATTCCCAGATATCAAGAAACAATTCCTGCTGAAATCACTGATTCCATATATCAAAGACCAACAACTCTATGTGTTATAAAACTTTTGAGTTCCATAAAGTAAATCTTATCCCCCTAGAAGTCTATATTGTTTTGATACTCAAATCAGTAACGGTGCTCCCTTCTGTATTTTAACTATTTCTGAACATCTAAAGGAAAGTGAGTGTTGCTGAACAGTGTGTTTTGTTTAATTTTATTCTTTGATAAGGACTGAGCAAAGACTGGGCCTCTTCATACTGAAGTTATTTTAAAAATAAGCTTTAAATAGTAAAAGAGACTGTCTGCCCTCTAAGATAAGCAGAAAGACAATTTGCATTTTAAAACAAGTGATGGAATTAAAGACGTGTATCTAAATTTAATTACAAAAACTTGACTTTTTTCTGGTGTGCCCCTTTCTCTTGTCTTCGGGGGGGTCACTATATTGGGTGTTTTTAAGTCTTAATAGATAATCCTTAAAAAAAATCAAAAGTTTGTCTGTGTAAAAAAAATGGTGTTATTTGAACATAGTCTTAGTCTATTGTTTTTCCTCTATCCTGCAATAACCTTTAGAATATAAATTTCCAATAAAGGAAAAAAAAATTAAGAAAAAAAATTTATTTTTAAACTAAGAATATCGTGCCAATTTTGGTAGAAAAAATAGAAGATAATGCTTTAGGAAACTGCCTCTAGTTGAAAAGTCAGTCATCCTCATTCATCACAATAAAGCATAAGGTTAAAAACTTATTTTAGAGCACTCTGCAGGGTTAAAATCACAGCACTAAAAATAATAATAAAAGCAAGGATTGTAGAACCACAGCTCCAGCCAAACAAACAATAAATTCACTTATTCCCATGCTTCAGGTGGCACTGATACAGCCTGATACACTTTGGACTACATTATATTTACATTTCCGTTTTCGCGTTCAGGTTTCATTATTAGATAAACCACAGTCTGACTAGATATATTGCTTCCAAGCAACAGTTTTCATAGTCTATGCCAGTGTGGGATTAAGCACACCAAAATATGTGTTAAAATCTTGACTCCCACTGTAATCTAAACCCATCTACGCAGTAAGCAGCTCCTGCCAATCTCTGAGATATACTGCCCACACATTCCCCTCTTGTACGAAACACAGACTCCCTCTGAGTTACGAAGTCAGGACTAAGGCAGAGACAGTGGCCCATCTTGCACGTGTTGAGATACTGTCATTCAGCTGGCTGGTGGTCTCTTGACCCCCTGACTTCAGAAACTTCGAACCAGCTCGTGTGGTAATGCATGAGGGAGCTCAGACGGAAAAACACGTGTAGGTCTAACCTACATGTGCAGGCGAGACTTCGCACAGTCAGTCTTGGTCACCGATTGCAATGCCCAATTCGGTACTCTCAAATTCTATAAAAACAAATTAAAGGAGCTTTTTCTGTGGAACAGCGAGTTGGAGCAGGCAGGAAAGCACAAGAAACGTGAAACTCGTGTGGTTACATAGCCCTTAACTGTGCAAATACAAAGATAAAAATAACGGTAAAGGTAACATATGAAAATCAACACTATGGTTGTATTTTCAATATTAACACCTACGATTTTATAACAAATGATGTGTACATACACATGTACCTCTGCTCAAATTTTTATATATGCATATATATATATACATCAGCATTATTTGAAAGACATCAAAATTAATACACATGAAAGCTAAAAGATTCATTTTGATATGAGGCATTTGAGATGGCAGGAAAGCCTTATTTACACATTTCCTGTGGTTTATAGGTTTAAAGAAACATCAAAGGTTTTTAACAAGAAAATTATATTCTCACAGCCATAAAGTATACTCTTGTGATTGCATTAGAGTGGCTGTACAGCATAACTTCTTTGCTTGCTGACAATGGGTTTTGCTATGTTAATTAAATAAGTAATGTGTCTGTGATCTTTATTCATTAAAATTAATGCAATAATATCTATGTTGAAGGTTCATATTGGACTCAGTCTGGCAAACCGAATGAAACGGCTTCACTGGAGTTACTCTAAGCTTATTCTTGATGTAACCCAGAGCTCTGACAGGAGTTTCTGTGTGAAATCGGTTTACCCTTGCTTCGCTTAATATTATTCCCCATCAGCAAACATGAGTATCTTCGGCGCAGACAAAAATGTCATGTATTAAACAAAGCTATGGAGACCACGAGTCTCCAGGCGACAGGTCTTGCCGGGCACGGAGCCCGCTGGCTGGGCATATTCCTGAGGCCGGCTGTGCTGGGGGAAACGCTGCCGGCATCACCGCTGAGCTCTGTGGTCCGGCCGCGGACAAAAGCCATCAGCTGGAATTAGCCCAAAGGATGGCACTGAGCACGGCTTGTCATTTCTCGTAACGAGACTTAAAACAAAGGGCAGAGGTTTTGAGTATGAAACGCGAGATCCCTTCGCCTCTGGGATTATCTCCCGGCAAAATGGGAACTGCCTTGCTCCGGCAAAATGGGAACTGCCCTGCTTCATCATCCCACAGGACAGACGCTCTTCACAAAGGCAGTACCCATGAGCGTACAGCAGCTCACGGTCCTGCACCGACAGGCAAATGTACTGCACGAAATGAGAGAAACTTGCTGCTAAGATTTTAAGATTGCCAAATCTAATTCACCGTTCACTGAGACCAACAGCAGTCTTTTCAGCAACTCCCTGGGCACTGGATTAAGATTTGATGAATAGGAGCAAACACGGGGTCAAAGTTCAGCATCTAAACCAGAAAAACCTATTACTGTGAATATTTTTGTTCTGTTAACCAGGTGGGTTACACCTGGACCCTGGCAAAAAGGAAAAAAGCAAGCTATCTTTGATTTATGCGCATCAATATTTTATACCCAATTAATTCAGGCAACACGGAAAAAGAAGATGATGAATAGTGAGGTAACCTTAAATTAAAAAGACTGATTAGTATTTAGGAAACAAGCAGCTGACCCAGCCACCCCCAGTAGTATGACTCACAGTACTATTTTCATATTTGTATTATTTAGCATCTAAAGACCTTAGCTGAGAGTCCTGTTCTGCTAAGAACTTGGATTAAGAACTCTGAAATTATCTTCCCTGATAAATTTTCTAGAGAAAAGAAAATGTTTTCACCAAGATTTTATGTTTAAAATGTCATCTTTTGATTCAATCCTCCCAAAATCTAAGTACTAAATAAAAATTAAAAAATGAAAAAACCCACCCTCTAACCAATGCGGAAATTACTTTTTTTCCTGGAAGAAAGCAAATACTTTCCATGATTTTCAAGGGCTGTCAGAAAACTGAATTTCCACTGAGGTAGGGAGAAGATATTGACGTTAACTCGTCCTCTAACCCTACTCCATAAACAATAAAATAGAAATCTTAAACAAAGAGTTTATATTACAAATAGATGAACTTAAAAAGACAAGAATGCAGGAGGTGTTTTTGTCTTCCAGAGCTTAGAGACAGAAAACTGAAGCATGGATAAATTTAGAAAAGTTTTATAGAGAATAAATATTCTGAACTAGTGAAAGGAATTGATTTCAGGCCTTGGAGGTCAAATACCCTCAAATTAATTTTATTAAACACCTGGGAAAGTAGTATGGCAAAGCAGTAACTGGAATTAAACATTGCTCATCAGTAACTTTATTTTTATTTGTCTTATGTTGAAGTATTCAAAATTCATTGCTAAGGACTTGTTTCTTTGTTCCTCTCAGGAATACTCAGAAAGGGGAAAAGTTAATAGTGATAACACAGACAGTGAAGTTAGCGTTTGGCTCTTAGTTGCCCCTGGAAGCACGTCTCCCTTCAGTAACAACAGAGAGGTCCTCAAGTTTCACAAGCCTTTGTGGAAACACATCTTTCTTTGTTACCTACCCTAATTATCTATGTCTTTGTTCTAAACCTGCAAAACTAATTTTAGGATGGCAAAGAAATAAAAGACATACATTACCTTAGCTAATGTGGAGGTCTTAAGCATTAAGTACTACTACAAATGGACACAATCCAGAGAAAACACTAATTAACAAAGGTGCCTTGTATGTGAACAGCCATAAATAGATGTACAGTGTCTGTCGATTCAGCCATGTGATTGTCCTTTAACAGAATGCACATTATAAAGCACTAAATAGGAAGAAGGATATGTTAAACTGACTAAAGATTAAAACATATCTATAATTTGATTAACCTGCCAAAGTTTTAGGAAGAACTAGCTCAGGATATACACCAACACTGTATATATTTTTAGTGATTATTTTTTAAAGGGCTTTATGATTTTCCCATCTTATCAACTGAAAGCACTGGAGACCAGTGATGCTCTAACAACCTCTCAAGAGTTTAGACATTCCTTTCTATGAAGAAACAAAACCTGAGGCTTGCGTATCTCTTAATGATGGAAATTGATGGGACTTACTATGCTGTTAATAACAAAATTAAATTTTATTGAAATCTATCGAAGTTTACAAGATTTTCCTTTTCTAAGGAAACCTATTAAAGATAAGAAGCAGCATGAGTTTTTTTTTCACAGAAACTAACAAAACTGAGGAAATTAGATGATAATGCTGGAGATTGATCCAAAACTTACTGAGTACAGTGGGCATCTTTCCATTTCCTTCAGTGGGTTTTGGATCAGGACTTTAGTAATGAGGACTAAAACAGACAAATTATGTTTCCCAATCAGCACTAATAAAGTCGTTATTAAGCAGTACCACAATTGCCAGATTTGTAAACTGAACAGGTAGTGAAGAATATAGTCACAGGAACACGCTCAAGTCCATCTAGTTAGACAGTAGACCTCCAAGGGAAGACAGCAGCAAATCCTTTGGAAGAAGCATCCTTTAGCACTTTAGAAATCACAGATGCACACATCCATTGATTGCACTATAACCGGAAGTTAGCAGGTGGACCTTTAGGAACACGAGATGATAGCCTTCTTACTTAACCGTCTGTTACACACGCTGGTAATCTTCTTATCTAGCTATCTCTTACAATGTAAAATTTTAAAATTTTTGTTTTATTTATGCACTAAAACTATTCTATTGCACTAGACCTTTTTCTTCACTTTATCTTTGCCAATAAGAGATGAAGAATTTGAATGAATTATGTAAAGGAATGCTTTCCTTTACTCGATTTGCCATATTCTAATTTTATTGGTCATCAGGAAAATAATATGCAAGAGAACCCAAAGTATCTCTCAATAGCCTTCAGTATTTCCCACTGCATCCCCTGTACTCCCATACCATTTCTTCCTTTTTTTTCTGAATAATACAAAACCTTCATCTCTCTCTTCAGATAGGAATCTTTTCATATGGAAGTCTTTTCTTCTTTTTTGATGTCATTCTCTGGTCCTTCCTTCCTTAGTAGCTTTCTGGACATGAAGTGACCAAAGCCAGACACATTACTCATACTGAATATGAGAGTCATCAGTTGGTAAACTAAGTGTGACGCAAAAAACACTAAACCAAGTTTCAGATTCCTTTTATAATGTATACAGCTTTCTTCTGCTATGAACTGAGCAAATATTCTGAGCTTTTCCATAATAATGGACAAGAGATATTCAATAGTATCTGGTGTTCTGTTGGGGAGGTATACAGGACACACTCAGATTCTACCTTCCAAAGTGTTACCATGTATATTTCTAAAATACCACGCAGCCCTGACTGTTGATCTTTGACTGTCCTTTCAAAGTATGTTTTAGAATTTGCATTCCAAAATAAATTTATGTTGTCTTCAAATATGCTGCATTTAGAGATGGTTAAAAAATAAATTAATATTAAATCAACCCTCAAAACCAGCTACCATGTCATGGTATGGGTGAATTGTGTCCTGTTTCCTACATTTAGGAAATAACTCTAGAAATTAACTAGAGTACTTCCTCTTTATGGCTTGTTCTCTGGCTTCCTCTGTGCATGTATGTAAGTAAATGCATAGGTGTCTGAGTAAATGCATATGTATGCATACACATATGTAGGCATATGTATTTGTGCATGGGTGTGTGTGTACCTAACTAAATATATACACATATGTACAGAGAGACATTGCCAATCAGTGAACCTGATTCAACAGTGGTGTAAACACACCAACTTCAATATGGGACACCCCCAAAAAATGTACAGTAGAAAGCTGAAAGGCCCTTTCTGTTTTGTAAGCAATGTTGAATAAAATAAACTCTATGTGTCATAAATATGCAAATCTTATTGATAGATTGATACATAGACATACACGCACAACTCCATTACGCATACAACTTGCCAGAAAGGAAAAGCCATGCATTTCCAGTTGTGTTATTCTAAAATGAGCAAAGGTAAGATTTCCTGCAAAAAAAGTTTCAGTCTGGGAGGAGACAGCCAGAAAGCATTGAAGAGAAGTTGAGGATGCAGGAATGCCAAGGTGCTATATGGTAACAGCTGTGCTTTGCTGCCATCCTGAAATTCTGTGCACTGAACAGCAACCTGACAGACACAGGGCTAAAATTGTTGCCAGGGATCAGTGCCACACAAAAGCATCCTGGCCAAACACATTCCTCTGCAGACATAGTGGCTCCATCCCAAGGTTTCCATCATATCAACAGTTCTTCTTGGTGTAGGAATTATACTCGAGGCATACGATCTACTGAGCTCGGAGTCAAATCCAGTAGAGATGCACTGCCAAATGGATGTAGGCAGGGGCGAATGTACACACGGGTCCCTTACACCTTTCAGGCACAGAAATTCTCAGCTTGAGGCAACTGGTCTGGGAACCCAGGTAGGTCACTGCCGGTTAAACTCACTCCTGACCTCACCAGCAGAAGCCTGTCCCTCTGCATCATAATGATGCACAACACAATGACTTCATTTTCCTTGAAACGGTTGAAATTTTTGGCTGGGATTGAGCTACTGACATTGCTACTAACAGTCCAAGCACACATTGTTAAGTGGAACTTAACAGATGAAACTGAGATATCGAGGTTTTACACAGCAGTTGCACTCACTTTGTAAGAGGCAGTTTTGTAAAAGCACTGTGAGATTTTTGCTGGAAATTCCAACTGTTTCTGCTTTGTCAGAGGAAAATTTGATTTGTGTAAAATATTTGTCTTTTCTAAAATAGCCAACAGGAAGCATTCTTTCTGTCATGTCCCTGCCACAAACTTATTATTTTATGCAGAAGCACCTCAAGTTACCTTAGCTGAGACATCAGTCTCATTGTACAACTGGAAACACGCGTGTAAACAAAAAGGTGATGGCCCTTGCACTGAGGAGTTTAAGAATAGAGAAAAAAATTAGAGCAGTGGGAGTTGGGAACTGCAGTAACTATAAGCATCTGGGTCTCACAAGTGAAGAACAGACAAAAGTAATATAGAAATACACCCCATCTCTGAAGAGACAGGAGCTACATCACCAATGTCTGTATATTTATACGCTTTCCTGCCCCCTTTTTTAACCCATTCTGCTGTTCTCCATCTTCTTCCTCTTTTACAATGCATTATTCATTGAGGACAGCTGTGAAAGACCAGAGAACAGAAAACTTTCTGACACCATTAACCATCCAGTCACCAAGCAGTCCTAGCCCTTGTCTGCCTGCTGATTGTATAGATATGTAGAGATTGTATTGGTCTTCATGCATTAATCTGGTTTCTGTGCTTCTTGTCAGAAGCTACATTGAGCATTTCCTAAATTATGCCCCCCCCCCCAAAAAAGGAAATAATAACTACTGCATTGGCAACAATCTAAATGTTTTCATTTTCTCCCTTTCTCCTTCTTCATCCTCAATCAAAAAAATCTTTGTGGATAATTGCTGCAGTTGATGCTGCAACTGTTGAAGGACTATTCTATGTCTGTGTGCTATTGTTAAAACACGACATTTCTAAGTACAGAAAGCAGCAAGACTGATGTCCCTGGTTCATTTGTTCAGACCTAGTTATTGAGGCATAAATAGTTTGCTGTGTAACACCATGAAATGACCTAGGAGTACCTATAATACACAGGTACAGTGAGACCTAGAAAAACAGAGTAGCCAATGTTACAATAGAGAACCAGCACTACTTGATATCCTTGCCCTGATCTTACATAGCTTTGGCAAATAACACAGGATTTTTGCCTGTTGCAACAGAATGGAGTTCCCTGTGTGACTACCTTAGAGGAACATGCAAAGCCTGAGTATTAACATTAAAAAACCACAACCTTTCATCTTCATTCTTCCCCCTTCCCTCCAAAAGAGATTTCTTCCAAATGTGCATTAATTTTAAGCTATCACAAGTAAAATTCACTGCTGCATTTGGTCTGGTTATGTTTTAAGAATAAGAAAACAATGCAAAAGTGCATGAGAAATGGTAGGTTAAATGATCCCTCCTGAGTCACTGTATTCCATCATCTCATATTTAATTACATTTTAAAATAAAACACGCATACACTTGAACTGACAGAGCATAATGGCTGCTTTGGTGCTGCTGTAGATGTGCATGTAAAGACTTAAAGAAACACATGGATTACTGACCTGACAGGCCATGATGGTAATCCAAAACAGCCGTTACGGTTTCTACTGTAAGTTCTTCTTATTTCATGGACCCCTGACACAACGGATGGCAACAAGATAAAGGTTTATAATAGAAATGCTGACACAACCTTATCTATAGCTGTGCAAATGGTGCCGCTATAATTAAACTTTACAACTTGAGCACCACTAGATAAGTTGCTAGTTTTTAATCGTATTAATCAGAGCTTGGATGTTTCAATTGCCATATATTATCACGCAGCATGCACTGTAAAAATAGGAAGATTCCTAGCTGCTAAAGATCATAGCTGTTATGAAACACATAAGTATATTCAAACACTCCTCTCTAAGCGCAAATATACTGAATGAAAACCTCAGTCGGTTATCCATTTTTTGCTTTGTTTCCCAATACACGGGTTCGACATAACAGCCACAGAAAGTACTCTGAATACATTACAAAAATATCACTGAATAGTAAAAAAGCTTCATTAAGATCTGTCCCGCATGTTTCACATTTTCCTATCGGCAGTAAAACAAGTCTACTGTCTTCAGTGATAACGACAGTCAGAAGCCTGCTCTTTCAGAGGCAGGCACTGAGATTATTCTTCATGCACTGCTGTTTTCTTTAAAAGCCAGCTTCCTAGCGCTAGCGAGGAGTGGGTGGCAAAACTCTCACTGCTTTCAGTGGTCTGAGATGTGGAGCCTGGGAATGTTTTATGTAAATATTTCTCTTCACATTTTCTCTTCATTTGTCCGAGTGATTTACAGTTTTATTTCAGCAAGGAAAGTTTCCTCTCAAAGGAGCTATATTTGGTGCAAACTGAATGGATATTGCATTGGAGCTGAAACCCTCTATTTTTACCGAGTGGTTATTGCTAACTACAATGATGAAATTAATCTAGAAATAAAACTTGCTTGCTTACTGCTCTCTATTACCCTGAATTTGCAAATCTTTGCATGCTGCGTGCCAGTTTACACATACCATGTGATATATTCCCACACTGTCAGTGCCTGCTCTTTTACAGCACCAGTTTTATAACACTTTCTGTAGACAATTTGTGCTTTCCTTTAAGATGGGTGGTACAGGTATGTAGCCTGTATGTCACAAGAAGTCCTGTAAGGAATTAAAGGGAAAGAGTCTGCCTGTAATCGTGTGTGGTGGAAGAGAGTATGCCATGGACATTTCTGAAAATTGTAAGAGCTGTAGCAATGCATAGGAGTTGCCATAGTGTTATTCTGACCCCTGAAGGATGGAAATAGAGTTAACTTCATATCCTTTTTTCCAATTTACTCAGTATACTCTATGAATGTCAAACTCTAAACTACATTAGCAGGATTTATTAGTGCTTGCCCAGACTTATCCTCAAGAAATATGAAAATAGTCATGAACGAATGGTGAACCAACTTTAAAATACTAATGTTTCAGGGAATCAGAGGAAAAAGTGATTTTTCAGGCTGGTTCCATGGTAAAATTACTGTGTCTTTGATAGTGTATTAAATCTAGTAGGTATGTGGAGATCATGTTTATCAAGAGATATAAAACCCACTCTGCCCTCACCTCTTCTTAACTGAAAAGTATTTTAGTGAAATTTTGCTAGAATGAATTCAGAGTGAAGTAGGGAAGGACATAGGCCAATGATGATAAGATCACTCATTTCAGCTGAGTTAAGATTTCATCAGGCTTACATTCTTCAGAAAATGCATCCATTAGATGTATGGGGCCTCAGCAGTGCCTTTGCAAGCTTATCTGTCTTCTCTCTCCGCCTGCCCCCCCCCCGCCCCAGTCCTTCCAAAGAGATAGGAACAGTGATTTATGATTCCAAAATGGATATTGAAGTAAAGTATATCCTGATACTACTATCTTTGTAGACAGTTCACTAAAAAAGTCCATCTGAGTTAAACCGCTGGGACCCCTGTTGCACCTTTGCTCTTCACCTACTTACAGAAGATGCTTGAAATGTATAAATGGACCACCCTTTAGGTTCCCGGTAAACGTACTGGGTAGATTAGGCTGTTATATCTGACAATACTTTTTTTCTGAAGTCAGTCATGCTGTACTCTAAAATACTGAAGCAGCATCCTGCTGAAGCTGCCAGGCAGTCATTGCACACACCAAGAGGGACAACGCTACGTTAAGTGCTGCACATACTTGGGGCGAAACAGCATCAGCTCTGCTGTGAGCACTGGAAGAAGAGGGGTCAGCAGAACACCACGTCTGGAGGTAGGCAGCAGCGAGGAGGGAGGAAGAAAGATAAATTTTAATTTCAGTTTTGTTCCTCCTCCGCTCAGCTGTTGCCATGCACCGAAGTCCCAGGTTGCCGTGTGACCTTGCCGAGGAGCACGCAGCCGGATCTGCTCAATGGGACCATTGTGCAGCCTCAGAAGGGGCTCTTCTGGAGCCCAATCGGCGGGTGTGGCTGAACGAGCAAGGAGGCAGCCTCCTCCCTCCTCCGTGAACTCCCTGTCCCGGGGAAACTCCTCCAGGAGCACACTGATGCAAAAGGCAGCCTGCAAGAGGCAACCCCCTTGCCAGGAGCTGAGCGAGGATCTCCCCTCCTCTGCCCAGGTCTCCATCACCCGCGGCTGGGAGCACTACAAAGTTAACACGAGTGATTGATACGCTATTTGGGCATATTATTTCACTATCGGCGACTGATGCCACTGATGTAATCAAGTTACATAATCACCGTCTTTGCACAAATACATCCATCTTCCTACAGATAGATCTGCATATCTTCTTCCATCCATTATGCATGAACCCACCAGCAGTACATAAGGGTACATATTTTCGCACACGCTATATAACTTTAGCATTGCAGTGCATTGCACTGCACAACGTCATCACTATCGATTCCCTCCACCTTCCCCCATCCCCTCTATCAGAATTGATTTTGCAGAGAAAGATTACCGATGTGCATTGCCCGGATCCCTTTAAAGCTTTAAAAGCTGGAGTGCTTCCCTGGCTCGCTTCTGTCTTAAGACGACGATCTTTTCTATCCTTTCTCTCCCTGTCTCGCTTCACACCACAATCAACAGAGGAATTAATTCACACACAGTCCCTCAGCCAGATGCATATATGTATGAAATACTGAAGATAGCATCTCTGTTTGCAAATCTTCAACTGCCATACACGTGGTCCAAGGTTTTAGTAGGTAAGTTACCGGGTGGTGAAAAAAATATTTTATAAGAGCAGGTGGATGAGAGATTTTCAGGCTAGTGACACTTACAATATTCCTCAACTAGCAAGAGGAGATTTTTTTTTCCTTACCATCCCTCAATTTATAATTTCCTTGCAGGATTTACAGGCACAGTTGTAATCCCAAATTACCAGTGGCATTTAACCCCCTTAGCACCAGAGCACCGTGCCACAATTAATAAGGATTGCCACCTTAAAGTTTAACAACTTGAAAAGCAGGATTTCTCTCCCTCCATTGCAGCTATGAAATGCAGCAGAATGCTGCACAGAGTTGGAAACATTTGTTTTAACCAGCGGATGGGATCCAATCTTATACTAAATAGATTCCATCACAGAAAGCTTCTTTACTATCATATACCCTTTTCAGTCAAAAATATTACAACCGGGTAAAAGAAAGGAAGAGAAGGAAAATGAAAGACTCCTTGCTTTTACGGTACTCTCCCAAATCCAGAGGGTGCAAGAATAGACAGGGAGGAGGAGATTATTTTTTTTTTTTTAATTTATCGCAAAAGGCACTCGCCAGAAGACCTACTGCAGTTATTCCACTCAACTGCCAATAACGGCTGGAGCCCCAATAACGCTATGTTTCTAGTAACATTTGCATTAATGAACTAATTGAAATATTTAGTTGCTGACACATTTGATATTTC
>JAOXJK010000001.1:125237339-125263103 GCA_025774025.1 Xenus cinereus
GACTACTAATAAGCACTAAAAATAAACTAGAAATATTTTGCTAGTCCTTAAAATACAGTAGAACCCAGGATTTACAATTTGTTCCCTTTCCAGTGTTAACATCAATAGATGTTAAGAGGCTATTTTTGTATGTAAAAAGTTAATCAATATGAATAGAGGTGATACACACAGGGTATATGTCCCCTCCCAAATATTAATAGCTTATGCACCATTTGGCAAGAATGGGATCCTGCTCCCTCCATAAAGTATAACTGGAAAAAACCAAACAGGAATAAATACAACTGTTGGGTGGTCTGTTGCTTATAGTTACACGCTAAAACATTGTCTTGTAAATCCAGAACCATTCCCTCTAATCCCCAACTTCCCTGGTATTTTATCTCAAACCATGTTATTCATGTTTTATGATTCAGTTTATGAGGTGCTGTGGTTCAATTGTTTACTCTGCACCTTTCCTCTTTGTAAAATACATTTCTCTGATATTTGACAGACATAAATGCAAAGAAGACTCAGAATATTAATATCTGAATTACTTTAAGCTTTAATTTATACCTGTAGCCCATGAAGTTGGATGGAGAGGCAAGGGTATAAAACCTTTTCTCATGGTAGCTTTTGGAGTCATGTCTCTTGTAAATTAAAATCTTAGGTATGAAGTGGATTTGCATCAAAAGGGCAATATTGGACATGGTTAGTGTACTGGATCTCAGAAATACATATCAGGCCCAATCTAGCTCTCATAGATGTGAATGGAAAGCTTCCACTTTATTTCAGGAGGAGATGTATCAGGCCCATGCTGCTATTTTCATTTTAGCTTCAAGCAATGTTGGCCTGAAAGTTAGCTCTGGGCACTGCAGAGCTCCATTGAGTAGCTGTAGGAGTTCAGATACTTGGATGCACACATTCTTATCCATTTTGACACAGATAAATTTATGATTAGCCTCATACAGAAAATAGACACCTAAATTCTTCTTTTTTCAGGTTTATATTCTTTGGCAGGGAAATTTACTCCCCTTGTCTTTGGCATTTGTCACCTCTTGGTCACAGTTTTACCTCAATTTTTATCTCTGATCTAGTGATTTTTAACTCCTCTTCATCTATGCTTCTGACTTTGTCTCTGTCCAGATGTCATTTTTTGTGATTAGGTAATGAAAGCTCAGCTGCAAGCTTTTATGACAAGAACAGTGCTTTCTCATATGTATTCTGGTATCCTGCATCAAAGCAGACTTTCATTTCAGCACTTCAGTAAAATGAACTTACTTTTCTCCATCTCTGTAAGTCAAGGAAGTATGCCACACACTTTTTTGACAGAAAAAAACCCAATCCTACAAAAAAACACAAAGCTAAATACACATGCCTATAAGCAGTGCTTGCTGCTTTAAGAAAATCTAAGCTAGTACTCATTGAGGGTAAATCATGCAAAGTCTTTGTTATTGAGCAGGTATTAATGAAATAGAAGTTCAAATGAAGAGAAAAAAACCTCAAATTACTTATGATTTTAGAAGCTTGATGTTAAAGCTATAGGAAAAAAATCTGAAGAAATCTAAAAAGAGAAACTAACATGGAAGGAAACCCCCCCCACAGGTGCTACATCAAAGGAAATACCTCTTCAAAAATTATGTGATTAAGTCTCCTTTTACTCTAATCTGCACTCTTGTTCCTCAGTGTATAATAATTTTTATCACCTGATTTAACCTGCTGTGAACTGGGGAAAAATCAGGTCCATCTGTCAGCACAAAAATGTTTTGATTGAGGATTAAAAGATTTATTCAAATTTAAAAAAAAAAAAAGATAAATAGAAAATTACAGAAAAAAATTTCTATCCTCTCTGCCTCTTTCACATCACCAGGAGTTCTGCCATTAATATATAAAATAAAGTGTTTCGTTTCTCTAACAGATACTGAAAAATGCAAGGGTCCCCCAGCTTCAGTAAACTTATTATCTAGTAGGTACTTATTTTACAGCAACCAGAAGAAATCATCACTACTTTTTCTCCAGAGGTTAAAGCACTCATCCTGTGTCACTTTCCTCTTTCACCTGAGAAAATTCAGGTAAATCATAATGCTTATCTATAAAATAGTGCTCTAAAGAGGTGATTAAATGAAGCTAAACTGCTAGGTAAACAGACACACTTTCTGCTTTTTCTGGTGTTGTAGGAGAAACAGGTGGAAGAATCCTTCTGAACTGAGCTCTGGAGGGGATGCAGAGGGAAAATTAATTTAGCAAACCCAAAATGAATTGAGAATGAACTAGACTGGAACATGTCAGCATCTGTGAAGACTGAATCATGTTTCCGGAGTCATGCAGAAGCAAAAATTGAAGTGTCTGGAAATTTTGTTGAAAACTTGAATGCTTCAGGATGACTGCTCAGAGTCACTTCCTCCCTTGTGATATGAACTGTCACATTTCACGTGTCACGCTGATGCCTGTTGGTGTCACAGATGGTGTGTTGCTGTTCCCCAGGTGCAAAGTATCCATAAATTCTGCCTAACTTGAAGATACATGCTTTTGCAACAGCTTCTATATCACGAGAACAAATGCATTTCTGCTGGCATGGTCTAAGAAATTTGACCCTTTTGAAAGAAAAAGGAAATGTTTTGGGCAGTGTATTTCACCTTTTGGGTGATTAATTTGATAATTTGAGTTGTTCTGCTCTGCCTCAGCGGAGCTTTGATTAAGTCAATTCACCACTTAAAGGGAGGAAGACTCCTTCTTCCCTGGCTCTGGCTGACTGGTACTAAAGAGATGCTGTCATCTATACTTCCCATACTCCAGTCTTGATGTCTAATGCCCCTACTTAAAAAGGAAAAAAATGAAATTCCCTTTTCCATATAAGTTTTTGCAGTTGGTGATTGGCTTCCTCATTTTTGCAAAGCACGGTGAGATATCCTGATGAAAAATCAACCTAAATAAGACTGTGTGAATAAGTCTAGTTGCCTGAGATACTGACGAAGTAAGATTTTGTCAAAACTAAAGCCAAAAATCTATTCTGGCTGACTCAACAAATGATGAAAGTACATACTCAGATTTCTAAAATATCCGTTGCAGTAGGCAGTGGTTACCACATGCCAACAAAAAACATTAGTATGTTTAGCTAGGATACAGGAAGCCTAGATTCTCTTTTCATTTTTGCTTAATTATTCATGTGTGTTTTCCTAATGAGCAAGAGTAACCTCAAACCACTGTGTAAAAGACTATGGCACCACAGAGCTCTCCATCGCTACTCTGTTTTGTACAGATTAAAAGTGTTTATTGAAGAGATGCTTTTTCTGTTGTCAGCATGCATAGTATAATGTAATTAAACTGGGAATTGAAGACAAAAGAATACCTTATGTCCTGCAGTTTCAAAACTCTAATCCCAGTATAATTTTTCAGCTGAGTCTTCTTGGCCGATTGATGCCAAATTTGCTAATAGATTCCAGGGAAACATACTAACTGTTTTTAACAGTCGAAGGCTGGAAACCAGTTAGTTGACATATGAATAGATACATGGTTCTTATGCATATAAATACATGCATGCATACATAATTCTTGAATAATTCAAGCCAATGTGATGCTTGAACACATCTTTAATTTTATAAGGATTATATATAAAGGATCATGACAGAGACATGAAAAAAGAAAGGTGATTGGTGCTTTATCCTTGATTCTGCATTAACTTTGCAAAACTTAACATGCCAGGCAGTAAAGTCCTCATCCCTATACCAGAGGCAGATGCATTGTAAATGTTCATAGCTTCCTTGAAGAGAAACAATGAGTTCATTCTAACTAGAATTTATCCCTCCATTGCTCCCATGCACTTTTCTAATGGGAACCTAGTACTCTTTTTCATGCATGTGACAATGAAGAATAGATCCCTAGGAGTCAAAAATGTTATATTCATGTAAAATGGACAGGGTTTTGTACTGCCTCTTTTCCTTCTTTTTATTACTCTGTATTTATGTCATTGATCACTTTTGATGGTGCTCTAAGTTATGTTTACTAGTAACAGCAGAGCAGCAATTCCACTGCAGGCTCTCTGTAAAAGTGCAGTTCACATCAACTGCTATTTCTTTTGCTTTTATCAGCTGAGGCAGTGACTGAGGCTTGAAAACACTCCTCACTATGGGCAGGTGCTTGAAAGAACACTTCTCATACATACCGAGTTTCAAAGCTGAAGTGATCTTCAACTATTTTTCACTTTTGACTAGAATTCTAGGAATTAATCTACTGTCTTTCAAGTGCATTGGGCTATATGTGCTGACTCTGAACAACCTTTTGTCATTTGTGTTGGTTCATTTAAGATTCTCAATACAGTGCAGTAGCAGAGAGAAAAAGTTTCTTTTAGCAGCTTTTATTTGGGAGATACATAGCCTCTTAAGAGTGAATTTGGCAGCTTTCATCTAATGTAAAATGATTGAATTTAACTATTACACTGAGAATTACAGAAGTCTTAGAAGCTTTCTCCTTCACATTGAATCAGGGATGATGCCAACCATGAAAAATTGATCTGCAGAGATCCTGTACTTACTGTTAAAGCAAGCTTCTAAACCCTGCTTCTTGTTGGGTTACAAAGTACATAGATTGAGATTTATGAGGTGGGAGAATCACTCACTTCTGTAATGCTCAGATTTAAAAAAAAATAATATTTGTTTTCAGTGGTAAAAAACAGTTTATAAAAACTATGCATCATTAAGTATGCAAAACCAGGGAAACTGTGATAGTACTATTCATTAAATTAATAATAATAAAAACCACAGTGTGGGCTGACCTTGTGCATGTCCACACATACTACTGAAAAAGGTATAAATTATCAGTAAATGTTCAGAATATATTTTTTTCCTGCTAACTTACTGGTGCAAAAAAGAATTTGCTTCTGGGATGGTTTGTCACAAGTTAAAGCAGGTCTCGGTAAGCACAAGTCAGTTGCCTCCAGTGTAGTCCATGAAGCTGTGCAGGTTAAAGCAGCTGAAAACCTAGCCCTTGTGTGGATGAACACTTCAAGTTTATAAAGGTAAGCTTGATGCTCTAAAGCTAGCAATTTCAAAGGAGTATTACATGACAGAATAGTTATCACATAGCTTGACACTACACTGTTCCTGATCTCTGGTATTTGTTGGTGCTATTGCTGATGTTTTCTTGGGGGCTTTCAGCTGCTCTCAATATTACAGAAGCTAGCAACGACTCTGTTGCATTGGTCTCTCAAATGACTTCCTGTTATACTAGCAAACTACAGAGGAAAATCGTACTCAATAAGAGGCACCAAAGCAATATAAAATGTCATTAGTGTTATAGTCAGTAATTTTCAGGTTATATTTAAAAAGTGCTTAAAAGCCACAATTTTCTTTTGTGAATCTGCTATCTGCTACACTCCAACAACTCTCCATTTTTGAGGCCACTGACAAGGTCTTAGCCATGTAAATGAGGAACGGAAAACAAGCGCAGACCCAGTGCTTTTCCTTTGTATTTCTATACGGCACATTCTTCATTGCCTAAAAAAAAATCAAAACTAAAAGAATCTCTTTAATTTCTATATAATTAAAATGTATAAAAGTGTGTCTATTTAAACAAAAAACCAAAAAAAACCCAAATAAAAAATACAAATTTACTAAAATATCTAGCATAGGCGACTGAGAAAATCATTAGTTTTATTAAATATTCCACTTAACTTCTTTTACCCTTGCCTTCAGGCTTCCAACTGATATAACTCAAATGCCATCAGTGTAATTATTCTGATTGAGGCACTGCTTCAGCAATGTACTTAAATATATTGCAAAAAATAAGCAAAGGTTAAACTGTGAGTTGTATTGAGGGAGAATCTGTTTTTGTGAATCACAAAGAAAATACTGTTCTTATAAGAGTTTGTGTATATGTTTGTACTGTGCATTGACATTCATCTTGGTCCAGCAAAGCATCATTAGGTGGGATACTTATCCTTTATGGTGTTGAATCTGGGATACTATTCATAGAGTAATTATGTCTGTTCATATTATGAAAAAATGGTGAATTGCATCTGGATGATTTTTAGGCATTACATTTAAAACATTTGAGAAAGTTTTTAGCTGCCAGATCTATTATCCTGTCTCACTGCACTTTAGCATCTTGTTGACATTTTGTAACATCCATTTTAAAGGGAATTTTTTGCAGTTCTTAAAATTTAAAAAAGTATTATCGTATAATGAAACATAACACACATTTTAAAGGGCTTTTTGCAGTTCTTACAACTCAAAAAAAAATAAATATAATGAAACGTAGGATTTCGGAGAGCATACAGGGCTTTCAAATATGAGCCTAATAAGAATACTTAACTTTTGTATCATTTTGGAGTTTTGAATTTATATGTGCAAGTCAGAGATTCTAATGAAGTCATACAGATTACGTGCGTGCTTAAAGATGTGACACTAAATACTTCCCCAAGGAAATATGCCTATTCCCCAAGGGCTTTTCAGTGACAGGAAACCTGGTTCTGAGATATTATATATTAATATATAAAGATTGTAATTTAGAAATAATAACCAATGCTATTTGAAATTAGAAATAAGGCTTTTGTCATTTTTCAGGGAATAGTTCTAAAGTGTTGTGTCCTTTCCTGAACTACAGATGTTAACTGCAACTCTCTCATTCTCTTCCTCTCCACCTGCATAGATATACACAAATACGGAAATATACACACATATACATCCACAATGTCGCTTTAAAAAAAAAGATTAGACCATTATTAAATGTGGTCAAATAATACCTCTGCTTATGCTTCTGCAATACACTTACATTTCTATACTTTAAATGTAGACTCTGTCCCTATGCAAATAGAATGCTCTATAACTTTACAAAAAGTTAACAAATAGACACAGCTCGAAGTACATGTCATTATAAAGAATATCTCATACACTGATTACAAGATAAAATATCATCATTAAGAGGTGGGAGACCTGCATAGGAGTTGACTGATTAAAACCAAAAGACAAAACAGTTCTAAGACATAATTGCTTTCAATTAATCTCCCAAAATGAGCAGAAGTCAGTAGAGGTGCTCATTTAATGGAAACAATTCAGTACCCTAGAGATTAGCCTTAATTAAATGTTTTTTATTCAATATTTTATCCTAGGGGGAAAGAGGAAAAAGATATTGCTTTTTATTCAACTTCAAATGATTTCCAGGCATCTAATCTGTAGTAACAGAATTTTTCAATTTGTGATTATGATATGGCCTTGGCCTTTTGCAATTACCTTGATTTTTCAGACATGATGAATACTTGCCATTCACATTAATGTGGTGCTTCAGACAAGGAAAACAAAAATAGAAAAATAAAACTTGCTGGATTATTCAATTGCATAATTTCTTGATTAAGCAGTAAAACGTATTCACAGGCATTCGGTCAGATTAGAGACAGTTTACTAGTGCGGCTGCTGCAATGAACACTCAGGACACTTACCCAAGACAGTCCTTAGCTGATGGATTGGAGGAGTGTTAGAAGTCTGACAAAAACATTAATAGCAGAATCCATCTGTAGCAAGACAGCCCCTAAGAGAGTTATTGTAACAGTTTATGTTGTCACCTTCCCCTCTTACTTTTAAAGCTACTCAGGGCAGAGTGGAAACACCCAGATTTCTCTTGCTTAAAAGCAGTGTGATTTCAAGGGCAGATCAAAGTTAGGTTATTTATTCTCCTGTCCTTTCTTATTTAATGCAGTGTAACTGTTTACAGAGAAGCAACAGAAATGGAAACATATAAATGTCCTAATGTAGAAACAAATAAAATATAAACTATGGGTGTAAGTTTATCTTTTTCTCTGAAACTGTAGAGTGACATATGCATAATTCGATAACAATTTCCAAAGTGAAGATTTTCACACAGTATGGCTTAGCTGCTAAACAGAAATGAAACAGGCACTGCCAGGGTGTTCTTAAAATGCTGCTCCATTTTCAACTTGACTGTTAATATAGAAAGAAGTAGCTCAAATTTTGTCTTCCTTCATTTTCTTCATAGAAAAAAAAAGGTGATGAGGAATTTGCTTTCTCTAAATACAGGCTGTGCAGCTATCTCTTGTTATCAGAAGGCGAAACAACAGGCTTTGTTACTTACCAACCTACTTTCCTATAAGATACCTTTGCTTACAATAGTAATATGTGGCATTTTAAGAAGATTTTTATCTTCAAATAATTTCATAGTTATTCATCTGTGACATAAATATTCATCGGTATGTACTACTGATGTAATGCAATAATGAAGACTGAACAAAGAATTTTATTTGACAGAAACAGTGACACAGGTTAATGACATACTTCAAAGTAGACTTTAAAAGACGCTGGAAGTCAAAATTAGGTATGGCAGCAGGTTGTGTTTTGTTCGAGATATGTAATTCTTAAGTTTACTGAGAAAATGTCAATTAAAATGGGAGATTGTAGCCTCTGCAAACAAAATGATACATGACGACTCTGGAACACTTACGTCATTTTTCTTCCAGTTCCTCAGTTTGCTTCTGACAATTTCCCCATCTATCACCACTTTAACAATTCCATTAAATTTCAAGGTTAGCTATTTTAATATTGTCTTCTTAAATCTATGAAAAATCAGAATTTTTGACCATATTATCTTCCTACAAATTGAGCTATACCCAGCAGTATGTATCTATCCCCTAATATTATTGAAAATCTTGACCTAATGGACTTAATTTCTTTCTTTGTTTTGGACCAGGGGCTCCAATGATGCTTCCATAACTTTTTATTCTATTGCCATATTAGGACTGACCCCATTCCATGACTTTTACCATCACATTGATAACTCTTAGATTTCTTGTATGCCAAAATATTTCTGATATCTTTATCAACTGAATTCTGAAAATGCTTGATGTCTCCAAGACCATGCTTTCTGTCATCCAGGCCTGTAATTGATAGTGTTTTACCTGAACTTTGTTTTGACATATGCATCTGAGCAATCTTTAAGTATTTTCAATCCATCTGCCATAAGACTTCCAAGATATGAATTTTCTTCTTTATGTAAAATACACTTTGCTCTGCATATTAGAACTGTTTTAGGTAAGTTTCTCTGGTATCACTCACTTTCTTGGACTTACTTGTCTTTATGAAGTTTTTTTCTATAAGATTTGAAAAATCTACTCATCTCCATGAGGCACCTGTTGAACATCCACTTCTCTCTTCTCTCAGTGTTCATTGCTCTGAAACTACGGTTCCCATGATGGCTTTAGGAGGTGTGTCTAGCTTCACTGTGTTCAACTGAGATTTAGTTTTGCCTGAGTTACAATCAATAAGGAACTTCTGGTGCACTTTTTCTAGCACACTGTGCACTCATTGCATCCCAAATAGCACCCCAAAGCTGCAATATTCTTCAGGACTGACATGTGCAACATCAGTCTTTGCCAAATGTCAGGAGTGCCTGCCCTGTCACTTCCCTTACCTGACTATAATGCTGACGCTAATCATTTGCATTAGAAGACATCTGAAAAGCCAAGAATGTATTTTTCCATTAATGACTGCTAGGACCCGTGAGCCTAAAATAAGGAGAGGAGTTATATCTTTGTTTTTGTTTTCTCCTACTCAGTTGTGTCCTTTCGTTCTGCCTCCCTTCTTTTAGATAAACTCTGTGGATAATAAAAAACCACAAAACACTGTAAGCTTGTCCTTAGAGATAAAGTAAGTGCTGTATAAGTCTCTTTAGAGACAGGAGAAGAAGGACTGGAAGATCTATATCTACCCAGATATTATTTTTTATGAATGCATCACTATCTTAGTTGCATTGTTTTACTATTTCTATAAAATACTCTTCACAAGTTCCTGTTTCTTTGAATTAACTGAAAAAGAAATCTTAACAACTGGAGAAGTTGGTTTTCTTCCTAGCAGAAGGCATTAGGCAGGTGCATACCACTAGGGGTATCTGAAAGGAGATCCCTTCCTGTCATCTTCACACTTCTTAGTGGACACAGGTCCTCTGCCCTCTTTGTCTTTGTCGTGAGATGCAGGCAGTGGTGCAGGGTGGAAATACTCAGCACTGAGCCATATGTAAGGGCAAAGGATCTGCTGAATTGTTTTTAGAAAAACTTGACTGTAACAGCTGGAGCCAGGCCTGCTTCAGTGAGGTCCATGCTACCCAAAAAAGTGTAGCGAACCAGGCCCCCCAGCACATGCAGGTTCCTCTGCCATGAGAAGTTGCTGGTATAAGATAAGCAGAGGCCAAGCACACAGTATCAGACAGATGGTATGCATGACTGGAAGAGTGATGATACAGAGGAGAAAAGTCAAGTCTTAATGTCATACTATAAAACCAGACTATAAATACTTTTGCCCTGAAAGATACAATCTCTGTTGCATCAAACCAGATAAAGAAGTAATTTGTCTGTAAAAACATGAGCTCAAATCCTTCTTCTTACTGGAAAGATCCTCCAAATCTTCAGTGGGCTTCAGTGCTTGTACTTGTTAAGGCTTTGGGTGTCTTTTGACCCCAGAAATCTTTTTGAAGTTGAAGATAATCTTTGAGTTGAAGACAGTCCTTACCCCATAATTCAAAACAGACTTTGAATTGTCTCTTCTCTTATACATGCGTTAAAGGTCATAACATTTTTTTGAACTTAATACATCAAGTACATTCTGATGCTTACTTTGTGAGACACGTAACTCCTAAATTATACATTACTTTATTTCAGAGCTATTTACATGGTAATTGGCATTGTATAAAGCATGAAAAAAGAGTTCACTGAGCTGAAATCTAGTTTTCACTACGGTTCTGACATATATTTTATTATTAAAATGATTTTAAAATGCCCTTTGTGTATTTGCGTAACAACTTTTTTCACAGAAGCAATCTTTGCTTCTGCACTGCAATAGAAGATACAGCTTTGTGGCAGCCTGCGTGGTTTTTTTCCCCTTGACCTCATCTTTCCTCATGATGGCACTTAATCCAGCACAACAAAGGAGACACAGACCAAAATTTAAACACTGCATAACACAGATTGTAGCTGTCCCCACAGGCCTTTCCTTTCCATCTGAGAACTGAATACAGGAGAGCTATCATGCCTGACTTCAAGAAGAATCTCATGACTTCTGAACATTGAATGCAGTGCATGGATAATTGATTTTTCTCTGTATTGGGATTTGAAAGGCAGAGCGTACTGACATAGGTATAACTTCGAGCTTGTGCAATGTTTGGGGTTTTTTTGTATATTTTAAAATTATTCAAACATTATAAATCAACTATGCACCAAATATCTTTGGCATCTTCCTTTTTCTGCATTTAAAAAGTCTATCTTGTCAAGTACATTAATCAGTTTATTTTCCCAGGTTTAACATGAAAATGAACATGGTTGCTATCTTTTCCGGAGACATATATGCCAGTAAGGAAAAGAAACCTCAGAATTTTGTGTGGATTGAAGGAAATGTACTCTCAGATTTTTCTTTATAACTTAGCTTCCTTTGGATACAAAACATTAAAGAAGATCCTATTTGAATATTAGATAATGGGAGGAAAAAGGAATTCTGCATCTTCCCCTACTACAGCCAATTGTGCTGGGAGGAAGAGGCAGTTGTCTTGCACGTCTGTCCTTCTGAGTATGAAGCGCTTTTAACCTGTGGAACAGCCTTACTGCTCTTGATTTGGAAAATACTTTGATTTACATTCTTGTTATATGTGCTGGCCAGCTCCGAGATTCCAGACTCATGACAAAATTCTCTGAAAGCAGCATATGTAAGATTTCCAGTGCTTTTCTTTATGTATTTATTTATTTGTACTTTCTTCCTGCTCTACTCGAAGCCTCTCTCAAGTTAGTCAGGAGTAGGAATTGAACTGAAAGTTCGTAATCCTGATAAAAGCTGTTAGATTTTCATCAAGCTGATGTACTGGGTCCTCAAGTGCTGAATCTTTGTATGTTTGCCTAGATCAGTAAGCAGTTCCTTTGGCTTCAATCCCAGGCACGAGCTTTGTTTTTCTGATCCCTTTATGAAAATGAGACTCTAGAGCTGACTCCTCAGGCCTTGGGGAGCAACCCAACTTGCTTTCCCCAGCTCACTGTAGTTAATGTTGTTTATGTAGCTTCTCTTCAGCAATTCTATCCATGAGGATATTCCAGATTTATAGTCTAGGAAACAGGTTCACAACCTAAAAAGAATCCTCAAACATAATTACTTTCCCAGCTTTACCATTACAGAGAGCTATAACAGACTTCACATCCAAATCATAGGCTGGAGTTGTATCACTAAATAAACGCATTCTTCTCTTTTCTGAGGCCAAGTGACATAAGATGGTACACGTTCACAGAACGTAGCATTCAACTCTAAATCAGCACCCTGTGTGCTGCCCCATGGCCCTAAGATAAAAGTAATTTTTGTGAGTTGCTTTTTCAGTCTGAAGTACCTACAATAATGTGAGGACAATGTTTCAGCTTAGCAGAGTGTTGAAAGAAAAGGGAGGGCACGCAGCGATGTGCTAAGATACAGAGATGCTATTGGAAGACATTATAGAGCAAAGAGAAACAAAGCTGGTACACAGCTGTCCACTATGCCTAGTTCGAACTGGTATCCCATTCATCGGCCCCTACTGGTGCACGCTCTTCTGTGAATTGTGTCCAGGGATTGTCCTGCAGAGAGCTAGTTTCTTTCAACCACATTTCTGCTTAATTAAATTGCAGGGGTGATCAGCCCCACAGCATTCAGCTTGCTCCTGTTTTAAATGTGACCACTGAGACTGTCACCTGTCTCAGTGCTGCAGCATATTTTGATGGCAGCTGGCTCCTCAGACACCGGCGTATTGTGCCCTTCTCACCCTGGGATCCTGGGCTTCTCAGCGTGCCCCAGTAGTAACTTATGGCCACTACGTGCCCAGAGGAAGGGTGGAGATGCCTTCTGTGGAAACCAGAGTGCAAATAGAGAGGGCCAAGTGCTAGACTCTGCCCCTGCCATGGGAGCAGACACAGCCAGAGTATGTCCCTAGAACCAATAACTGAAAAACACATCCAAGCCCAGAAGTGCAGACACTGTCATGGTTAATCAGCATGAACATGTGCAGACTTCTTCCTTGCCCAAAGCTTCATGTCTTACTCTGTCAGCCCCTTGGGTTTATGTCCTATGATGCGCGTTTGTTTTCTGGTTTTGATTTTGTGCATTTTCTAGTGCCATTTCCTTTCCCTGTAGAGAAACCAGGGGAACAGCATCTCCTAGATTAAGCTGACTCATTACTCAAAGGTGTTCCTACTGAAAAATATTGCATTATTCTTTGTCTGACAGATAAATGACACATCTATGACACACAAAGACTGACAATCCTTTCAGATCCTCTGTGCTGTAACATTATCTATAACATCAGCAAGTCTCTGTAAGCTGCTAATAGGTGGGTTATGCAAAGCATTCAAGTTACCAAAATCATTACAATTATTTCTCCACAGGTTGTGCTGAGCCCTTACTACAAATATGAATGTGACGCTGTGCTACAGAAGTCTTGGCAGGATGGGCCCCTTCTTCCATTTTCTCTAACAAAATGCAAAGTCAAAATACTGAAACATTGCATATTTAAAAACATCCCTGCTCCTGTGTTTCAATTTCTTTCATATTTGTTGAAATCATTGTTTGGTTTACTCAGGAAAACATGTAAACACTGTTCAGTGTCCCTCCCCATCTCTGACACCAGCAGCTCAGGCCCCACGACATGTGACTCTTCTCAGGGGCTTAGGGACACATCATTGTGGGTGACTCCTTGGCATTGCATCACTCATTTTTGATGAATTGTCATCATTGCTTAAGTGTAAGTGGGTACTTCTTTAAAAAAAAAAAGGGCTCGATTACTAAATTGTTGAACATTTTGAACCTATCAATTTCTCCATCATTTTATTCCGCCTAAGTCTGTTTAAACATAAGTTCTGACTGAACAGGAAATTACACAGAAACAACATTTTGTCTTTTCTCATTACAAGGTGTGCTGTTGTTGTACTACACTTCCTCTCCAGACTAGGATTTGTCTTCATTGCTTTGGGAATTTTTTCATGTGAATAATATTTTTGGATTGACTGAGCACACTCTTTGTTTCCTGAGTCCCAGGACAGCTGTCATTCTGTGCTAACACAACCCTCTAATGTATCTCTCTAAAGATGAAATTATATTCATGCAATATGAGAAAATCTAAAGATACGAAAAAGGCCCTTAGAATGTTTATTAATGACTAGGAAAATATTATTTTCTGGAGTGCTGTAGTTCTCTTTCTTTATCAGATATAGAAGAAATTTTTCCCCAGAAATAATTATCCATAAAATGCTCTTTCCTCCAGTGTGAAAAAAAAAAAAGAGCAGCAACAACAGCAGCAGTAGCATGAAGTCTTGAAAGCAATTAGCATAGGATATTTACTAAATTGTATTCTTGGTTGTAGACTCTCCCTTTTCTTAATATCTTGTTGGCAAGAAAAGAGAAAAAAGATATTCAAGTGAGTAATTCTAAGCATTTTTTAATTTTTCTTGATTGTCTCACACTTCCTTGCTAATATTTGTTGTACAGTTATTAAACTAGAAATTATGTTTGACCACCTATATGTCCAGCCAAAACAGTTCCAAACGTGTGACATAGTTGCCTGAAAAAGGACAACATTTAGAGGTACATCTATTTATTGACATTATTCTAGAAAGTTGTTAGACTCCGGATAAACAGAGAACCTGGCAGCAGTAACTCTGTTCTAGCCTGATGAAAAGTTGCAGTTTAGTTGAGAACTGAACTCTGGCTATTATGGGTACTACTGGTAAATTAATTGCCCAATACTTATATCCTGTAGTCAGCAAATCCTTGTTAAAATCTTTAATGTGCCTGAGAGGCCAGATAAAGTGAGGCAGCAATAGTCTGAGCAATTGAGTGAGTGAATCTTATTAAAGTATTCTCTGACTCGAAATTAAATGTCAAGTGAATGAATGGAAATGTATGATGAAGAGAAGTAAGAAGCAAAACTGTATAAACAATTTGGCTGTGTCTACCCTTGTCATTCCTAATACATTTTTCAGCATAGTTTTAACCGTATTAGAGGTGTTTGAGAAAATGTTCAAATAAAACAAAGAATCCAGACACACCTGCAGAAAGTTAGTGAAGACAGCAGTGAAGAGATGCAAGTGTCTGAGAACTTGAAAGACTTTTATGCCTGAGGGTTTTATGAGAAGTAATTAGGATTATTTTTCTTTAATTTGGAGCATCTGTATATGAAAAAAAAAATCTGAGCTTGTAGTTTTCTAGTTTTCAGGGGGAACAAAAGACAGATGTTAAAGCCATTTGATCAAGAAGATAGCAACTTCCAAAGCTGAAGAATTTTAGGAGTACAAACAGATTACCTAAATTTTAGACTTCTAATTCATGTTTTCTGGACTACATTCTTAGCTGCTGTATTTCAGTTGAACAACAATCTTGGACTACAAGGGTCATAGAATCCAATTTATTGAAAGATAAAAGTGCATATAATTACCAAAAGAAGCCAGCATTGGCTGCCAGGCATCCCAGGGGCAATGCTGAAGCTCCTGATTCCAAATAGAACGTTGCAGCACCTGTTGGACAACAGGTGCTTTGGCATCTGAGCTAAGCTCCACGAACTTTTCCCGCTTAGACTTTAACATCTCTTTTTGCAAGTGCAGGAGAGGGAAGACCAGTGACTTCTCCTCTGTGTGAATTCCTTCCTGTTCTGTCAGCAAAGCTGTGAGTGATACCTTTGTACAGTAAATGCAATCAACTGTCATTACACTTCAGTCATTGCCAAGACCAGAGGCAGTTGTGTAGCCATTTCTCCACCAACTGGAAGAAACTACAGCACCACATCTTTGGTTCTCTCCTCCGATAATTCAATGGCATATTATCTGCTCCTTAATAAGGGCGGGTTTTGTGAGGTAGGCTAATTGCCATAGCAATGTTCTAACTGATTATAAATAGGAGGTTTATATGTAAACGGTCTTCATTCTGTTTTCTGTGTCATTAATCTACTATTATCTTTTACATGGAAGAATGCATTGCATAGGTCTGAAATTCTGCCTGATGCTTTCAAATAGTTTTCAGATGCTTCCTTGCTGTTTCTTCAAATTTACCATATAATTGTTTTTTATTCTCTTTGCTCATATTTTCCTGATTGCAAACCATCTATTATGAGTATTTTTTTCTTTAGATTTTCAAATCTGAACCACGTTCGACAGATGGAACTAGTGATGTGGCTTGACTTTTATTCCATGACTGGGTAAATAGATATCAAACTAGGAGAAGAACGGTTTCAGAAGGAAGAGCCACCATACAGAGACACATTGACAAGCTGGAAGATCCGCAAATCATGCAAATGTGTGATGTCTAACAAAGAGAAATGCAAAGTCTCGCACCTAGGTTGGAACAATCCCAAGTAGCAGTACCAGCTAAGGGATCAATGTCTGGGATGTAGGAGTGCTGGAAAAGACCTGAAGGGCTGGTGGGGAGCTGAATTTGAGTCAGCTGTGTGCGCCTGCAGCAATGAAGGCAAACTGTGTGATCAGCTGCGTGTATCAATAGGAATATATCCAGCAGATGAAGAGGTGTGATTATCTAGGCCACACATGACATAGAGCATCCAGTTTTGGTCCATCCTTAGTTTGAAAGACATAGAAAAATTGGAGGGTGCAACAGAGGGCCACCATGATGGCTAAAGAAGTAGACATATGGGGAAAGTTTTAAAAAATTAGGACCATTCAGCCTAGAGAAGAGAAAGCTCAGGGGGTATTAAATCACAGCCTTCAAATACCTGAAAAGTATCTACAGAGAAGAAGGAGCTAATTACTTCACAAGGATGTGCTGGACAAGAGGCTGTGGGCACAAGGAGAAATTCTGTCTGGATACATGAAATAATTCTTCATGGTGAGAACTAAGATTCTGCTTTCAACAAACAAGTAGATCAGGTGTTCTCCAGTGATCCCTACTGTCCTGGGCTGTTCTGTGATTCCGGAGCTCAAAGTAAAGCTCTGGTGTAGACATAGAAGAGGAAGGTTGAAAAATCCTCTTAGGCCTTTGATCTTTCAGAGGATCTGAAAGAAGGATAATCAGGATTAATGACTTTTTAAAAATGTTCCAAAACTTTTCCAGTCTGAATCACACATGCCTTGCCTGAGGCACCAGTCCTGGAAAAAAATGATGCTATGCTTATTGGCATCACAGTTTAAATGTAATTTTCTCTTGTCACATTGAGATAAAAATAATTGCTTACACATTCCCTGGTTACAAAAGGTTCAGTAACATTCTTGCCTGGCTCATTTGTTTGATTCTGCGCTAATTCTTTGGCAGTGACAACAGGACCATATCCCCAGTTTGTACAGTATGTAAAGCATTTTTTCCATCCAACAGAAAATATATCAAGGGTGTCTCATTAGTTGAATTATAATTTTTCTGCCTTTATCCCAATCATTGATCCAGAGTAATTGCATGAGAGTTTGAGGCCCCAGTTATTCTGGATGTGGCTGGTTCCTTGCTCAATTTAATCAACTCTGTGAAAACCTAAACCTAGTGGCTTTTAAATCTGTGTAATTTAAATCTAGTGTTTTCAGAGGGGCAATCTATGATATTTTGGGAGAAATAGGAATAATAAAAAATTTTGATTTGAAAGATCATATAAAAATCTCTTTCATTTTGCAAGGCTCTTTTCATATCCATTTGTATTTCATATCATAAATATTTTGGAAAAGAGCCTTGGTTTCCCGTGTCAAGGTTTTTTTTTTTGTAGTGTGTTTTTTCTTCCCTTTTACCATCCATTCTACTTCTCACCTTTTATTCCAAGTGAAAAAAAGGAGAAAAAAACCAAACAAAACAAAACAAAAAAAGAAGGCAAAACCCCATAAGCAGTGAAAGTGTGGAAACTCATCTTTTTTTCCTCACTTTAATGTTTGAGGAAACAACTTTAAAAGAAGTGCAATAAGAAAAAAAAGGAATCTGTCCTGCTTAATATCTCTGTCAACAACCTGGATGGTGGCATAGAGTACGCCGTTACCAAGTTTGCAGGTGACACCAAATTGAAGGTGGCAGGAGAAAGGCTGGATATATTCGAGGGCAGGGTTGCTGTTTGGAGAAAACTCAGTAAATCAGAGGGTCGGGTCTGCAAAGACCTTATGCAATTCAACAAAGACAGTCACTAAGTGCTGCCCTTGGGAAGGAAGGCACCCTGGCAGCTGCAGGTTGGGGGCTGAGAGGCTGGGGAGCTGCTCTGTGGAAAAGGCCCTGGGGTCCTGGCTGGCACCAAGCGGGACATGAGCCAGCAGCGTGCCCTGGCAGCGAGGGCACCCAGCAGCACCCTGGGCTACATTAGCAACAGCACCACCTGCATATCAAGGGAAGGGACCATCCCTCTTCAGACCCTACCAGTGTGCTGCCTGCAGTTGGGTCTCCCAGTAGGGAAGGGACTTGGACAAACCAAGGCAAGCCTGGAGGAGACTCCAGGATGTTCAAGGTGGGAGCAGTGGCCTTGTAAGAAGGTGCCTGGGGAGCTGGGCTTGCTGTGGGGCCCCAACAGTCACCTGCCCCTACCCTTGGGGAGGCTGCTGGACCAAGGTCCTCCGTTCTTCTCAGGACGATGAAGGACACTGGGCAGAAAACACAGGAGTTTCAAACTAGTCCAAGTTGTCAAGAAGTTAAGTAGGTGGACCAGGGAGGCTGTGCAGTCTCCATCCTTGGAGGTTTTTCAAGACAAAGCCCTCAGCAGCCTGGTCTGATCTCATACCTAACAGTGCTTTGAACATGAGCCTGGACTAGAGACCTCCTGAGGTCTTTTCCCAACTGAATTATTCTGTAATTTTATGATATGCCAAAATAAAAGGGAACAGATTAAAAGTGAAAAAAAAAGAGAAGTGAGTTTAAAATATACTTATATGCACACATACACCCACCCTGCAAAAGAAATAGCAATTAATTTCTGCTTTAAACTTTAAAAAAATGAAACAAAGCTTTGTATTCTAATAAAAATGGACCACAATTTTCCATCACAATATTGTGTTTTAAATTAACACAACTGCTGGAGAGAATAAATATTTCTCTTCACTTCCAGTTTTTTAGTGCTTACTAAAACCACTGAAAATCTTATTAGACTCTTGTCTTGCAGTTAGACTAATCATACACAGTGATCAGATCATGAATAATCTGGGACAGGATCAGATCCTCACAATTTGGTGCCTCTGTGTGTTCTGCCTGTGGATCAGATTCTGTTTTTTCTAAAACTGTAAGTGGCTTCTTGGAGTATTTATACTGCAACACACGCATTTACACCAAATGAAACCTTGTACTTCTGAATCTTTTTGCAAGCAGTTGTATTTGTAAATCCAAGCGAGCTAAATATTTTTAGTGAAGAGGAACAACCTCCAGCTCTCCAAAATAAACATACTGAATCTTTGAGTGAAAAGAGGTGGTTTTAATCTAAATCGTTTTTGTTTGTTTGTTTGTGTGAATGATAAAATTCAGGTGTACAGTGGAAATTGAAAACATTTAAAATGATTTCATAGATTTCATAGATTTTTCATAGCTAGAAAACATTTTAAAAAAATCAAATTGAACAAAGCGTGAAGAAAATGCTCTCATTTTTAAGTGATAAACCATTCACTTGAGCTCATTCCACTGTAGAGTGCATCAGGCATTGAAAAGTTAGACAGATGGCATTGAAATGATATCTTGATGATTACTTCTCACAATTTTTTTTAGAAATTCCAAGATTTTTTTTAACAGAGTATGATTTTTATGGAAACCTCCCTTACTGAGTCATTTGCAAGCAAATTATTTCCTTCTTACAAGAAAAATGTGGTGCTCCTAAGACAATTACCTGAATATGTGACACCGCTCTCAGTTTATGCAAGGATTTCACACAGAATTCTATAGACATATGAGCTCCTTCTTCTCTTCTTTCATATGAAAATGTCTTCCAAGCATATCTCCTATTTTATGTCATTTGCAAACAAGACTCTTCTAAAATCACTACATACAGTCAAAAGCTAGAGAAAATGGAAAAATGAATTTCCCAGTGGAATTCTTTAGATGAATGATTTTGTATTGTTACAATTTGTCATGCGAAGTCTTAGAATAAAATTTCACAGGATGATGTGAAATTACATTAGATTTCACTTAGTAAGGGCCAATTTAGACTGACTGAAAGGTGTCATGAGGTTTCTTGTAAACTTATGTACATTCTTACCAGTCTTATGATTTACACTTTCACTCTGAAAAAATCTATAGCAAAAAGATTGAAAGAAAATATCTATTTTTTTGTGACCACAGAATTTAAAAGAAGTTTCCATTTCTGTCATTTGAGTTAGGGAAGAACATATCTGAATGCATCAATTAGAATACTGGTATCCTTAAACACCACATGCCTTATACTGTGTCTGTGAGTAACATGTAACTTTGCCAAAATCTGAGGATTGTTACTTTTTGCATTCATAAGTCAATATCTCCCATGAAAAACTCTCAAAAATCTTTAGAAAGAAAGTAATATAAAACTGTCTTATATATCCTAATATACTGTTGGGGTTTAGCCATTGCTTTTTGAGACTGTTAACAGGAATAATATGACGTAAAAGAATATTTATTTGTCCCATTAAGAATATCTTAAATTTTCAAATCTTCAAATTTTGCAGGTGTTCCTTTGGCCAGTAGCCATTCTTTTAATGATTTCTGATAGTCACAGGGAAAAAACCTGCTCATTTCACAAAGTCTGAATCAAATCAGGATCCAAGAAGTATATTGATGTCTTAACAGCATGTAAATAACTGTCCATCAGTGAAAAATACCTTCAGGACTGATATCAGTAATACAGTAGATAACATTAGACACTTGTAAATATATTAAACTTTGAAAAAATATTAGACACCTGCAAAATGCATAATAACATAATAATAATAACAATAATAATAAACAATAAACATCCTAAACATTATTCTATAACTAATCCCCAAAAGTTCATATCACATGCACGCACACACATCCCCTCTGCTCACACTCACATTCTCATCAGAACAGGTCACTTGTCAGAGGTGCCAACACCTCGGTGCTGATCAGCCCAGGAATGGCATTTGACTTCTCACTCTGTGCTGAGGTTATCAGGTTGGACACTTGTGGCACTTTGCATTAAGTAGTCAGGTAGCTAAACTTGTGAATCGGTTAAAATATTTCTTTTGAAACCAGATTTTTCATCTTTTTTCTTATTTCCAGGAGGAGACGAATCTTTTTTACTTCCACCTGTTTATCTTCTTTTCACCAAGGTCACCAAAAATTTAATCAAAAGGGCTGGGAAAATATTTATACCTTTACTTTCAAGAAAATCTGGGGGGAAAGCACATTTCATGACTGGCTTTTGAGTCAGTTTTACTATGTAACCCGAACAAGAGCTTCCAGGATGAGGGCAGTATTTTGCTGCACTCTGGCCAGTGTACAAGTTGCGCAACGAGGGGGCATCAGGGGAACCTGGACTCCTGAAGGGACTGTAAAGACCTCTGCGGAGCCCTGAATGCCTCAGCTGTGATTGAACCCTGCGCTGACTTGGTTGTAACCCTAATAGTTCTGGGCAAAGTGGATTACGGTTATTTAAATAAACAATGCGAGTATTTTCCTGCACTCAGGACAGACATATCCAGGGCAATTTCACTGCAGAAAGGAGCTGCAGGATGGAGTAATTCATACTGCCCAGTGGGGCCTTTAGGTTGCTGGTAGGATAACCACATAAACCTGTTCATCTGTCCATATCATTTTGCTTCTGATCCTAGTAGTAACTCTGGCATCACATAAAAATAATTTCTGAAAATCCTTGTGGTTATCTCCATATCAAGAACTGAGCAGTGAAGCAGACATCACACTTGACTGGAAGGCATAGATTTTAAAAAAAATTCTTCAGGTCTTCAAAGTACAGTATAATGACTCACCAATTTCTTTCTAGCACACATCAAACACCATTTAAAACTCATTTCCATGTACATTGCTGAAGTGAGAGGCTTTCCATCACTTTCCTAAGAGAACATTCTAGTGTCTCAAAGGTCTTATTGTTAAGAAGATTATTTTCTTCATGTTTGGCTTAAGTTTGCCCCTGCCTTTTACTCTTAAATCCTAGTTCTATTTACTCCATCTAATTTATTCCCAAAATATGACTGCCCTTTGGATTTTCAGGCATGCAGGAGGTAAAACTTGAGGACTAACACCTGTAGGATTTTCTAACTGAACTGGAATCAGGCCCACCTGAGGGCCAGTGCTTACCTTATTCCAGTCTAAGAGGTATCATGGTGTCATAGATTTGTTACGATAGGGAGGCTATTTTACTCAAGGTCGTCTCTGTTTCATTGTAGAAACTCCCTTGTTAACTGGTAACTATCTCCAAAGTGAAAGCTAGACCTAGTATAGAATCATTGAATGGTTTGGGTTGGAAGGGACCTTTGAAAGGTCATCTAGTCTAACCCCTCTGCAATGGGCAGGGACATCCTTCACAAGATCAGACTGCTTTTTAGCAGCCCTGTCCAACCTGACCTTGAACACTTCTAGGGATGGGGCATCCATAACTTCCCTGGGAAACCTGTTCCAGTGTCTCCTCACCCTCATTGTAAAGAATTTCTACCTTATATCCACCCTCTTCTACCTTTATATCTACCCTCTTTTGGGTTAAAACCGTTCCCCCTTGTCCTGTCACTACAGGCATTTGTAAAAAGTTCTCTCCACTTTTCTTATAAGCCTTCTTTATATATTGAAAGGCCACAATAAGGTGTGCCTGGAGCCTTCTCTTCTCCAGGCTGAACAACCCCAGCTATCTCAGCCTTTCTTCATAGGAGAGGTGTTCCAGGCCTCTGATCATCTTCATGGCCCTCCTCTGGATTCTCTAACATGTTCATGACTTTCTTGTACCAGGAGTCCCAAAGCTGGATGCAGTACTTCAGGTGGGGTCCCATGAGAGCAGAGGGGGCAAAGCACCCCTCCTGACTGCTGGCCATGCTTCTTTTCATGTAGCCCAGGATACAAATGGCTTTCTGGAATGCAAGCACGCACTACTGACTCATATCCAATTTTTCATCCACCAGTATCCTCCAGTCTTTCTTGGCAGGACTACTCTCAATTCTTTCATCCCCCAGTCTCTACTGATACCAGGGATTGCTTGACCCAGAAGCAGGACCTTGTACTTGGCTTTGAGGTCCACATGGGGCCACTCCTCAAGCCTGTGAAGGTCCAATCTGAAGGTTATGGTCTTTCACTATTTTTAACACTCTTTCATTTCTGATATTTTCCAGGGTAGAAGTGAGTTTGACTGAGGTATAGGAAGAAGGTGGTTTGAGTCTTGATTAACACCATTTAACCTGAAGTTTGGAGTCTGAGGTTGAAACAGTGGAAATACACCAAGAATGCAGGGCATAAACAGTGGCGTGCCTTTAACAGAGCTTGATTGTATGTCTAAATTTCCTTTTACATGTACAGTCACTAAAGAAGAAAGCAAAGAGTTTGTTAGATAATATGTACTGATTAAATTGAAAGATACACAGCTATTTACTGCGTTTTTCTTTTAGTAAATAACTAGAACCACATTTTTCATTCATTTTCATTACAGTAGACAGATTCCAAACAAATTTTATTTCCTAAGGTCTAAGTCTTATAATATTTTGATGCTTATAAATGCATTACTAAAAGTTGACTAAATGTAGGAGCCACATTCTCCACAAGAGTAAAGGCCAAATGATTCCACCGTATAAACATCACAAGAATGCCAAACTTAGTGCCCCAAAGAGCAAAACACTAATGTACAAATAAGATTTGTCCAGATGCTGCCAAATCTGAAGCTACAGGGAACTGGCTGAAACACTAGCTGATGTTTAATGCACCTGCTAATTGCCATACATACTATTGAATACTGTGTTATTTCATTTTGTCTGAAAGATCTGTAGTAGCTAGTTTTATTCTTAGGGGGGATCAGGATGCTCCTAGATTTTCCTTGAACATGTTTGGATCCTGCAGTATACTGTTTCACCCACCATGCTTTGTTTAGTATTAGACTTCCATTCATTACAGTATTTCTATAACTTCAACAAACATGCAGACTCCTCTGGACATGCTGTTTTAGTTTCTCCACTTGGCTAGACCTGGGAAATGGGGACAGTGGGATGGTGGAGGCAGAACCTAAGGGCTGCGGTTGGGAGCTGGATCACGGTGGGCTTGCAGAGACTGTCAGAGCTGTTGTGCTCACCTCGTGGCCAGGAAGGCCATCAGTGTCCTGGCAGAATCACCAGCGGGTTGAGGGTGGTGATCCTTCTCCTTTACTCAGCCCTGGTGAGATACATCCGGAGATCTGCATTCAGTGCTGTCTCCTCATTACAAGACATGGACATATTGGAGCAAGTCCAGCAAAGGGCAATAAAGATGATTCAGGGACTGGAGCACCTGTCATATGAGGAAAGGTTGAGAGAGTTGGGGTGGGGCTGTCCAGCCTGCAGAAGGGAAGGCTCAGGGGGATTTATCCATGTTCTTCAAGTGGGGAGTAAAGGCAGAAGAACCAGGCTCTTCTCAGCAGTGCTCAGTGACAGGACAAGAGACAATGGTCACAGAAAAACACAGGAAATTTTACTTTACTTAAAAATGAGAAAAATACATTTTTGCTATGAGGGTGATCAAACACTGGAAGAGAGGGACCACTGAGATTGTGGAGCCTCCGTCCTTGGAATTATTCAGAAGCTAACTGGACATGGTCTTGAATAACCCACTCTCACTGACCCTACTCTAAGCAGGGGGTTGATCTCCAGAGGTGCCTTCCAGCTTCAGCTTTTCTAGGAGTTGTTAAAACATTTGTTTAAGATATAGGCAAGAACCTTGGCTAATGTACATGAATATCATTCTATGGGAGTGATATACGCACAAGAGATATATTCTGTTAGGAAAACATTTGTTGAAAACTTATGTAAGCAAAATTTTGAAATTGGGTAAGATTGTATCCATTGTTATGAAGAAACATACAACCTTTTCTTAGAATTTCTATGTCTACATCCCAGTGAACCACACATACAGAGAAGAGGTAATTGAAGTTGTTTTTAAACAACAAATCCCCTTGTGTAGAGCTAAAAAAGGTTAAAATTATAACAAGGCATGAAAACTTGCAGTAAAAATGTGATCATTTAATTAACTGTGCTTGTTCAAGAAAAGAAACAGAATTGTAACACTACCAAATTTTGAAGAAAAAACCCTACATTTACAAAATGCTTCACCTTTTTTACAGATATAGATAGGATTTTTTTCTATCCATATGCATGAAACCTCATACACCTTACAGTTATTACATTTTTCTAAAGATGTCTTATCATCTTTATATATCCTTGTATGTTCTTTCTTGATTTTCAATGTGAGTAATATCCACAAAACCCTGAAAGAATGCTATTTTTCCATGTAAAAGAAAGTTCAACTGTGTCAGTCCCATTCAATTCAATTCATTTTATCCAGAGAAGAAAATTTTCATATCATACTAGACTTGCCAGATTAGACCTCTATGTGTGCAATAATGTGTTGCACATGCTGCTGTTTCATTGCTTTTCTCCTATTCACATTAATATAATCAAAGTGTAAGAACTACTTTTTGGGGACTATCAAAGAAAGTAAATAAGCCAAAGAAAGTTATGGTACAAATAATTATGTGATAATAGAGGTTAATCCACTTGAAAAAAATGGGGAAAATAAAGAAGGCGGTTTTCATACTTTTTAAGAAAATAAATAAATAGCTATTGCGACACAGTACCATAGAATCACAGAATCATAGAATGGTTAGAGTTGGAAGGGACCTTAAAGATCGACTTCCAACCCCCCTGCCATGGGCAGGGACACCTCCCACCAGACC
>JAOXJK010000001.1:125274584-125287763 GCA_025774025.1 Xenus cinereus
GAAAGCCTCCTCTGCCTCGGCCACCTGCTGCTCCCCATGCCCCGCTTCCCCTCCTCCAGCCCTTCTTGCTGCTGAGGGTGGCAGCTCTGGGGCACCAAAGAGCTGTGCATAGGCACACACTCACTTCCCCTCCCATGGCTGTGCAAGTCGTGTAACACCATACAGGTCTGTCAGAGCTCCATTTCTCCCCGCTGCTGATGGGACTATATGCACCAAGAGCCTCTAGTCATCCTATGCCACCATACTCATCCTTCCCAGCTCCTTAGGAACCTCCTTTGGGCATTTCCACCTTCATATGTAGCATTAACGCTGAAAGAGAAGGGAAAAAATTGTGGAAAAGTACCACTGCTGCATTGTTGTATGTCTCACCTGATCTGCATCTTGCATATCTATATTATCATTTCCAATTAGCGTACACACACCTTTCAGTCCTGATGTTTCCCACAGTATCCCAAGATCCCATCCATGGTAGTTTCTCTGCCTCATATTATTCCTCAATATTTTATATAAAATATTAACTGATGTGCCAAAGGTTTTGGCCCAGTTTTTGTGAAGATGCTGAAATGTTGGCTGGGGGATGCTTTCATCTTCATCCATCTCCAGAACTTACTTAGCCAAGGTAATTCATGCAGGATGACTTTACCCTGAGTTGTGCTACGGCCTGTTTTATTTCTATCTTTACCATATATTATTGATGTATCCTTAGTTATATTCAAAGCTATTACAATTTGAATTAATCATTAGTTTCAGAAGAAAAGTATATTTGATCATTCCTATTCCTATTCCTATTGCAATACTAAACATAATCATACTTGATTTTTAATGAAATTTTCTTTATTAAGGGTTCCTTTTGTTATCCCTTATGTTGAATACAAATGATAGCCTAGTTCTGTACAGTTTAATACTAGCTATGTTTGAAGACATATCTGAATACTTTGAAAATAGGTTGGTTTTTTCGTTAGAGAAATGATGTTATATCTAAACATTAATGCTACATTTTTAAACACTGGGCAATTTAATGATTTCATGAATTATTCACATTTTATTTCAGTACAGTTAAAGGTAACAAAAGTAAGTGCACAGATTTTAAAAAATCTAAAATCTATAAATTTTTTCAGACTGGAATTAATTTTCAGTTCAATACACCTGTGAAAAGAAAGAATCTGTGGTTTTTGTTTGTGGTTTTTGGTTTTTTTTTGGTTTTTTTTCTTCTACAATACCATATTGGCTGAAATATTGTATAAAATTGAAGACACATGCCAGATATTTATTTTGACCTGCAGGATTTACCAGTCTGTTTTTAATCTATTTGAACAATTTAGTGTTGTAGAGGAACAAAGGTCAGTTCCAACAACCTCTATTTAATTTGAACAGAATCTCAGTGAAGCTTAGGAAATGCTTCTTCTATTACTTACAAAAAGCTCGGTTTACTTATGTTCTTTACTAGTCATAGAAATCTTGTACAATTTTATTCCAGAAAGCCATTATCTACCGAGCCTAAGGAAATGGAACAAAATTGGATAAAAGGAATTGAAACAGAAACTCAGAACAAAATAAAAGGTGTCACTCTGTTACATTTGTGACCGTCAATTATTTCTGCTTTTGCCATAATTGGTCACAAGTAATATTCACAAAAGTTGCAGATCGAAACTACTTACTTGGTATCAACACACATCTATGGACAAATAGCTCAAGAGGAAACTCTTATAATATATAAAATAACTGTATAGTACTCAAAATTTGTGTTATGGAACAGTATCAAGGAATCATTGAGACCTCTGAATGGAGCTAGTACTTGCCTAATTTAGTCTTCGAAGTTTCTGAGATTAATTAATTCTATTACATCCTTTGGACTGTATATTATTTAACTATCGTTGCTCTTAAAAACATTTTGTTATGTTATATTCAAAATATTCCTTGGTGTAAGTCTGGCTGCTACTGCTTATCCGGTTCAGAAGGGTTCATGGCCAGTGGTTTCTTTCTTTCATCTTTGCACCTATTGTTATCAGGTCCATGTTCCATCTCTTCTCCAGACTACCCAACCATAGTTTCTTTGCTCATAGTTCATCAGTTTTAGATCCTCCAGCAAGTAGACCACACTGAATGAGTAGTAGTTTCCCAGCTCTGCAACTATTTTTAGTTTACATGATCCTTATACAGCAGGTAAATAAAAGAGTCATGTTGAAAGGGTAAGTCATAGGTGAATACAGATGTGTGTATTTCAACTGGAATTCAGTCTTTATTTTGCAGAATCTTAGACTTTGTGGTTTTTAGTTTGCTTGGATATTCTCCAACATGCTAGTGTTTGGATTTTACTGATAATTCTTGTCTTGACTTTATAACTATAAAGTTATCACTATAATGGAGTCTCATCAAGTTGACATAAAATAACTAGTCTTAGTACCATGTTCTATGACAATAATTTGACACATTCCTCTCCCTTGACTACTGAATTGGGAAAAACAAATCAGCATGTTAAATAGCTTACATTATATAATTTAAATACATGTATGCATTTATTTTTATGCTTTCTATAATAAAGGGAATGTATGTATCAGAGCTAGTACATTCCACATCTGAAAGAAGTCTTTGTAAATCATTAAAGACAGACAAATCCAAAATGAAGATCTGAATAATGTGTTTGCAAAACAGTCTGTGCTGTTCTTGAGTTTTGATTTTGAGCTTTCTATTCCCTAGCAACTGTAAGTCACAACATTACACCAGAGCAAAACAAGAAGTTCTATATATTAAATGCATGCAGATCTACATGTATCTATCAAAGCCATGTTTAGAAATGCATTTTGAAAACATTTCCAATTTTTTTTCCCAGAGGGAAGTGCATAAAGGAAAATTAGTATCCAATTTTCATGTTTCAGCATAAAAGAGTTATACATTAAGTGATGATAATGATTTATGCAATCACTATAGGAACTTTTCAGCAACTATACATTTATTTATAACTAAAGGACATTTTTCAGTAATATGCTTTCTGGGCTTGACTACATACCAAAACCAAAACCAAACAAAAAATCCAGAATGCTTTATGCAAATACGTGTAGAACTACTTGTCTTACCTTGTCTGTGAAGACAGTCAAAAGATGTAAGATACATAAAATCTATGGTTATTTTAGGATGTAATCTTCAAGGAATTCTCTAAATGGGACCGAAACACAAATAAAATTTGGTTATAATTGTCTGAAATGTGTTTTCAGAGGGGTTTTTTGTTTCGTAAGGTAATGCTACTGACTATATACTGTTAATCTATACTACTTCTAGCTGGCAGGCAGAAAACATTCTGCATAATGTCATGAAACAAAATTCTGTGAAATTATCTGTTCTGGGTGGAGCAGTGTAAAAATTCAAGTTGTTTTATCTGAAAACTTTGATTTTTGTGTATGTATGTATACATAAGTGTATCCATGAAAATATTTTTACATGTATATACCTAGCACTAGATAATAATATTTATATTAGCAAAATAAGGAAGCTTCCAAAATCTTTTCCAAATTGACGTGTTCTATGCCCCTTGCAGATATGCATTCAGAGATAATCTTTATCACCATCATCATCATCATCATTAAGAATATTGGTTATATTTACTGATTGGCCTTTCTCTTCTTGCTTAAATAAATTCTCAGAGGTCATATGATGATGTTGTTCTGATATTTCTGAGCTTTTCCTGTGTACACTTATTCTATTCTGCCTCACTCCTTTTCTCTGTGTTTCTTTGTGATGCGCACTTCTTCCAAGAGACCTACATCACATTTAGTGTTGCAATTAAATATGGATTATACTACAACAAACAGTGTAATGGAACCTTGACTGATAGAAAGGTGTTTCTCAAAGCACTTTCAGCCTAAGTCTCTAGTTTTGCAGCAAGATCCTGAGAAGCTTTCATGAAGTGGGAACAAGCAGGAAAAGACTCATATAGTGGGTATAGTAAACTCTTCTTTTTCTTCTCCTTTTGCCCTTTTTTGGCCAAACTAAACTCTAGTTAATAAAGTTGTTAATTTTGTTGATGGATTCATTTACTGTTATGCTGTTTTGGAGTTTCTGTGCTTTTTTTCCCCCAGTTTGGGCAGAAATTACATCAGAGAGACAATTACATCAGTTCTGTTTTTTACAGTGACTGTAATAAATTAATAATAATAATAAACACTACTACCTTATGATAGTGATGATGTTGAGATTTACAGATTAATATCTTGATTAAGAAGAGGCACCACCGTGTTCACTAAGATTTACAATTAAGTCCATTAGCATTATTTATGCTATTTTCTTACATACTGAAACTTTATTTCTGTAACCACAAATTCTTTTCCAATATTAAGAGGTGACAACATGTCTTACTCATGATATTTAATCATTATGATAATTTTTTCCAGAGAAATGAGTAGATTAATGAAAATAAGTTAGTATAAAAGTAATGAGACAAGCACGATACATACTAAACTTTGTTTTCAGTCAACTAAACACCCAATACCTTGAAACTGCAGTTATTGGATGACAGTCTCAAAAGTACCTCATGATCATCATAAAAATCAGTGGTAGCTTTACAGCTCAGACAGCATAAAAATCTACCATAGATTATACACCTTTAGGGGAAGAGATTTAGATGTCATATATCCTTTCTAAAGTATCAGATATATTGCCAGTTTTGTATTTAAATAAGCAATAGGAATAGAATGAAAAGATTAATTGTCCCCCTGTGTTAACTCAAAGAAAAAAAAATCTGTCGTAAAAGTATTGTGTCAAAAGTGCACTGAAAGTACAAATAAAAGAAACAGATGACAAGATACTGAAAAATTTCAGGAAATCTCATCATTAATTACCTCTTTTGTGCATACGGCTCATTAATTTTTGATAAATCTTTAAACATGGAAGAATTACTGATATCTAAAGGTCTGCTAACATTTAAATATTATTTTCCAACTGAGAGCTCTTTTTGCTTACTAAATGAAATTTTGAATATTTTTTTTTAAGGTGAAGTCTGTCCATTTAAGGACATTCATATACATCAGACTGACACAGTAGTTAGTCCTGCACCAGACCAATCTGAAAATGTGCCATTTGTATAATTTAAAAAATCAAACAAAAAAAAAGACAAAAAAACCCAAATCCCAAGCAAAACCTAACGACTTTTAAATACTTTCAATGCATGATGAAACAGAAGCACTGAAAGCTGTTAGAATAATAGGAGGAGGGAAGAAAAGGGGATAAATGCTTACTAAATTAAGATCAGGTTTAGAGAGATGTCTGTGGATCTGAACAGATAGGTACATCTGACAGCACTTGTTAAAAAAAGCTCCCATTAAAAGTATATGGACAGTCTAAAACTGAAGAATTGGGAAATCTGTTTAAAACCTTACTATGTCAATAGTTTCTTGGGTGATACTAAGCAAGTTCTTCAGGATTAAATAAGTGCCTAGGTAACCCAGACGGTATTTTGTTTAAACTGTTTTAGGAGGGAAATAATCAGCCTTTGAGGGGACACTTCTTTCCACTGATTAAAAGGCTTAGACCAGATGCACAACCTTTAAAAACGGGGATTAAATGAGTCCCACTCCAGGATTAATTAACAGCTGAGTTCTGGGGTCAATGTTCACACTTGAAAACTAAAAAGTCAGTGTTTAGTTTTCACACTTGAAAACTAAAAAGTCTTACTTAGAGATTCTTAATGTTATAGTCTTAATGTTTTAGGCAAAAAGATCTCATTTGACGTCAAGATTTAAAGATAGATGTGACTTTTGACCTATCTGTGGATACCTACATAGTTTTTTATAATAAAAACTTTATCTATTTTCCTATGTTTTTAGATAAAAACATGCAGAAGCAGAAACAAAAACCCAAAACAATCCTGATTGCTCCCTCTGTTTTTTAAGCCAAAACCATGGCTTTTTTTATCCTTCAGCTTTACTTTGACATTGCACTTGTTTAATTAAGATACTTGCTAAACAAATTCACAGTCTAAGCTCAGAAATTAGTATCAACAGCTAATGTATTTGTAGCCAAATGTTTAATGTGAGTAGGTTCACTCTGTGTTCCTGTTTTTTCTGCTGAAAAAGGAGCACAGCGAGCTGTAGGCTATCCAGGAGACTCCTGGAGCACATTGAGTATAACTCCTTAAGACAGGTAATAGACAGCCCTACAAGAAGGGATGCAATATTGGACCTGATGGTCAGCAAAGCAAGTGAACTAATTGGTGACATCGAGATTGGAGACAACCTGGGCTGCAGTGATCATGCACTGGTGGAGTTCGCAGCCCTGAGGGATATCGGTCAGGGGAAGAGTAAAGCCAGGACCCTGAATGTTAGGAAAGAAAAATTCCAGCTCTTCAAGGAGTTGGTCAATAGGACCCCCTGGGAAACTGCCCTCAGGGACAAGGGAGCAGAACAGAGCTGGTAGATCTTTAAGAATGCTTTCCATAGAGTGCAAAAGCTCTAGATCCCCAGGTGTAAGAAATCATGCAAGGAAGGCAAGAGACCAGCATGGCTGAGTTGAGACCTGCTGGTCAAACTAGAGAAGGAAATGCGCAGACAGTGGAAGCAGGGACAGGCATGCTGGGAGGAGTATAGGGACACTGTCCAGTTGTGTAGGGATGGGGTCAGGAGGGCTAGGGCACGGCTGGAGCTAAACTTGTCAAGGAACACAAAGAAAAATAAAAAGAGCTTCTACAGGTATGTCAGCCAGAAAAGAAAGGTCAAAGAAAGCATACCCCCCGATGAGTAAGACTGGCAAACTGGTAAAAATGGACAAGGAGAAAGCAGAGGTTATTTTTTGCCTTAGGCTTCACTGGCACCCCCTCTCCCCACACCTCTCGAGTGGATGGACTGCAAGGTAGGAACTTGGGGAGCAAAGTCACTCCTACTACAAGAAAAGATTAGGTTGGTGACCACCTGAGCAACCTGAACATACAGAAGTCTATGGCGAGATGCATCCCAAAGTCATGAGGGAACTGGCTGATGTAGTTGCCAAGCCACTCTGTATAATATTTGAAACACCATGGCAGTTAGGTGAAGTCCCCAGTGACTGAAAAAAGGGAAATATGGGACACATTTTTAAAAATGGTGGAAAGGAGGACCTTGAGAACTACTGACCTTTCAGCCTCACCTCTGTGCCTGGGAAGATCATGGAACAGATCCTACTAGAAGCTATGCTAAAGCCCATAAAGGACGGGGAGGTGATTCAAGACAGCCAGCACAACTTCACCAAGATCAAGTCCTGCCTGACGAACTTAGTGGGCTGCTATGATATAGTGACTACACCAGTGGAAAGGGAAGAGCTACAAATGTCATCTATCTGAACTTCTGTAAGGCCTTTGATACAGTCCCCCACAACATCCTGCTCTCTAAATTGGAGACATATGGATATGATGGGTGGACCCCCATCTGGAGTACTGCGTCCAGCTTTGGAGCCCTCAGTACAGGAAAGACATGAACCTGCTGGAGCAGATCCAGAGGAGGGCGACAAAAATGATCAAAGGGCTGGAACACCTCTTCTATGAGGACAGGCTGAGAGAGTTGGCGTTGTTCAGCCTGGCAAAGAGAAGGATCCGGGGAGAACTTATTGTGGCCTTTCAGTACTTAAAGGGGGCCTATAGGAAAGATGGGGACAAACTTTTTAGCAGGGCCTGTTGCAATAGGACAAGAGGTAATTGCTTTAAACAAAAAGAGGATAGATTTTGACTAGATATTAGGAAAAAAAAAATTAAAATTAGGGTGGTGAAGCACTGGAAAAGGTTTCGCAGCGATATCTCATCCCTGAAAACATTCAAGACCGGGTTGGATGGGGCTATGAGCAACCTGATCTAGTTGAAGATGTCCCTGCTTATTTGAGTGTGGTTGGACTTGATGATCCTTAAAGGTATAGTCCAAGCCAAATTATTCTATGATTCTATGATTCTGTCATTCTATGGCTTTGTGTTTTGACATTTCGATGTATATCAGTAGCAGAAATGTCCAACCAATTTTTCATATTCTAATGTAAAATTAAACAACATCTGTGCATTCTCCTTTCCAGTGATGTATATTCGTTTGCTTCAAGTATACACTTTTAATGTATGAAAATGCTTTGCAATGATGATACAATGTAAGTAGGCAGAGTGACTTATCAGGTACAAGTGTAATAACAAAACTCAGTGGACATCTGCTTATTATTTTATTCCTGAGTGCTCAAAAAGCAAGACTAACTGAGAAGGATGAAGATATATAAAAAAGCCCATAAATCCTTGACATTCTATCTATGCTCCAGACTCCAAAACTTTACTTGACTTTCATAAAACAGGTTTTCCGTTCTCAAGATAGTCTGTATCCCGAAGCAAAGACATCACCCTTATGTATTCCTAAGCAGAATTATGAGTGCTGACTGATCTTTCGAGGCTCACTGCAATGTAACATTCTAAAAATAGATTTTTCATGATGAAAATGGAGAGAAAAATTCTCCCTACAGATTACCACCTTAAACACAACAGTAGATGATTTTATTTCTTTTCCACCCCAAAAAAGAGATGTTTGTGGATTGTTTCCTATTCCCGCACAAGAAGCAGAAAAGAGAGTCTGTGTTTCTTCCCCACCTCTCCTTTATTTTTTTACTGAGTAACAAACTCTTGCCCTCTGCCATTTGTTTATACATCACTTCTTGAATAGGTCATGAAGAAACTTCATTGTCATACTGTTATGCTCTTTCATTCAGGAATAAAGAGCTAAAAATTGTGTACACAAGAGATTGCACACTTGTAGAATGCTATTGAATGAATTAGAATATGTCTGATCTATCATTCTAAAAAAAAATATCCCAAATTATGACTGACTTAAATATATTTATTGCTGTTCTGGGGTACCATTTCCTACAATTTTAAACGTCCAAATTTTTATTTAGATCAAACTAATTTATGAAAATAAAACCACTAGCAGTATAGTTTTCAGAGTGATAACCTTAAATATCTAGAATTCTTAAGGTAGAGAACTCTTCAAATTGAAACCAAGACATATTAGGTAAAAATGTATTTTTAAAGCTGCAGCAAAACATTTCGTAGAATTTTATGCACTGCTAATTTAATCTGTGGGATTAGAAACTGCATCCATTTTTATCCTTTTTTTCATTTGCCCAGAAGAATAATTTATATGATGTTTAGAGAACTGGGGAAGAAGTGTGAGGAATCAAACAAAGTTTGGTTCAGTTTGTAATTAAAATTTTCAGTATTAATATAACACAACATATTAAAATGTCATGGATACATGGAATATCAACTCTTGTACTACATTGAAGGCATAACCAGTCAAGCCCAGTATTCTGTCTCTGGCAGTGATCTGTGGTATTCATGAAAGGAATATGCAAAAATGAACTCTGTAGTGGCCAGTAATGAAATAATCTGCCAAAAGGTGAAGTTTCTTCTTCCTAATCCCTATCAGTTAATAGAATTTGTAAGGTTTAAATCCCTTCTTAAAAAAAAGCAAATTATTCTATGTGAAATAACTGTGAATGTTCTTATTATCCACATTTGTGTCTAATTCTTCATTGAATCATGCTAAGCTCTTGGCCTAAATTATATCTCAAGACAATGAGTTTTCAACGTATTACCTTCCATTTTCCCTTAATTTCTTTATTTCATTGTATAATGAAAAAGGTTAAAAGAACTAGATTAAGATTTAACTATTATTTCTGAACCTCTGTAGCTTTATAGACATGTATACATTAACAATTTCAAATGAGGCAATAGTATGCTTTTGAACAGAATCCTGCAGTTATCTCCATTTTCTGCATTTGGTTTTTAGAGCGTGCTTGCAGAGCAGCTTTGCTCTGTGGCACCTATTGCTTTGTGAAAAAAAGCTAAACAGGAATCTCACCACAAAAAGCAATCCAAATGCTCTTTACCACTTAGTGGGGACATCAGACTGTGAACTGGGCCACAGGCGCATGGCCAGTGGGTACTCTGACATAGACTTTGTGCACCTGCCAATACAAGGCTGTTGAGCTCCTGTGACAAGCAGAAGTCATTCTGGTGAGGCAAATACTGTGTTCATCATCTTTCAGCCTCTATCTCATTTAGGCCTGGAACTGCCCTTCAGCTGCCCTGCCATCTCAGAGAAGTTGGTCATTACTTGGACTATGATACAGTTGCCCACTCTAAGCTGGCTTGCCACTGAATGACAAGAGCCTCGTGCTTCAAAATTCACCAGGAGAGCAACCTCCCTCTTGAAGAGAATTTTAAGCTCTGGAAACTGGAAGAGAGAAGTTCATGGCAGGGGAACTCAACTCTTCCGTCACTGACAAACATTCCTGCACCAACTGGGCCGGTACCTCCACTAAATCACAAGAAAGGCAGATCTAGCAACTACTGTTTTGCTTTTCAAACTAAAAGAAGTATAACAGAGCTGACATCAAATAACTCGGTGTTCTGCATTAGTTGCTGCAGTCAAAGGATGAAAGCTCCACTCTGACTCTTTTCTTTGAACACTGGCAAAACCAGGAGAGGACAGTTGCAGTGGGCAGCAACCACCATACAGTCTCATTTTGAAATATTGGTTAGCAACGGTAAGAGCATGAACAGACATGAAGTTTTAGTTCTATAGGGATCATAAAGGTGATGTTGGTGGAAACATACTGATGTGCTAGTCATCCACATGAAACAGATGAAAAGACAACATGTTTCCACAGCATATATAAGGAAGTGTGTGCAGTCAAGGAAACAATGTTTTGCAGGACAAATTTCTATCAGAGGACTTCAAACCATACGTGTAAAGAGATATTTGATGTAAACTCCATGAACCACATACAATAGAAACATGAGGAACCACAGAACCATTAACTTTTACTTATTGATCTGCCCCTGTTGGATCAGAACTAACATTTCAACTAACTGCTAATACAAACATAGCCTGCACAAGAACCTCTCTTGCTTTCTCTGTGGTAAACATTTAAAACATCTCAGTTTCTGGAGATTCTCTAGGCCTTTATTCACATTGTCACATTATCCTAAAACTTTTTCATCTAGCACTTTTCCTTAAATAGAATGAGAAGCAAGCAGTCTGTTTTAGATGCAGATGCCTCATAATGGATAAACTTGTACCATTATTACTATTATTTTCTATTCTCTTCGACATCTCTCTTATCTGTTATGACATCATTGTCATATTTTTTGCTAGATATACAGAGTAATTTTATATCAGCTTCTAGAGTGATGTCCAAGTCTCTTGTATTTCTTCAGTTTCTGTTAATTTACAACTCGCAATAAAGTATTATTTCCAATATGAACTGTTTTGCATGTCTAAGCGCACACTTTTACATGTCATGATGGTACTCATTAATTTCATTTTGATGGGCCCTTTGTTACCTATCCAGTTTGTCCTTTTGTTTTGTTTCATTGACTGTGTCACTGGCCAGCTACTTTTCCAGACTGCTGACAAATGACAGAAACAACATGCGTGAACTTTACTGCTACACAACTGAGTCAAATGTTTCCTTTTTCCATAGCTAAAATGATTCTCTTTCTTTGTTTTCTATCTGCTACAATTGCATCTAGTACCTCATATTATACTCCATTACATTTTACTTTCCATCGTATACTCTTTTTCTCTTCCTCAAAGTAAAAAAAAAAACATCAATGAATTGTCATCTTTTCTGAGCACCCTCAAGCGATGTATCAAATACTACTGGTTCAGAACCTTATTTTACTTCTGTAAAAGACTTATTTTGCCTCACAACATTTTATTTTCATTCTTATCTATGGAATGATTCAGTTAAAATCCCACCCTTTTGTAGAAGCTGGACTGACTTGACCTCTGAAGAGCTCTGTCAAGTCCTTTCAGATGCAATGACAGTGTTTCTCTCACAGCCATTATCAGAAGTCACAACCACTTTCTTGAAGTGTAAAGAATATTCTTTCTCCTAGCATAGTCTGCAGTCATGTACAAGTCTAGATCTGTGCTTCTTCATATTCAGTTAAATGTCAAATTAACACATGGTTTAAAGCATTTATAACAGTGTAATTAGGGAGGAATCTAAGTATTTATTACATATACTTAACACAGGTAATTTTTAAAAGTGATACATCTTAAATTGCAGCAATATTGTGCTGGCAATGAGGTACTCGCTTATGGGACATGACATAAATTATAAATGCCTTCCCAAAGCATGGTCATCACAATCAAAACTACAGGTGCTAATATTGCCAGCAAAATTATAAACATGTTGTCAATAAACAAATAGAAAAAACATTAAGAAAGAAACTCAAACGAATTCATCTTGGTGAATAGGCCTAAAAATCATCTTTCCCTAGTAATGGCAGATGTTAATTTTGGGACTTTCATGTCAGATTTAGGGACATTTTTGTAATAAAAAATTGAATATTTACCAATGAATGTAATGGCTAATGAAATACTTGCTACATAGATCTATTATTAACCAGTAGAAACTTGGTTAAGAAAATAGGCAGGAAGGAAAGGAATGACTCCAGAATGCATCACTTTTCATCAGACTCTTGAGGTATTTCTAAGAACAGTAGTAGCAACATTGTTTTTAATGAAAAAAAGTACAAATTAAAAAAAAAATAAGCAACATTGAGTTAGTCTCTTCAACCAACTGTCAAAAAATGGATTTTGATCCATTACAATAGTGGAAGTAAGAATTCAAACTAAAAAAAAATGAAGAAAAAGGAAAAGAAGAAGATAAAAGCAAAAGGAAAACATAAGGTTTATTACTATACTTGTTACAACTATCCATTGAAAAACTGTTTTTGAGGCTAAAAGCCTGAGCAAAGATGAATAGTCAATTAAAAAATGTTATTGACTTAAAAACTTAATAACATTACACAGTACTATTTTATATTATGTACTTATGTACATCTAAGTAAACATTGCTCCCTAAAAATCCTTTTCTCCCTTAAAAAACAAAATAAATCACTCCACTTTTGCAATGATAGATGCTTAATGAAGAATACATAAATATTCAGTGTCTTTTTGGATTTCTAGCTAGCATACTGTGTGCCTACTGAGTGGTTGTATCATAATAAAATCAATCTTATCTCTCAAATGTGATATGTAAAGTTATGATTTCTTTTTAAAACTGAGAACACTCCCTGTAGTGTTTGAAATAGTGTTGAAAGTACAAGTATCTCAAGGGTGGATTAAAGGAGGAGGGAACCAAACTCTTTTCAGTAGTTGCCAGTGAGAGGACAAGGGG
>JAOXJK010000001.1:125287863-125311068 GCA_025774025.1 Xenus cinereus
CTTGGCAGGAGAGTTGGACTAGATGATCTCTATGGTCCCTTCCAACTCCAAAAAAATTCAGTGAAATTCAGTGAAATAAATAGCTTTTAAGAAACTGAAACCTTTTGCAAGCTTGGGCCTTTACTTACAATAAGCATTTATTCAGTGCACTAATGTTTGGAAGGCCCGGTTAGCATCAACTTCAACAAACATTGAGACAAAACAAAACAATTGGGGGAAAAAACCCAGGGCAGAATAGCATGCTGTTCTATATGCAGTTTATCTCAGCTGCAGTGATGTAACTTTTAAACTCATGTCAGTTTTACCTAGTGAGAAAAATTAAATGTCTTGCTATTCCTACCAAAAGGAAAATGTGTAGTATTTACAAAGAAAATAGTGAACACTGTCAGTGAAAGAAGAACATATGACCTTAGTTATAATGCTCTTTATGATAACAGCTCTTTACCAAACAATTATTTGTATAGTAACCTTATGTCTAGTAATCTAAAATTGAATAGCTGCGCAGTGATGTTACATACTAATAAAATCTGTAGCATGATTCAGCTAACCAACATAAATTCTACGCTCTGCCCATAAAGCAAAATCTATCCAGCCTTGATGCTGAAGTGTCTCTGAGCAGCAGCCCAAGATGGCACTTACAGAACCAATATAAAAGCCCAATACTATTCTTCACAAAACCAATAAATAAATAAATAAAATTAGCCAAAAAGATGAAGTCAAAGAAGAAACCCTCCAATTACTTCATTAAATGTATTATTTCTACTTGAATCTTCTTATTGACAATGCTATTATATTCTTATGTCTGGAGTTGTGTCATGGATACTTCTTTTCTAGTAAATTTTTTAAGTGTTAGCATGGATCCCTTTTCAACAAAAGTTAGCCTGGTTTTCATGCTTTTGCATAACCAACTGCATAAAAGTTTAGATCTAGATTAAGTGGTTTGGCATATTGTTTCGTTTACTTGAACTGTAAGAATGACTTAGGCTCATATACATCATAAAACATCAGTATTTCTGATGAAGGCCTATTTCTTCTGAACAATTTGTAGTGCCTAGTCTTAGTTAACTGCCAACTTTCTAGAGCAAAGGCAATTTTTACCTTGCCTTCCAGAGGGCTGAATACCACAGCCCTTGAGAGAACTGCTGAGTGTTTTGGGGTTGAAGACTTTTCAGTTGCATACTGCTCTTACAGTATTTCATTTCATTCCTAATTCTTGATCATCTCATCTGATCTCCATCCATTGCATATGATTGTGTCATGCTTATCTGGAGAACATAGCATGCACTGACACTACTTTTAAGTGCATATGATTGCCAATGCCATCATGAAGAGGTCCACAAAAACCTGTTGTATTTCTATTTGATAATTTTGGTTTTATTCTGCTAAACAGAGAAAAAATGGTATTATTCATTTTTTTCATACAATGAATTTACATAATTACAGAATCATGGTAGGGGTTGGAAGGGACATTCGGAGATCATCTAGTCCAACCCCCCCTACCAAAGCAGCTTCACCTAGAACAGGTTGGACAGGACTGCATCCAGCTGGGTTTTGAATATCTCCAGGGAAGGAGACTCCACAACCTCTCTGGGCAGCCTGTTCCAGTGCTCTGCCACCCTCAAAGTAAAGAATTTTTTCCTCATGTTGAGATGGAATTTCCTGTGTTCCAATTTGTGCCCATTGCGCTTTGTCCTATCAATAGGCACCACTGAGAAGAGTCTGGCCCCATCCTCTTGACATTTGCCCTTTAGATATTTATGAGCATTGATAAGATCCCCTCTCAGTCTTCTCTTCTCCAGGGTAAACAGACCCAGATCTCTCAGCCCTTCCTCCTAAGAGAGGTGGTCCATTTCCTTGATCATGTTTGCAGACCTAGGTATATGTAACCTAATGCTTTACACACATCTTCCAAATCAAACCATAGTAGCTTTGGAAAAAAAGTACTTAAATGGGCTATTGAGGACATTTTTAGCATCTCTTTATGCAGCAGTGAGTCCTCCTATTTTGTTCTCTAAGTCCTGAGATAAATGAACAGCCAGTGAAGTTTGTAATGGTTTGGGTTGCACTCTGCCACCTAGGGTTATAAGTTTTTTCAGCAAGGGGCATGACAAGGTGGAATAGAAGGACATGTCTGTGAAACAGATGTGACTACTGAAAGTTGATGTAATGACGCAGGCAGTAAAAGGAAGCTGCAAAATTCAGGTGCTGTGATTGTTCTATTTAAAAAATAGGAGCTGTGGTTGTTGGCACCTGGGGAAAATGGATTTTTCTGATACCTTGAAAGATGATGACCTATAATTGAAAGACTGGAATGGGTAATGGTTATTGGTACAACCCATGATAAAAAAAGGTAGTGGTTCTGTGAAGTGTAATGGCAGCTAAAAGGTACAACCTGCTGTGCAGCCTCACAGTTCCTAATAAACCAGCAGACAACATTTTTAAGCATGTAGAAATTTTACGAAAATTATCTATTTCCACAGCAACTGGTAGCTGCAGACTTATTCTTCATTTTTAAATGGAGTAAAAAGAAGGGAAACTACTTTTGAGCATATAGTGGAATTGAACAAATTGACAGAGCCCTGTCAGTTTTGTACAGGGCTCCTGTCAAGTCAGGAATTTATGCAACTCATGGTGGAATCTATTCCTGGGCAGCAAACAGAATGAAGCAATCCAAAATCAGCTGCCGATGATCAGCTTTGTAGTTTTAGAGTGGGTTAGTACTGAAGAGGTCAAGTAGTTGCCCAGTGTCCCATAAAAGATGAAGTCAGGGGTTGGAGCAGAAATTAAACCAAAAGTAGCATGAATTACTTTTAATTCCATGTTAATGAAACACAATATTAAAAATGATTATTTTCGGTTCAAGGTCAAATCCTTTAGAAACCGAAAAAAACGGAGAATAGATGTCGCTCAATTCATTGAGTCAAAGCACTTCAAGAGTACAGCAACTTACAGAGGATAACACCTGATACCTCTGAATTCATTTTTTCCAGAAAAATTACAAAAAAGACAGTTGGTAATTTTGAACTTCACTGGGAATCAGAAGTAATCAGCTCTTCTCAGGAGTCTGTCAGTAATTTCAAAGATCTTTTCCCATTGCAAGTGACTCTGCTGTTTCCTTTTATATAAATGTAGTTGCTGGTAAAATGCTCATTTTGTCAATTCACTGCTTAGTTCCTACTTGGAAGATAAATCCATATACCAAATAATTTAAAGCTTATTTTTCTAGAGTTTTCTCACCTATTCCTCACAGGTACCTTTCTTATATCTATATATCATCTCTAAAAAACTGCTAGATATTTTTGGAAGGTATATTAAAACATTAGTCATTAAGAATGTTTGATGCTCTGAATTCTTACCTACCCTAAGTTGATTTTCTGATCACAGTTAGTATGGGGTGAATGCACTTAAAACTGAAATGTAGAAAGCCTATTAACAGGGTCAAAGTTGAGTAATCTATGGCTAGTACTGCAATCCTGAAAAACATTAATACTACCTATTCCTTAGCCTACCTTGTAATTAAATCTATGGAATGTAAATAATAATTATAATCTAAGAATTAAATTCAAATTTGTCCTACGGCTATAGTCATGATGTAGCTGAGTATCCGTACAGTGTTGTCATGATCAGTTCCTCATGGGAGCATTGCCTTACACAAAAAAAAAAACCCAATAATTTATTATATAGAAGAACTCAACTTAGTCCGTAAGAGCATGGAAAACAACCCCCAAATCCCAGAAGTTGCAGTCCTCTCCTCCCCTGTCTCTGAAAGTTCTAATTTTGCAGCTGCCCTGTAGTGTCTTTTGGTGATTCATACCATCACCCAATCTAATTTTTAAGAATTTAGTATACATCTAAGTAGGTTTCCTGAATTTTTAAAGTTTTTAAGCACACTAATAGGAATAGAGTCTCTGTAAAGTGGCAAAGCAGTAGGACATTGTGATGCAGGCCTGATGTGAAACTGTGCTGGCACCTTATCTGCAACATAGTCCAGGCTAAGACAATATCCAATAGGATTTGAACAACAGAGGTCAGATATAAGCTTCTGAAAAGTTTCTAATCTTCTCTTAAGACAGATGCCTAAACCAACAGAGTGAATTAACTTATGAAGATAGCAGATTTTCTCCGTTAACTACAGACAAAACATCAGGCATCCGGATTAGACAAACTTTTAGACAGATAATATAGAAAAGATGAGTATCACTCCCCGCTGCCTACCTTCTGACTTTCTAAAATATGTAACCAACTAAAAATTTTACAGCAGAGGTACAATCTCCAATGTATTACGTTTAAAACCAATGGCAGTATGTTTTTCTTTTTGTGATTTTTGTGTCTGTGTTTTGTAACTAATACATTAATCCAAATGTTCTAAGACTACAGAATGAACGCTACAGTTCAATAGTATAATAGATATGTAGATGCATTGAGATTATTATTCTAGTGACTGTATTCACAATATATGGAGTAAATCATTTTTAATCATTTGACAGAAATGTAATAGTCGTGTGCTTTCAGGAGCTGTTTCTTTGACTTGGAATTTGGAACTTGTAATTTGAGTTTACTAATTTTTGGTTATCTCTCAATGGTTTGAGTCCTAATTCTGAGATATCTAACTTCCGTTCATTTTTAGTATGTCTAAAGATAGTACTTTATCAGGGTTAGGTTGATGGTTGGACTAGATGATCTCAATTCTGAGATTCTGTGATTCTATGATTATACTTTGGACTGCTACACATTTGCTCTAGCTTTTTTTTTAGAGTGTAAACTGTGAGTTGAGTGGAGTATGTAACAATTCACTAATTTTAATTTGAAAAGAATGAAAACTTAAATGAAAACTTTCTTGAAACTGTATAGTCCCCACCCCCCCCTTTATTTTTCACTCACTGAAAGCTTAAAAATAATTTTAAATACACATATCACTGAAAAGGAATAAGGATGTTTCAACTTTAACTCACAAAATGAATGAACCTGAATGTTTGAAATAAGAAATAGATTAAGATGTACAAGATGAAACATGATTATGGGAATGTTCATGCAGTTAAAATTTCCATTGTGGAATTATTTTGTTTAGAGGTTGGATAATGTACATTAGGAAAAAAAATGTTTCATGTAAATGATGCTATGAGTAGAAACATAATTTATATTTTGCCATTTGGTTGTCATTCTAAATGAAACTTTAGTGCTGTTTCTACAGTATAAATTTGTACAATTATAATAAGGAAAGAAAGAGAGAAGGAAAGGGAGGAAGGAAGGGAGGGAAGGAGGAATTGAAGAAAGAAGGAAGGAAGGAAGGAAGGAAGGAGGGAAGGAAGGAAGGCAGGCAGGCTGGAACCAGCAGAAACAATTTTCCTTTTTTCTTTCTGCATTTTCAGCATTGACTGTCCAAAAGTAGAAGAATATTTTCATCTTATTGATGAATGTGGGGGAAAGTAAACTAGAGAATAATATCTAAAGCAAATGCTACACTTTCTTTTCATTTATTAATGTGGTATTCACAAAACTCACAACATATAAGTTGATCATCCATTTTTGTCTTTAAGTGTGGAGAAAAGATATTTCACTCTTTTACATAAAAGTGAAACAAACCAGGCAAACTGTACTTGTAGTCATATGCCAATATTTAAGTATTATATAAAGATATTAACCACCTCACTAGATTGATTTTGCAGCCCTCCTGTTTGTTTCTGTTGCTGCTGGTATACCACAGGAAATAAAGACCAAACGTTAACCCCAACCTCATATAAAGAATAACAAGGTCAAACATTTTACATCCAGCTGTGGATTCTGATTTCATCACAGTTCATAGTATATTAATCTGACCTGTTAAAAACACCTCAAAGATGTAAATCAGTGTCTTCTTGAAAGGTATTGCAACATATTTCACCTCATCACTGCCTTTTCGAAGAACAAGAATAGTCATTATACAAAGCCTGTGAAGTGTTTGTGAATGTATAGGACAACTTCTAAGTCAAAAGCTGTAAGTGTAAATGATGTTTTGTCTTGCACTTTCTTAAAAATGATTAACCAAGAATGAAGCTGAGTAATTGATTCTATATCTTCAAACAAAAAGTGAAATAATTATAAACAATAGTCATAAATCAGAAACAAATCTTTAAATATCATTTCAATATCATATATTCAGTTTTGAGTCACCATGCATTTTAGCGTATTGTGTTGTTGTCCACATCCTTTTCAGCTATGATTTCTATACATTATTTTCATATATTATATTTCCTTTTCTCTTTTCCTTTCAAAGTATTTCACAAGGGCAAATCATCCCCATTCCACCCTCAAAACCTCACCAAATATTTTGTTCTCCTTGCTTAGACCTATATGTTTAGCACCATTAGTTTCTCAGACTGCGTTACTTCTTGATTTCCTGCTGTCTCTTTATCTATCATCATCGTATTTCCCAGGACTAATCTGTTTAGAAGTGTTCAGAACCTGCTTATTCATTCTTCTGTTCCTGCGTTGCAATGTCTTGAAAAAAACTCTTCTCAGACTTTGTCCAAAAGCTTCTCAGCTTGCTAAATGAATAAAAGGTAGTAAATTAAAAAGAAAAAATATACACACTGACCGTAGGTCACCTGGCAGAAACCTTAACAATTTAGGTAATATGTTTGACAACAGTAATAAGGTGGAAAAAAAAAAAGTGTACAGTGAAACAGAACCTTATGATGAGTTTAAGTAAAAAAAGAATTGAAAAAGAAACTGAACTTTTCTGATAAAAGCAGTAATATCAAGGAAATGAGATACTCAGAATATCATCAAAGTCAAAGCAATGTCAAAAATCACTGAACAACATTTAACAAAATATCACCATCAGAAAAATGCAAAGATTCAAGCAGAGCTGCTCTCCCCATGAAGCCATGATATCAAACAGGGCATGAGGACAACAAAGGAAAGACATCAATAGTACGGAGCACTTCTTAGATCAGATGCACAACCAGCCCACTGGAAGGTTAGCACAGTGTTAAAGAAATTGCCAAATAAAAAGTGAGTATATTAGCTCTGCCAGTCATACAACAATACTGTAAACTTTGCATAAGGGTAAAAACATCAAAATTGGAATGAACTAGACATGGAACAAAGTGGGGAAGGAGAGATGGAGGGAAAGAAAGAAAGGAGAAAGAGACAAAGAAAGAGGGAAAGGGAAAGAAAAAGAAAGGGAAGGAGAAGTGGAAAGAACAAAAAAAAGGAAAGGGGAAGGGGAAGGGGGAGGGGAAGGGAAAAGGAAAGGGAAAGGGAAAGGGAAAGGGAAAGGGAAAGGGAAAGGGAAAAGGAAGAATGAGAAAATGTAGGAAAGGGAAGTAGGGAGGAAAGAAAGAAGGAAGGAGAGAAGGATTTTTTAATATAAAAATTAATGACAATATGTTTTATTTGGTAACTTCAGAGTCATTTTGCATGAGAACAGAATGAATTTTTTGAATAATAAAGGTATTTATACCAGGAGCTAGGCAAATTTTTCCTAAACATGATGGTGTCTTTTGCTTAAAGATCTCATTTATTTCTTAATCTTTCTTTTCTCCTGGTTGACTTTTCTGGATGAATCGGGAAAAAGGACATCTCTGGATGTCAATAGATGTCAGAAACCGATCTTTTGGTGTTTTCAGTGATATATCATGGTAAAAACTCAATCTTACAATATTCTGTGTAATGATTGGCAAAAAAGAAAATCAATTTAAGTTCCAATGAGGAGAAAAAGAGAGAAAGAAACAATAAAATAATGAAGAACCAAAAGAAGTTTGGCTGGAGAAGCAGAATAGGAGAAGAAACAAGAGAATAAATAAAAACAGAAGTGAGAAAATGGGGGAAAAATTGAAGTGGTCTAAATGGTCTAAACACTAAAATGGGAAACAAAGGTCTAATGTGCAATATCAGATTTTCAAAAGGTAGTCCAGGAATCTTGCTGATTGTCTGCAGCAGCCAGCAGCAATGTTTTCATGAAGGCAGCAGGCACACTCCATCTGGACTTCCAGTGGAATAATTTCATTCTTTAAAGACCGTGAATTGAATTCAGGCCATTTCTATTTAGTGAAAAAATGCATGAAATTTCATGCTACTGATAAGATGACTTGCCTTGAGGTTCCTATATTATGGTATTGACAATAGGGAGAGTAAAGACTAATCTCCTAGCCAGCATCTTCTATAAAGACTGTGTTTCTCGGGAAGTAATCTAGACATCTGACTCCACAAATTTTAGATTAGTACACTAGATTAGCATACTTTTGCACAGCCATTAATGTCAATGTTTGTCTGTCACCATCTAGATTATTGCAAACAAGAAACAATGGTAGGGAAAGGAGAAAATGAACAGATACAAGTTTTTTTAAAGTTATTCAGAGCAAAAAACAAATAAAACAGAAGTGTAACAGAAAAATAAATGAGGTGAGGAAAAAGGGAGAATAAGATAGAGTGACATAAAAAAAGAGAACAATAGAGAAAGCAGTAAGAGGTGAAAATGATGCCCTAAAGCATGATTAAATGTAAGATAGGATGTCAATAATTCATATAAAGAAATGGAGATATAGTGAATATACAGGTATGATGGGGGTCTGAGATCTGTCAGTAATCAATCAGTACTTTATACCAATTTAAAAAAAAAAAGGGCTTGAATAATTGATACTAAATTTCTCATTATGCTTCTAAGAGGTGAACCTAATACCTGGAAGCAGCTGAGCTGGTGAACTCATGAGCGTAAGGAAGATGCAGAACAGAATTACGTCAATCTGACTGATAAGGTTGCCTGCCTATAGCATAGGAATGTGTATGGTTGTGACTGTATTTGAAAACAAGAAGATGAAAATACATTTCCATGTCTAGACTGGATTGAGCAGAGCTTGAAAGTTATCAAAAAAGATGTTGGAAGTGTGCCCTGTCTATATACTACCAATGATGTATCCAGATCCTCTCTAAAGCCTCAAAGTAGGACCAATTTCTTCACTTAACCTTTCCCTTGTCTTCAGGTAAGGCAGTATCATGTTCAGAAAGGAGCAAAGAGTGATTTCCTTTTTAGAAAGGTAATAGTGTTACCACTTGTCATTCTCTGATGAAGCTGAGAGAGCCGTGGCAGGTTGGATGCGTGGTAAGCCTGTTACCTACAGTCTCAAAAAATATAGTTTCATTTAACTCATACTTTGAAAACATCTTGCTACTAAAACATTTTGTGTAGTTGCCCTGAAAAAAGATAAATCTTTCATGTCAAAGGGTACCAGAGAGTATATATATACCAGTCAGCAGAATATGAAGAGATGCATCTGGTACTGGGGTTGTGATGAGAGGACATAAAGACACAGACCCTAGTGAAGAAGGATTATAACAGCTGTATAGTGCGAAAATGTACCTCTGTGCAAACATGCATAAAGTTTAAAACCACTTATATTTTAATAGCAGGAAAAAAATATGATGATGGTAAAATATTTCCAGATATTTGGCTTATCTAGACAAGCAAGAAAGAACTAAAGCCATGAAACACCACTTTTGCTAAGGGTAAAATCAGGGAGTAGATTTCATACTGTTTTCTCAACCGTAATTTCTAATGGTCCAAAGTTAGTTGTGCATTTAAATATCTTTCTGAATAAGAAAATCTCAATACATTAAGTCCACATGTGTACTGAGTAACACATATTGATTTGTCCATCTTAATTTAATTGTGAATATTAAGACTAGGAGAAAATTTACTATATAATGGTTTTAATTTTTATGGCTATAAATATCTTTCAAACACATAAGGCAGTTGTAGAGAAACAAAGTGTGAACATTATGAATATGACTATTCAGCACTTGTTGTGCTTTTACTAAGTAAAGTTATTTCTAAAGATTCGATTTAGTCCACTGTTTCTGTTGCAGTATTTTTGACAAAACTTAGTTGTTCTAAAGTGGCAACTTGGAAATGGAGTCTCAGAGCAAGTATTTTGTTGACACAGTAAATAGATTTAATATTATAATACATATATTTATGAGAAAATATTTATCTCTACTTTGTCTCTGATTTTGGTGTTATATTAGCAATTCCGTAATGCATTGCTGAGCAGCAGTTTTGTGTGTGTCTTTGTTTTGTTTTTTTTTCCTTTAACTCTTTTGTTTAACATATGTAAAACAAATGAAGAACACCATGAAATCTGATGTTGGGATATTTGCACAATGCTAATCTCAGGACAGTCTCTTTTGTCCCCTGTTACGTCCCTTTCTCCTCTTCACCAAGCTAAGCAGAATATAAATATATTCCATTTTACAAACATTAAATGCATTTCACTAGCTTTTATAACTTTGCAGCATGAAAATAGCAATAACTGTCTTAACTCTCCAAGTTGCACTCAGAATTCCTATGTAGTCATTAGATGTTGCTTTGAATCTATTAGCAGATTTTAAGCTAGCCATCACTATCAAACCACATAATCACAACAGACATTTGGTCTACTTCTTTCCATACTGAAGCAGAGTTCTTAATTTTATTGGGTATTTAAGTGTATTATGACATAAATCTGTTCCCTCAGTACTCCAAGGAATGTCAATGCTAGCCTACTAGATCAAAATTTAGCACCTATTGAGACATGCTTTTTCCTAACAGTTAACAATTAAAACAAATAAAACATGTGAACAGCATGCTGCAGATGATTCAGTTTTTGAGATATATTTTTTGTTTTCTTTTTGTTTTTTAATGTCCTCAATAACTGCCTGCACATCTTTCCTTGAGATCAGGCTTGTCAGTCACTTTCAGAAGAGTTATATCAATTTACATGTTTGGGGAAAGTCATACTGACATTTTGAAAGGAGCTTATATTTTTCCAACAGGGAAAGTGCTTTGGAATTAACTCTTTATAGGCCAACATTTATACCCTAAATCATTGGAAAGGTGATCCAGACTTCATTGAGCTTAATCATAGGAAACTTTGTGGTTACTCTGACATAGGTGACATAATGCCTAATGGCTTAATCTGATCTAGAGTTTATTTATCTTCTATTAATATTCCAATTCCTGCAAATGCTTCCTCCTGCATTTCTTTCTTTCACTTCCTATCCTGTTCCCTCAAAATGCACCTAGAGAGCTTGAATTTAAAAATGAAACTTGTTTATAATAGTCTGAAGACTTTCTTTCGAATCATCATACATAGCTATAATCACAGGCTGTGCAACTGTTACTCCACATTAGGTCCATTATTGATAACAGTTCTCAGAACAGTACCAGTAGCTAGGACTGATGGAGTGTTAGTTGGTCATTATTATAAAAATAAAAATATACTTATCTATGAAGGCCTTTGAATTTTTCCTCCTTTTAATCTGTGCCTGTTACCTATTTACTTCACTACAACCCTGGAAATGTTTTTTTACAAGCTTAACTTCTAAATTTGTGGCTGATTCTATTGACTTTACAGTTAGGCATGATGTAAAAACTTCAGTTCCTCTAAAAGCAGCAAATAACTTTCAGTGTCTATACAACATATGTAGTTATTTGCCTTTTCTTCATATACATTCTAATCCTTAAATGGAGATTACAGAAATATGAAAACTTAATAAATACCTGTCTATCCATTAGCAGAATTGAATCCATTCATAATAATAACCTGCAGCACCACATTTGCTATCTAGCTGAACTAAAGCCTGGAAAAAACAAATTGCCTTGGCATCTGACTATTTTTTGTTAGTCAGATTTGTTCTCAGAGCACTACAGTTCATTTAGAGCTCAGACTAACTGTTAAATTCCTAGTATCTCTCCACCTATCAGAGGATACGTTTTTTTGGAACAGGATTAAGATCACTTCTCAATTCTTATGGGCCTTAAATAGTCATTATATGCTAACTTCAGGCACTAACAACATGGAATCGTTTGGAAACCAAGACATGAGAGGAACTGTATTTTATTGATGATCCCTTGAGTCATCAAAACGCCTCAGAACAACACTTTTATGAGATAATAAATCCACTTGAGAATTACCTAAACCCACCCAATTTTCATTAGATTTTTAAATTTATTTTCTATAGGCAACATTGGTACTAACAGCACATAAATATTAAAGAAAATATTCAAAGTATCCTAGGGGTCAGTGTATTTAACATAATATCTGTGGCTTATACCACGGGCTGTCAAGTTTAATATCCATAAATAATATTTAAGTTCAATTTTCACTGCAGGATTCTCAAAACATGTTGCAGCACATATACATTTCCAACATTAGTTACTGGGAAAGATAAGTCCCCAGAAGCAAATAACATCAAAATGAAAAAGCTTTCTCTGGTTTATACACATCTCAGAATTGACAAGAACCATTATGTCCAATAGACTCGTCTGCCTTGGTACTGGATATGTAGAATTCCCACTGAAGGCACCGGGACTCCTGCTAATGAGTACATACAAGATCAATCCCATGATATCACTTCAACAGTACTCCAAAAGACTTGAAAAACTACAGAACAAAACTTACTTGAATACTCTTGGGTATTCCTATCTTCCTATGTTTCTGATTGCCTATTAGACAACGGTAGTCTTAATTTCCATTTAATTTTCATCTATGTAATTTTAAAATGCCATTTCTTTTAATCTAAGATGTTTGCTGGTTACTGAGTTCTAATTGCTTAAAAAACAGGTTCCAGTGCAATTATTAAAGAAATCTTTGATTGCCTGAGGTAGATAGGTATAATTTCCTAGACTGTACAAATTAGTTATCATTGATCTGCTTGACATTCCATGCGTATCTATATATATGTGCATATAAATATATTTTATATATATATATATCTTTAAATCTTGTTTAATAGCTGAGGTTGTTAGAATAATTTCTGATCATGATGGTTCATGATACACATTGATAGTTTTTCTCAGTAGAAACTGACACTAATAGGTAAGCTAAGAACTTGCTATTAATGTGAACATACAAGCAGGAGATTCCTTTTTTAAGGTAAAATAAAATCATAGAATTCAAAGTCCTGAAACGGAAGCAAACTGTATGCTTCTTGCTTCTCTACAGTGTTTCTTTGAAAATGCCTTTATTTTTTGATGTTATTTATGGTGACAAGTTCGCATAAAGTCCACTAACACCAGGCCATTTTTCTGTTCCATATCTGAATTTTCTTATAATTGCCTTCAGAGGTGAGAGTTTTCAGCATGTTTGTCTCAATATTAATTTACCACTATTTAATGCTATGGCCCACACTGACTTCTGTTGTTTATCTACCTAATGGGTAACACAAGTAAAATGCTTTTACATCACATGTGCATGAACTTAATCTGAAGTAACCTTTGTTTAACAAAGTCTATGTATCTCCCATATCTCCTCATTATTACCGATTCCTAACACTTCACAAGCTCCCTGTTTTGATTTGTGTTGTCACTCTTTGTATTTATTGATTCCAGCAGGATATAAAATTATGTAAGTACGTAAAATAGTTCAAATGTTCTCCAGGCTGAGACACTTCAGGGTGTCACCAGAGGTAAAAGGGAAGAATTTTAATGTTTCAAATGTGTTTTATGAATGTTAAATTCCTCTGTCTTTGGTCACCAAGTAAGCAGAGTTTTGGAGAATTTAAGCTTTTGATGCTTAAGTTCTACCAATATTCTTGTGGGACATCTAGGTCTGACTGAATTTGGTAAGGACACAGAAGGAAACATAACAGATCAGGAATTCTTACTGATCTTATATTGGTGCTCCAACCACAGAGGAACTCTACTTTTCCTTAGGTTGGTCAAACCAGCTGATTTAAAAAACTCTAATCTGAGTTTGCCAGTTAGGGCTATTTGCAATGGTGAATTTGAAGGACCTATCCATTAGTCACTATGATAAAAGAATTTTCTATAAAACTCTCTGACAGTCATCAAAATATTAAAAATGTTTAGATGCTGTCAGTATACTGTAGAATCAATGTAAATGGTCTCCAGTCCTTTGAGAAAGTGGCATTTGAGAACTCCAGTCTTTTTCAGTGTTCACTTGGAACTTGTAAAACCTTTTCCCATTTGTTTTTGTCTAATACTTTGTGCTACCTGTCATTTACAAGGTGTCTAATTTGTCTCCATTCTGTATACCACATGTAATGATCTGAAAAGATCTTCTGAAGAATTTCTAATACTTCTTGAATTGCACACACATAGATGCTGGGTAAGCTTTTAAATTCTGTTTTCTCAATGTCAGTCTGGAACATAAGCAAATGCATATGAATGTTTCAACTGCTGCATTTCCTAGCTCGTTTATGGCTCGCTATATTAAAAAAGAAAAGCCTTAAGAGATTTTCAGAGTCAAAGATCCCGTATTTCTTTTTAAGATTGATTTCATGCAAACTTTTAAATTGTCTTCTACATACAGATTATGTTGTGGTCTTACTTTGCATATACCATAATCAAATTTCAGTCCGACTATAACCTGATGGTTGTGGGTATTTTTTTCAGATTTATCAGGCCTGTTTATCAGGGCTATTTATCTGTGTTGACTTTATTTATTCTGAGGTGGTATAGTGGAGGCCTTTTTGGTGTTTCTAATAGTTCATCTTTCTTAGGCTGTCACACCCACAATTTTGGATAAAATGTCAGGCTTTACCAACCTTTCTGGTGCTGTTGCAGTTTTTCTTGTCTAGAACCAGTCTCTTTGAGTGATTCATGTCAAGGTTCTTACTAACTTTTTTATTGAAGAGTATTAATTTTTTTTTCAATGAGAACCAATGCAAAGCTGAGTTATAAGTGTTATTTATGCAGATTCTCGAATCATTAATGTTACCACTGAAAAAATCACTTTGAAATAACCCATTTGCTGATTTTGTGTCATATTTATTCTGGTTCAGGTCCAAACGTTTGGCCTTTTTGGGGGTAACAAAGCAAACTAAAGCAATATAAGAAAAATTCCTAACTGAGATAAACTGACCTATCTCCATGTACCCAGGCTACATAAATGAAAATGAAATGTTTGCGGTAGTCCTCATTTTTTTGCAGGGGCCTCCATTTGTTTAGAAATGAAAATGGAAAGTTTCATTGACGATCTCAGTTATACATATTGAGCAATGAAATAATGATATGTTTGTTTCTATTAAGCTGTCAAGATAGTGTTAACCTGCACTAGCATTGTCTTCAACATAAGCTCTATGACTTTTCTCTGTATTATTTATTTCTTTTCTGTTCAATTTCCTCTTTCATTTTCTACTGGTATTTTCTACTTTGTAGTAAGTGAAGCACGAACACTCATTTCCACTTGCAAAACGGACCACTTACCTAATTGGAATATAAAGAGGTTTAGTACATTTACCACTGAGTTTTTCATGTAACAGACATAAAATATAGTGTGATCAAAGAGAAAAGATGTGGGATACCCACTTAACTCTGTCTTAAACATTTTTATGGAAAAAAGATAGTGTAATGAATATCTCAACATGAGCCTGTTCTCTCTGTTTTTCATTACTATAGAGATGCAGAATAGCCATAAAGTTGTTGTATCTAACCCTTTGAGAATGGTTTTGACTGATGAAATTTCTAATAGCAGAAAATCAACATATCATATTCTGTCTTTAAATCATTGCTGGGAGAAAAGTGGCATGATAAGGCTTCTATTTTTGCTTTGTATACACAAATATATTCTTCCTTAGATAGTAATTTGGGATAGCTGTGAACAGGATGTTCTTGTGCACTTAGTGATATTGAAAATATTTATTTTTACCATTTTAAGTATTCTTATATGAATTTTCTATTTATTTTCCACACTGAAGCTAGTCAGCACACAATACATATACATAATTTTATGAAGGTCAACTCCAGTAAAGTACTGACAGAATCATGATTGTTCAAACATGTTCTTGCTCCACAGGCCCTGCCTGGTGCTCTTGAAAACTCAGAACAAAAAAGGCCTTTACTTTAGCTAGTCCTTCAACATTGCCTTCATTAGTATTCGCATAGCCAACTCAGTGAAATGCAGACTGATAACTGGGTGCAAAATTATCTGAACTGTCAGGCTTAAAGCTTATTTTCATCAGTGGTCCAGTGTCCAGCTGGCAGCCATGTCATCAATCTGTACTGCAACTAATAACGTTTATCAACAACCTGGATGGTAGAATGGTGTGCATCCTCAGCCAGCTTACAGCTGATATCAAAATGGGGGAAGTGGTTCATTGCTATTCAAAGTGACCTCTGCAAGAACAAAAAAACCAACCAAACAAAAAAAAGTGGACAAAAAGCTTGTGAAGATTAACAAAGGTAAATGCAAAACTCTATACCTGAGACAAAATAATCCCATTCCACAGCACAAGCCAAAGCAGACTGACTGGGAAACAGCTTTGCCATAAAAGACTGGGTAAACATCAAAGCTGGTCATAAGCTAATAATGGGACCCTGCACCAAAGAGGGCCAACCACATCCTAGGCTGTACTAGGAGAATTGTAGCCAGAAGTTCCAGGAAGATGATTCTTTATCTATCACCTATGAGACTTTTTGTGTGCCTCAGTAGAAGAAAAATATTGATGTATCAGAGTAAGCCCAGTGGAGGCCACCAGGATCATCTGGTCCTCAAGCACATAATGTATTAGGACAGACTGAGAGACCTTGGTTTTCTCATTCACAACAACTCAGTCTTGTGATATTGCTTAGCACTTAGAGTAGTTATCTTAGAAACATAAATGGGTTCTAGGTCTTCTCTGTGCCTAAGGAATTCTAAATTTTAAAACCATGTCTCTGATCTTCAAGAGAATGTTTTTACTTCATTTCACTAGGCTCTAAATCTTGATGTAACACTTGTTTATTTTGATCATTTACCTAATTTCTTTGGAACAAATTTGATGGAATTACCTAGGATTTAAGTTTATAATAACTAAAGCTGATTGATCAATTGGTTGATGTTTTCTGTTTATGCTTTTTTTTCCAGTCATGTAAAATATTTATATTGTTTTGTCCATCCAAGATTTTTGACACTTTATAATCTGAAACGTAAGATGTCTGCAACATGCAACACCAGCTATCTGACACTCAACACCATCTAATCCCTCCTGATTAGAAAAGTGATGCAACCACATTCTATTCATGGAGACATAAAGGTTTAAAACCAGAGTCAGTGAAAGCCGTAGGGAATTGCTTCATTGTGCAGTCTCAGAAATAACCAACTATAGAGGTATCTGTGTTGGCTTTGATTAGCTAACTTCAGTACAAGCAGCAATCCAGTAGACCTGCCTGATGTAGAGTTGTGCAATCTAATTTGTTCTGCTACTCCAGAGCTAATAAATTTTAGAGATTTCTGCTTGTTCCCAAAAAAAGGACATCTGTGCACCAGAAGTTCTAACCAAATGGACAGAGAAAAGACTACATGTGAAAAAAACACGAGGAGACATTCTACTGTGAGAACTGAGAGTTTTGCTAATATATTCTAGTACATAAACTGTTAATTCCATAATAACACAGAAGTTTCCTAAGAAGCATCTCATGCTGTTGAACCTTTTACTTCATGAAAAACTTGGCAAAAGCCCATTTTAGGCATGAATACCATTTAAAGAGAAAGTTGCAGGTCTACTTCTAGAAAATTAAAAATGCTACCTTTTCTAAATGTGGACTCATATACACATAGCAAATTAACAAAAATTGGAAAATTTTTAAATTTTACCTGAATTAGAAATTCTAAGAAACCTCAGGCTTCTGATTTCAAGCAAAATAGTGAAAAATCTGCTGTGATTATCCCAGTGCAGAGTATATAACTGCGAAAAATTTACGATACTTACCTCTTCATTTTCTGGAGGGCTATGAAGCAAACTTAAAAATCTCTAAGTTGCCTGAACAAGATATTTTGTCTTTTTCCCATCTTCACTATTCAGAATGGTCTTTTCAACTTCGTAAAATTTAGTAATATTACAAGACAGCTAGAAAAAAGTTCTAGCTGTCTAGCTTCTCCAGGCTGAATAACACCAATTCTTTTGGCTTGTCCTCGTAGGAGAGGTGTTCAAGCCCTCTGATCACTTACGTGGACCTCTGGATCTGCTCCAACAGGTCCATGTCTTTTCTGTGCTGAGGGCTCCAGAGCTGGACACAGTACTCCAGGTGGGGGTCTCATGAGAGCAGAGCAGAGGGAGAGAATAACCTCTCTTGAACTGCTGGCCACATTTCTTTTGATGCAGCCCAGGATACAGTTGGCTTTCTGGCCTGTGTGCACACATTGTCGGCTCATGTCCAGCTTTTCATCCACCAGGACCCCCTAGGCCTTCTTCGCAGGGCTCCTCTCAATCCCTTCATCCCGCAGCCTGTATTGCTATTGGGCATTGCCCCAGCCCAGGGGCAGGACCTTGCACTTGACCCTGTTAAACTTCATGAGTTTTGCATGGGCCCACTTCTCGAGCTTTTCCAGGTCCCTCTGGATGGCATCCTGTGCCTCAGGCATGTCAACTGCACCACTCAGCTTGGTGTCATCCACAAACTTGCTGAGGGTGTACTTGGTCCTACTCACTGTGTCATTGATGAAGATATTGAACAGTACTGGTCCCAATACGAACTCTGAGGGGTCCTGAGAAAATACGGTCTTTTCCTATTCTGTAAGTATTCTGTTATGTTTTTAGTCAAAGAAAAGACAAGACAAACTGTATACTTGTATTTTCAATAGCATGCCTTCTTAGAAGACATTCCTGGCATGAAATATGAGTGATTATTTTCCTTCATATAAACTGTCATTGTAATCAATCAGTTGATACAATGAAGGTAAGTGATGGTATTAATTTGCTAACTATTCAGAGCACTGTTATATATGGTCTAACTGTTTCCATAGAAATGTCTGTATTTCACCTGTGTATTTAACTTGCAGATTTGTCCAGCATAGTACAGATTGTGGAGATTTGACATACTATTGAGCTGAGTTGTTTCATCCTAATGCCTTTAAATTACTAGCTGCTGAGGTCAGAGGTATCCAAAGCAATTTTGGTTGCTGATATCATCCTCACAGCATCTTAAGAGCTGTATTAGCTGGATACTCCAAACAACTTCCTGTTTTAGTGCAAAAAAAAATCCCATTACCATTGGAGAAGCTTATATTTTCTTGTCATCTAACTGTCACTCCCACAAGTATGCATATTTGCTAAAAGCAAACTTTATATGTAAACTTTCCTTTAACAATGTCTATCCCTAGATAGTGATGGAGCAAGGGTTTGGATTTAGCACTCCTATCATCTTCTGAATCATTCCCATCTGCAGCGCAAAGTCCCTCACCATCTGTACTATGCTTGATAACTTATGCAGGCAATACGAATACTTGTCTCTTATTTCCATCAAGGGCATATTTTTTTTTTAAACATGGAACATTTCTCTTGTAGGCCCTAATGCCTCAAAACACTGAATATATACATAACATCCAACTATTCTTCATCAAACTGAATGGTCGATGAGGGGTTCTCTTAATTTATTTTGGGAGAGGTTCCTCTCTAGGAAAGAGACTAGCTAGATTGTCTGTGTGATAGATATTTTCTAGTCCCTACACAGAGGATTCTTCTTTTGAGTAACAGACCATTAACTTGGCTCACTCTTCTGGTGTTTATAGAGCATTGTGAGTATTAGGACTCACCTCAGACAGGAAAATTTTGATCTGAGAATCACAAACAAGTACATAGATGGAAATTTCAGCCAGTGTTTCTAACCCTTTCTATCCTGAGATAAGGGAATTATCAAGTTTGGGAATAGCCTTAAATACTAGATGTTACTTGTAGGTCAACAAAATAATCAATTTATCCCTAAAAGCATTTTTATAAAATGCAAGATTGGATAAACATTATCAGACAGTGAATGTGTCCTGTTCTTTCTTCTGCACAAGAGGTGTGAAATACACATTTAAATACCATAAGAAAAAGAGATAAAAATAAAATAGGGGAAAGTGAAATTGTATAGTCAAAAATTCCTATAGTTTCCAGTCACATCAAAGATATAAAAGGAGACATGGATAATATATGTTCTTTCCATGTTTTGTTTACAATGAAAAAATTGCATCTGAAGATCAGTCTTGTCTTGTCCTAAGAATTAAATTTTAACCCCACAAGAATGGGAATCTTATCAATACATCACTGATAGAAATCCATTCACTGGATTTACTTTGTTTCACATACCTTGAGGGCCTTAACCCTCAAACCCTATATGTGTAGCCTCCCTTTGCACTTGGCCTTGGGTGCAATAAATGAGTGTGCTATGACTACATCACAGAGGTCTAGGTTTTGTTTTCTTAATGTGGAGAGTTACAGAGGTGCTAAATATTTAGTGGTTTACAGAGTTTATTAAGAAAAAAAAAAAAAAGATGAAAATGCTCTGCTGAGTGAGATAGGATATTAGCTCACCCCTGTTGCCCTTGTACTTGTTAGGGGTTGCTGAATCTCATAGCCCTGCTGCAGCTCCCCGCTCCCAGGTCCAGACAGCAATGAGACTAGGCACATCTTCCTGAGAGGCACACACACACAGAGAAACAAATGTATGCAGCACATATGCACAAGTCTACACAGGCTGCTGCAAAGATCCACACAGACCCAAAGACACAAAACGCAGCATTCGTGTAATCACAAACAGCACCAGCGGCCTCATCTCATCCTCCTCTCCAGCTGAATAATGTTGGAGGTCTTCCTTCACGAGGATGAAGGTCTGCCAGTGGCAATATATACGTATATATGTCCAGTGTGGATTCCCCCAGGAGCTGGGCTCAGACACATGGTCTCTCCAGGAGCTGCCCTGGTCCCTTGCTTTGTCCACCTGCTGGCACCTAGCACACAAGTCCCCTGGCTGCACTCCAGCTGCTGGAGCAGATTCCCTGGGACACAGTAACACAGGTGGTGCACACCCATGTGCAGACCAGGCATTGATCCTGCTGCAGCTGGCCTTCATCACATAGTCCACCTATTAGCTGCCCTCGGAGCCTCTTGTCTCGAGTCACCTCATGTACATGCATGATCCCCCCTCAAACCCCCATGGTCTCTCCAGTAGGTCACATGGACCCTCTGGTCCCTCTGGTAGCCATCTATTCCTGTTGACTCATGTACCTTTACTTGGCTCCTTCTCAGTCTTCTTGACCTACTTGGCAAATCCAACCTGATGCTTGCTGGTGACACACACTGACACACGCACCTTCACATGCTCCAGCAGTGGCCCACAGGTGCACAGCCCCTGTGAGCTCTGGTCCCACTCTGGCTGCTGTCACTTAGAAATTCCCACATCTTTGTGCACAAAGATAGAGACCCCCTCATCCAGGAAAGTAGTTAAATGTGGATTTTAATGAAAAGAAAGGATAGATTGCACTGACCAGGCACAGGGCATGGCCAGACAACCATGGTAACCAGACATGCATATACATGACTAGCCTCTTTTATCCCCTTATCCCTCTGTTTTCCCACACTTGTTCCTTCCTCAACCACTCTAAATCCCAAGGGTACTTGCAAACCTTTCCCTGGCCCCGTGGTGATGGGTGTCCACCCTGCCTGTGGGGCTGGTCACCTCCTGTGACATCCTGGGGAGAGGAGAGGCTGAGGCAGGGTTCCCCTCAGCCCATGTACCTCTGCTCTCCTTTGTGTGTATGGTGATAAACTTTCTATCAATTGCATAGCCTTACAGTGCTATCCAGATGTAAATCAAAGCATTTGAGAACACCAAAATGCTATGTTCTGAAGCACAGGGGAGACTGAAGTGTCCTAAACTTATAAACATAAAAGGAAGCAGTGAGATGAGATGTACATGGATTATTGCAGTTGGTCATCTGCACAGATTGTGTCTGTGTTGCTCATAAAGACAAAGTCTTCCAACATAGCTTACAGCAAAATTGTTATTTTCTTCAAATTTAAACATTAGTTTTATCCTTACATTGAAAAAAGAAATAAGATGGCTAAGACGTGGGAAGGAAGATTTCCTGTTCTACCTCAGAACATTAATTCACCATGTTTCATGGTCTGCAGATAGCATCTCAAAAACAAATACAGTTTATTACATATGAGAAATATATAAAAAAAGAAAATAAGTAGGTATGTTAAAGCCAAAGGTATTACTGATAGTGAATGGAAGATAAATATCCCACTGCTGGGGTGCATCATATGTGTGTATACTGGAAAGATAAATTTAAAAAAATAATCTTGCAATTTTAAGGTGTCATAACTAACAGATACTCCAATAAATTACAGCTGTAAACACAATTGCCCTCACTGAGAAGATAATAAACCTTTTTTTCAAGACTAATTCATCTAAATTCAGTGTCCAAACATTCCTATGCATTTGTTAGCAAGGCTGAAAGTTTTTGTTATTATTAGACATCATTTTCACAGAGATCAAGTAATCTTCAAACCTCCTCTCAAATAGTCTGAATTGATTCATTTGCTTAAATTTGACATCCCAAAATTTATTTTCCTAGCCCTTCAATCATTATTTTTAGTTTTCTCTGAATGTTTTATAGAATTTCCATATACTTTAGCAGCAAATGACACATAATTGTGCAGATGTCCAATTACAAAAAAAATATTGTTAGATAAACAATCAAACTGTGCCATACATCTCAAAACCACTGTCATCATTGTATTAGATAAATTTTTCAGTTACTGAACTTTTGAACACTGATCTGCAACTATCCAACGTGTGCCTCTGATATTTGTATATGGTAAGTTTTAAAAGAACTTTGAGATACGTGCTAAGAGTACAGTAAAAGATTTCTAAGAGGAAGTTAAAAAAAAAATCCCCCCAAATTATAAATCAGACTATGATGAGTGGCCTTCTGTGAAATAAGGCTTTTAAAAGTCCACTGGATTTAAAAATTAAATACTTTATTGTTTTGTCTGTGTTTAAATTGGCACTAAACCCTATCACCTTAAATATTGGCAATATTCAGTCTTTATGTCTTTACTTTTTAAAAATGTTATAATAAATATTGGTGCAATACTGCCACAATTGGGATAGAGTAAATTTCTTAATCTGAATGGAGTGTTTGACACTTTCCTAAGTGTCAAATAGGACACTTCCATCACGTGTTTTCTGAGTTCCCTACTTAATTAATAATGTCATCCACAATGGATGTGTCCTCACATTTTCATCCAAGTACAAAGCCGAATCTAGTGAGAGATTTTTGCTTTAGTACTTTCAATTTTATGATCTACAAGTTGTCAGTTCTCTAACAAGGCCAAATGTCCATTTGATTTTATTCCCTCCAAAAATGATTTCTGATTTTCTATAACCCTATTAGGCATTGTTCTTCTCTTCTCTTCTCTTCTCTTCTCTTCTCTTCTCTTCTCTTCTCTTCTCTTCTCTTCTCTTCTCTTCTCTTC
>JAOXJK010000001.1:125330258-125344028 GCA_025774025.1 Xenus cinereus
GTGGGAGAAAATCATTGTAATTTTTTGCACTGCTCCCACACATACACCTACACATATCATCACTTGACTTTCAAACTAACAATAGAAGTGTTAGTAGAGCTATCACCATCTGCAGAATGAACTGTGCATTTTTAAGGCTGCAACAGTCTCAGACATTAGCAGCAGTAGTCATATAGACGGAAGGTACTACCCTCTTTCCACAGGAAGAACCATGTAAAGGTCAGTTAACAGATATGTTATCCCAATAAATCATGAATAGAAGTTCCTCAACATTAATGAATTAATTGGTTGGAAGCTTTTTTCAGTTTATGTGGTTTAATATGAAAAAAAGAGCATCCACTTAGTATTGGTGGGAGCAATGAGATAGACCAGCACGGAGATCCCTATCCTCACACAGATCAGCTATTTTGCTCAGTATTAATTACCTTGTAAAAAACCTTACAGTGATAAACCAGTGATTATTGCAAATAAAGCTATATGGGGACTGGAAGTTCAATTCAGTAAAGGATTCACGCATTTACTATCTTTTCTTTTTTCCTAATTAGGAATTCTGATCGATCTACTGCCTGCTGCCCACAAAAATGAAGTCTGTAGAACTCATTTTTTTCTCTAAATGTCTGTGTCCTCTGGTCATTTTGAAGAAAAACTTAGGGCTTCACATGTTTGAGTTCCCTAACTGTATGTAAAATCTTTGTTGCAGAGGGACGAAAGCTTTATGGTGCAGATTGCAAGACTACTGGTGTGATAATATAGGCTGCTTATTTTCCTTGCTATATTGAAACCATCAAGAAATCCTCAGAGGAAATAAATACTGTCAAAATATTGGAGTCATGCAGGAAAGGAATGTTCAGAAGTTTATAAAGATGATTGCACAGGAAAAAAAAATCAAGAAACACCATAACAGATAAAAATCAGACCACAGAATAACAGAACTGGAACATAAACTCAGTTCCAGAATGCTAAAGGACAGTGTACAGTAATGCAGACTTATGATTTCTGGCCCAGAACAATGTGGAACTAAACACAAAGCATTCCCATACACTTCATTTACGGACTAGCAGTGCAGGACAATGGATGTGCCTGTCAGGATTATTTGAATTTAACTGAATAAATAAAAAAGATTTAAATCCTCCAGTTTCTAAGTATGCTTCCCTAAACATCCTTGAGGATATGTGTTTTAATTATAAATATTAAATATCTTCCCTTCCATTCCCTTCCCTTCCCTTTTTTCTTTCTTATCTTTTTTTCTGTATCATCTGTAATCAAAGAATGAAAACACTTCACCATGTAGTTAAACATCTTTACCGAGAACAAAAATTCTGTAATATGTGTGAAGAGCTTAGAAGCCCCGATGTTTTGAGGGATGTGTGCATGGAAACTTACACTGCCTTGAAAGGTCTTTCTTACCGCTGGCATTGCTTTGAAAAATTGTGCTTCATTTGGCTGCTACAATGTGGTATACTTGATAAAGTAGGCATACAAGTGATATCAAGGTTATCTTGAGTTCAGCAGTCTGCCGTTTCCCTTCCTGTTGACCTCCCTCTTCACTGCAACACAGTCTTTCCTCTAGACCTGTTTTTGTTTAGGTTTCCAAAAGAAGTCAGCCAATTAATGATAAGCTGGGTGGGTAACAATGTAATACAGAAATACATATATATATATATGGGCTAGTTTTTATAAAATTCAAATGTAAAATTTTTTAGATACTTAAAGCTAAATAGCTGTAGCACACCAAAACCCACCTATTTCTATTCTTTATTACTCATTCTCACCTCCATTTACACCAACTTTTGTCATGAGTACGATTATGTAAATTGAATAATTTTCTTTCTTTTCAGATACAGGACTGGTATTATTCACCAAATAAAGGCATTTTGAAAGAAAAAAAATATTTACTTTGTGGGTGAAATTAATTGAATGCAAAGTAAAAAATTTCTTTTCCAAGGAGTTTAAAATGCCTCATGTTCCATCTCTTTCATGAAGAATGGAAAAATATTTTAGTCAAAAATGAGAAAAAGAACAGAAGGCTTATTAATGAAATAAAAATAGCTATGTGCACTCTTATCTGAAATAGCTGTGGTTTTTTTTTTCTTTATTTTATTATCTTGTTTTGATGATTCAATACCTCCCTGTCTTTGGGTTGATCTCAACTGAATAATTTTTCAGTTTGTTCAATGAACCAAAAATATTATGCTTGCTGTTCTTCTTTTAGTATCTCAGGAAAGTACTTGGGCTGCCATAGGAAAAGGAAAGAACCCAATTTGAATTTGTTGTACAGATATACAGGTCAGTTTTTCCTTATGATTTGGAAAATCTATAGTTTTGACTAGAGGGAGTCTAGGCTTCTGTGTTCCAGAATCTCAACTCAATACCAGAGAAAGGACCTGTAATCATCCATGTGGTTATCAGTTTCTTGGTATGTGTATGTGATTGAAAGTTATGAAGGAGAGCAATAAATCTTATGTTGAACAAGACTTTCCTTAGGAAAAATCTGTTCTGAGGAGTTATATGGACAACTTGGATGGAGAGAGATGCTGACTTGCCAGGTTTGGGGAGATTCACACTGGAAGAGACTGTGATATTGTACCTTGCCATATATTATTCTTTCAAAACTCCAACAGTGATTGTCCCAATAATATTTTCACTTATCAGTCTGGTTGACTTTCTCTTCTGGGTGTCTTGAAGCAACATTTCAGCAAGGGACCTGGGACTCGAGCTATCCAGAACACAACTTGCCACTGTCCTTACAAAAGCAGACACTCTGGTTACCAGTCACCTGTGAGTTGCTAGTAATAAGTTAATTTCTGAGACCCCTAACTGCCATACTCATAAGAGTGAGGTCTAGCTGTTGATACTAAAGTCACAGTTTTAAGAAGATTTTTCTGTTGATAGAATCAGGCTCAACAAATACTCTTTTTACTGCCATTGTCTGCTTCTCAGTCCCAGTGACAACAGTCTTTCCCTCTGCAGTTACCTTTATTTTTACTATGACATAGTTAACTTTTGCCAGTGGAATATTGTGCAATAAGCCAACACCTTCTGCTCCCAGCATAAGATGGTAGATGCATAAGGAAGTTGGAGCTAAGCAAATGTGGCTGTTGTTATGGATAGGAAGATGGTTTTGTCATTAAAATGAACCTTGTAAGACCTAGATTCAATAGTGACATCGTGTACAAATCAACTCTGGGTAAGCCAAAGAAGCCTCAATTATATTGACTCATTTCCAGAAGGAGATCCTTGGAAGGAAAGGTACTGGAAAGAACCTGATGACAGGGAGCTGTTGAGATGAATGTTTTTCTCATCAGTGTAGGACAGTTAGAACAAAGACAAATAAACTCAGAGGTCCTGGATGTGGCGAGAGATAGATGCACCCTGCTATGGCAATGTCAACTCAATCACTCCTTGCATTGCTTTATGCTCGAATGAATTCTGTATTGGACAGGGGCTATAAAAAATATTTCTCCAATATCAGCTAGAGCTGTGTTAAAAAAACCCATAGGAATCCAATGCCTTATGCATTTATTTTAGAGGTATAATTGCATGGAAGTACAGATTTTTGATGTAAGTTTGATATAGAAATTTATAGCTTTGTAAAACCAGCATGAGTTTTATAAAAAATATATATAAATTACTAGCAATAAGTTATTATATCCACTGATTATGGAGCCACAACATTTCACAACACGTGAAACAAAAATTATAACTTATCTGAATAGTTCCCTGTTGATATTATTAAAATACTATGTGTTTTACCCAAGACAACCCAAGATCAAATACTTGACTGAATATTTACATATTTACATATTTACGTATTTTTATCTGTGGGAAAACATAATTAGAAAGAAAGACGCAGTGTAACTCATTTTTTTAAAGACTGTATTTCACATATGGTTTATAATTCAAAATATTACAGTATTTTTGAGCAACTAATCCTCAAGTAGAATCAGCTTTCAGAATTTCCTAAATCTGCCCAACATGTCTAGAGATCAGAATTGAATAACTGAGGGATTTTTTAAATTTTTTCTTTCATATGCATGATCGACACCAAAGGCAATAGGAGTATATTCAATGTGCTTGCTAATCTACGCAAAAGTTTACTAGTAAAGGAGAAATATATGTCGTTTAAACATAAAACACAGGTGGCATTTAAGATTAAAAATATTTCCAGTATACCTATGTCTTTAGAATTCAGGATTACTGTTATAAAAAAAATATTCAGACAAAGTCACATACAACATTATCTCCAGCAGAAATACAAAAAATTTATAATAAGTTACAGAGAAACTGTATGTTAATAATCCATTGTTTAGGAAGGAGACACATGATCTAGGAACTGGATTATGGAACAGAGAACTTTACAGGACAGATTTAGCATTACTATTTAGAAGTTAAACTCTCCTTCACACAGGATGGTGAGAGAAAAGTGGATACATTCAACCAAGTATAGTCAATATAGTCTGTGCTGTATTTGATGTTTAAAAGAAGAGGTAATAAGTTGAGGTCAGGACCACAACTGATCTTTCCAGCTGAAAGAACAATTGCCTGAAGGCCCCTGTCATTAGGGAGAAGTGATGCAAAGCAATGTATCAAATTCCACTATATCTGAAGCTGTATCGGGATATGAATATGGAATATAGAAATTTATAACAAGTACAACATGCTTACATAAACATGAATTTTAACCATAATCAAACTAAAATAAGTTAGACAAATAAGCCAGAGCTAGCTTCAGCAAAGTCAAGCTGTCTACCAGTTGTTTATTTGGCTCATAAGGCACTTAGGAATATACAAAAAAAAGGGAATTTGATATTTTCTGGCTTTGTGTTAAACAATGTTGGTTCTTCGCCTCCTTACCTCTTTATATTATTCCTTGCACTGTCAAGTGTAGCCAGTCACAGCAAATGTCCACAAGTTTTACTGACAATAAACTGGGCAGAAAAAATTAAAGCTCATTATGCATATGAGCTAACCAGATTTCCAGAAATTATTATTGTGTTCTACAAAATAATTTACTCTAATGAAGTATGCTAGTGGGAGTTCTCACAGTATTTGGAAAAACCTTGGTTATCTTATCAAACCTTTATTACTGTAGTCCTGATGACTTTGTTTCCCTCCCATGAAGCTTTTCTATATGTCCGGGTTTGAAGTAAAACAGAACCAACTTTCTGTTCTGTCTTCTAACTCTCTGGAAATAATGGCATATTGTGGAGAAAACTGCCCATTCTCAGAGTGATAAGACCAATGTTTGTACTTCATGCCAAGGGACGGTACGCAGAGACGCTCTTGCTTATACTTATTGCTATAACAACCAATGTCAGCCAATTTCATTATTTGTCCCATTGGAAGGTCAGAAATGGAAAAAGCATAGAGGGTCACACCTGTGGGGAGGAGCGGTCAGGACAGGTGACCCAAACCTGATCAACTGAGGTATTCCATCCCATCTGCCCCATACTCACTATAAAAGCTGATCAAAGGGTCAACTCTCTTCCTTCAGTAGCCGAAGTCCGAGGAGGACACTGTCTATTTATCTGCCTTTGATCCCTATCCATGTGTTCCTGAATCCAGAGCTGGAATCCAGTTCTCATCCATTGCTAAGTCCAGCCTGGGACTTACCCAATGCCTGCCGGTGACCTCATCCTGGGAGCTTGATACAGGTTTGTATATATTGTATCTATTTCATTATTTTATTTTTTTTTAAATTTTAATATTAATACTTCATTAAAGTAGTTTAGTTCATTCTAAACTTCTAAATCTCCTTATCTCTTCCTCTCCTCTCTTTTGGGGGAGTGAGGGAAAGGGCCATCTGTAATTCTGGTTTTGGTAAATTCATCTGAAACCACTACACCATAGAAGAGAAAATGTGACTGATTCAACCACAACAGTAATTTGGAAGGTAGGGGTAGGAAATAAGTAAGATTCATCACTTTGGCAAACAACTTTGTTCTTATAATTTTGAAATATTGGAAACCACTCGTGAATTTTGATCGATTTTTCAAACCAGGTTTGCAAATGTAGCATTTGTGATCTATGTTTGCTTTTACAAAGAAACTTGCAAGTTCATAGAAACAGTATATTTAAAGTAACATGAAAATACCCAGGTACAACTGTTTTAGGAATTTAAATGTGCATATTTACACTAGAAAATTAATTGTTATAAACAACCCAAGCATTCAAGCTAATAAATTCCTGCAAAATCTGTTTTTTTTAATCTTTAATAAGTCACATACCAATAGCCTAATGTTGATTTATTTTGCTCTGAGTGATAAATAAAAAGAACTTTTGTCAAATTTTTGTACTATGTGAAAAGCGACTAAGTTAATCAAGCAATTTATACTATTAAATATTTGTTGATATAAATGATGAAACAGAAGAAGAGACAGGGAAACTCTGTTCTTCTACTTATCCTACGTCTTGGAAGCTTGCTTTGAAATAAGTCATACAATTTGGTTTTTCTAAAGCTGAATATCATTGAAAACAAAACTCTTAACTTTCTTTCAAAATATCTTTGTCAAGCATCTGAAAATTGAGATACTCAAACTCTCTAGCTCTTATTGAAAAGTAATTTGATACCTTCCCTCCGTTAATTCTTCCAAATGCACATACCTAGTTTCTATAGAGATCCAGTGACAAACCAGGAAAAGAAATTCAGCATAATAAACACTTGCTTCCTTAAATTACCTGCAGCTATATATAGATTTGCACTTGGAAGGGGGCATGTGAGTGTGCAGTAAGGGTTGCAGTCGGTGTGACGTGGGTAGATGCAGAGTGGTTGAATAGCTGGAAATGGCTGGTAACTGTGTGATAACCTATGCTCCTTCTACTTCAACTTTCAATGCAGTCTGAAACAATTTTATTTTGCCTCCAAACTCAGTGCCTAAATGGTAAAATGTACCCTTTGCTGGATAATTACATTAATAAGAGACTATAGCATCTTGGAAGACACAGCAGTACCATGAGACTGTGTAAACGGCAGGAATGACCTTTAAGACAATGTTCAAATTACATCTCTTTTAATGCAATCTTCTCTGGTAGGGTTACCTGGACACAGATGTTATACGAGTCTTTTGGGACATGCAATTCTGTTCTTCTTGAGTTAATGCCTAAAAATAACATAGTTGAATTGAGGCTTTTTGTTTTCTTCTCTGCCAACAGGACCTCAAAAACATTGGCTACATCTTACAAGACCTGCAAACACTAAATCATTTTCAAACAGAACACCAAAGGTAATGTATAATGTCTCCGAATCACTGTTCTGTTTAAAGATATATTTAATATTTAAGCAACATACACATAACCAAACTTAAGCAATCAATGGATGTAGTAGGTATTATAACTATGTTATGTGTTACCTCTGAAATTCCTTTGCAATTCTGTAAAAAACCCCATTTTATAACAGCAATAAAATGCAACATATTCATTGTTTAGCCTGCAGTTCAACACACAGAAGAAGAGAGGCACTAACTCTTCAGTTAGGTTAGAGCTGTTTTACAGCTGAACCCAACCAGTTCTACACTTTTTGTGCAAGAAAAAAAGTAGAGAGAGATGTGTGCTTTTTAAGATATTTTTACTATACACACCATGCCAGAAAAATATACAAATAAATAAATAAACAAATAAATAAAAATGCAATACAACTTTAAAACAGGAATAAAGGAGAGGGATGTGTTCTCTCATGAGACATTTTTGATTAATTAGTTACGTTCTGACTGACACCAATCTGTGAAGCAAACTGATGGTACAATAATTTTTATTAGAAAGCAATGTGTAAAATACTTGGAATAAAACTTCTGTTCTTTCCTTCTTGCAGGTAGGATACAAGAAAAAAAGTCAAAACAAGGTTTCAAACAGCCTATATTTGAAAAGCAAAAATCCTATACAGTGTTCTGATTCCTTCTGCTACTGTCTCCTCTGACATTTGCAGATGAAGCTTCAATCTCATCCCATCCTCAAGCCAAATTATGAATTAGCAGCTACAAAGTTAGTAATTAATGTTTAATTCAATTTAATTGAATGGAATTCAATTTAAATAAGGCAGCAGACATGCAGAGTATATGCAAAACAGTTTTCATGCATACTCATGCCTATTTGTAAGATAGCCAAAAGATACTGGGGCATTTCGCACTGTGAGATTTACTAGCATGAAGTAATTCACTCCGTCCCACTTTGTGGTCACTTATCCATATGAGAGGGATTCCTAATTACCCCTCAAAGACTCAGTCTGGAAATGTTTTGAGTCTTCTGATGGGCATGTGCCTCATTTGTATCATGTAATTTTCACTTCTAAAGTTTATGTATTGTGCACACTAGGTATAATTTATACTATTTCAATAACATAGCTCAAGGTATCCTAAGAGATAAGTTTTGAAATAGAAACTGATTGGAGAACAGCTTCTTATGGGAAAGTGGTATAATTCCAGTTGACATAGGTACTACAGTTCTTTGATTTATATGCTTTTCTGTTTGTTTTCAACCAGTCTTTGGGATATAGGATGGTATCCCATGACTGATAAAAAACCCTAGGATTAAAAGAAATGGCTTGCAAAGAACAAATACTTTGACCACAAAACTCTATGCAATTTAAGGAACTGCCTTTCTAGAAAAGTGTTGGAAAGCAGTTCATTTATTCTTCCTTACTTTCACAAATCAGATTTGGTTGATCTATTGTCCTTTTCAGGAGTCCCATTCACCTCTCTACTGCTTCTCATTCTTCACATTGTGGAAGGAGACATAGTCACCCTTAAAATCTCCCTTGACTATTTGAATGAGCAGTCAGTGTGACTTTACACTTACTGAGGTGATGTAATTCTCCACGGGGGGAAAGCAAAGTGGGAGAACAAACTGCTCCTTCGGATAATTTACTCACATTGCCTGGAAGGCAAAACTCACAGGTCCAGTCAGTAACTTCTTTGCCTGTTCTTGCTCTCTGGCTTCCTGCTACTGATTCAAAGAAATGGCAAATATTTCCTCCAGTTATACTTCTTTTTCTTAGTTTTTGTGGTGAACACATTCTACTTTGGCACTTTTCTACATATGTATCCTAAAATTACTTAAACAAAGCGGTTTTTTTATTTATTTGTTTGTTTTCCCCAATAGTGTACACCACTCAATGTTTCCGTGTAGAGAACATGCAACATAAAAAGTGATTTTTATTTTTTTTTGTAGGATGTTTTGTTGTTGTTGTGGTTTTTTTTAAGAAAAGTAGAAGACAAAACTTCAGGGAAGAACATTTGAAATAAAGCAAAATAAACTGGAGTGAAGAAGAGAAACTTTGCTTGAAGGGATGAAAAATGTCCAGAGGAATGATGAAATAACAGGAAGTCCTCAATAAGTTCCCTGAAATTTTTTAGAAATCAATTATTATAGGCAGCAGGTCTAAATGTTTTTCATCGTATGCTGCTTAAGAACTGAACCAATCAGAATTCAAGACTGGAAGAGATCATAAATCTGTTCATAACACAGAATGTGTTGGATATGAGGAAGGTACATAAGCAGCAAAACTAAAAATGGAGGAGAAAACAGTTTGAAACTTGGCGAAGTTTTATTTCAGTTAGAGTGAACTTACAGCTGTGGGAAGACACTGACTTTCTTTTTATATCTGTGCTTGCTAAATATCTTCAAACTTTTTTCCTTTTTAGAATTTGAAGCTTTTGAGAGCTGGAGAAGCTACTGTTTAAGTGGGGTGGGGTACAGAAGTTGCTGACCTTTTGTTAGAATTAGAGTGAACAACAAAAAACAGTACCAGAAAAGGGAATTTCCCTTTTAAGAAAATACTGGTTTCAGCAAAAATACTGTTTTCTGGCTGTCTAGAAAACCTGATGTAATCTTCATTTCTGTAATTCAGGTGTCTGTGATCCAAGGTTTCGTTTGATGCCACTTAGCTCTGTGATCTTGTCTCAGTTTCACTAAGAAAATTATTGTTACAATGAGGTGTGTGCAAACTGAAGCCCTGCATAATAAAAAAACACAAAACCACAGATAAGTATATTGCTGAAGGAGTATTTTGGAGCTCAACGATTCAAGAGGAAAAATATAGACATGAAATATATTGTGGGAAAAAAAATGTAGAATTTGGAGCTGTCAATTCAATATCATCAAATCTCAGCACATTTCAAGGGGAAACAGAAATGCTTTCCCAAGTGACTTACTGGCTAACTAAGATTCTCTGGCTACCTTATTGGGAATGGGTCAGCATATTAATCCTTAGCTTCCTGCTTCATTAGCCCAATATATTTTTGTTTACCCTTAAGTTAGGTATATTCTGCTTGGGGAGTTTCTCTGTGCATCCCTGAACACAAGGGGCCTAGTGGATATATGAGTGCTACAGTTCATCATTAACTTTATTGGTGCTCTCCTGAATATTTTACAGGGCCACAAATACTTGGCTAGCAATAAATGGCATCTTCCATGAAGCATCTTTTGACCAATACAGCTATCTAACGATTTTTATGCTGAGTAATACAGGAAACCACTAATTACCTTTGTTTCATTTGCTCAGTTTTGAACTAAGATCTCCAGATGTAAAAGTAATTGTACTTTCTTTGTTATGTCTGGGTCATGTCAGTAGTATTATTAGATGAAATAAAATTAGAGTTATCTAAGTAACTTTCAGCCAGTCAGATCTAAATTCCAATGCATGCATTCTAACTGTTAAATCTGAATTTGGAAAATTTCTTAAAAAGTAAAAAATTTGAAAAGAATTTATAGGAATAATTAGGAGGCACACAACCAAGATGATTAAGGGATTAGAGCACAAGCTGGGGCTCTTTAGCCGCGAGAATAGAAGACTGAGGGGAGACCTCATCTATGCTTACAAGTTCCTAAAGGGTGGGTTGAGGGATGATGGAGCCGGACTCTTTTCAGTGGTTTCCAGCGATAGGACAAGGGGCAACGGGCATAAGCTGGAACATAGGTAGTTCCACTCAAATATGAGGAAGAACTTCTTTACGGTGAGGGTGACAGAGCACTGGAACAGGCTGCCCAGGGAGGTCGTGGCGTCCCCTTCTCTGGAGATTTTCAAGACCCGCCTTGATGCAGTCCTGAGTAACGTGCTCTAGGAAATGCTGCTTTAGCAGGGGAGTTGGACTAGATGATCTCTAGAGGTCCCTTCCAACTCTGTCAAATCTGTGAATCCGTGATAGAACAAGGGGTAATGGCTTTAAACTAAAAGAGGGACTATTTAGACTAGATATAAGGAAGAAATTTTTTACAATGAGGGTGGTGAAACACGAACAAGTTGCCCAGAGAGGCTGTAGATGTGCCATCCCTGGCAACATTCAAGGTCAGATTGTATAGGACTCTGAGCAACCTGATCTAGTTGAAGACGTCCCTGGTCATTGAAGGCAAGGTTGAACTAGGTGACCTTTGAAGGTCCCTTCCAACCCAAACTATTCTTTGATTCTACAATTAGTCATGCACCCAAGGTAACACATAGACATCTGCTTCCCAGACAGATACTCCTGTGGAGCATATCAGCCCAACCATAGACTTTACTGGGAAACTAAGTAAATCACAGATTTAGGAAGTGAATGATTGCTGTTTCAGGTTCAGGCAAGATCCCAAATAGCTAAAACTCAATTTCTAAAGTTTAGACTGCCTATGATTACAGAACACACATACAAAGATCATTGCACTCTACTAAGATACATGGATCAGAATTAATATGGAGACAAGATAGAGCTGGTTTTACTAAAGAATGTGTGTGGTTGATAACCTCAAAAAAAACCCAACCAACACACTCTCCCCCCCCAAACATTTATCGTCTCTAATAGGTTTATATTCCAATAACTTTATACCCTATTTCAAAAACAAACCTTAACTTTATATTTCAGAGACCAAGACTAGTGATGAAATTTTGTGGGTTTTCCCTTTTTTTGCTGCTTTTACAGTAAAGTTATCCTAGTTTTCTGATTTTCAGATTGTCTCTTAGGATTCCAAATGCCCCATTGCCATGTAGGACTAACAGGCTTTTCTTATGAGGAGAATAGTCACCCCTAGTGGAAACAAAGGAATGAGTGCAGAATTCCACTGCTTTAAGAGGCATAGGTTGTCATGGGGATGGCCAGGGCTTTCTGGAAGTGGTTCATTTTACCCAGCAGCAATGCCACCTTGCTGCAAGGATCTGTTGCTGGTATCATGAATATTTCTCTTTGTTTTCCCACCACTACTGTTTGTTTAAAATTTTACTGATGGGTGCCTATCAGGCATCAAGGAAGCCTACGTGAAAATTCTGTTCTCCAAATCCCCATGTTTTTACAGTAGAAACTCTCAGAAATGTGCAGATTCAGGATTTTGACAAAAGTATTTGCTGTGACTGAAGATGCACTTTATGCTCTGTGAGCAATGCAATATCCCACAGAGTAAATGACAACAGAGCCCCAGCGAGTAAGGGTGAACTCTTTGCTCACCTTAAAGCCGAAAAAAATTAACTTTTAATAGGTAAATCAGGAGACAGAAAATGTTGCAGGGAGGGGCAGGAGATGAAGAGAAAGTGGGAGTTGTTCGCCTTTGTATATTCCAGTTCTGAGACATTAATTACTCAGTTTTACGAGTTCAACTTCCTATTTTGCTGACTCTCCGTGTGTTGCAAAGCAGTACTTGAATACAGTATTGACATTGCTTGCAGTCTGTTTACACTGTTGGTACTGTATATTTACATTAAGCTATTGCCGTACAAGCTCTAATAAAGATTAGGAATAGTAATGAATAGCATTATTTTGTGATGACTTGGACAATCAATGTCTCTATTGGAATGACCTGGAGTGAACAGATCTATCTTCACATCTAATTGTTCATATCAGTCCCAACAACAAGAATAATATTTTTTGGCTCTTGGCTGTGCTCATAAGAGAAAGAGGATGCTTGGTTACTAATAAATTTCTTTGTCTATGGTCAAAATTAATTTTTTTAGTCTAAGCTTCAGTAAGGTATCATTATTTTCCTGTTTAATTCTAATGACTATGGGCAATTGTCTTCTCAGAGATGAAAAAGTAACAAGAGATTTGGGGTAACTCTTTCAGGCTGTGTGGGTTTATTCTATGTTTGGTAGCTGCAGTTAAACTTGTTTCCTTGCTCCCTCAAAGCACTGATTTTGAGAAGACAGTTCTAATAGGGAATACAAAAAGAAACTGTGTTGAAAAATGCTCTATTTTATAAAGGCTGCAGGGTTTTAGGATCACTTTTAAAAAGTCTGGAAAGTAGACAGCAGAGGAGAAGAATTTAAAGCAGAGGAGCTACAGGGCACACCAGGAGGCATTGGAGAAAGCAACTAAAAAAAAAACAGAGAAGGAGTGGGATGGAAAATGAGGTAGAAATCAGTGGAACGATAAGAGTGATGAGAAAGTGAAAGTGGGTAACCAGAGAGGATGAAGAGCAGCAGGGGAGGGAAAATAAATAACAGATAAAGAAGGCGAAGAACCAGAAGGAGAGGAAAAAGAAACTTGGGTGAGCAAAAGAAGAGAAAAGAGATTAAAAAAAAATCAATTGCACAGGGCTGGAAGGGAGAAGATACTGAGATTCTGCTGTGTTATAAAAGCTGTAGTAATGATTGTATAGGCTACATAAGAATATAAGAGAAGTAAAATGAGACAAGCTCAAGGGAAAAGGATGAGAGATCAGAAACGAAGGGAGGAAGAAGCAATTAGTACAAGAGAAATTACACCAGGTTGCAAAATCAGTCAGGTTTGAACTACCTTATTCCTGGTTAATAATTTCTGACTAAATCACTGTGAATAACTAATTTTGTGTTTGAGCTATGAAATTGAAAAATGGAGG
>JAOXJK010000001.1:125367717-125407740 GCA_025774025.1 Xenus cinereus
AATCACACTTAACACCAAAAGAAATCACAACTGTAAACCATGTTTATTCTATATTCTTTTTGTTCTCTTTCAACAATATAGCATAAGTTACTTTAAAATAAGATAATCAAATTCTAAAACATTCTTAATGTTTCAAATTGCATTTGCAGTTTTTGAAAGATTCATTGAAATGTCCATTCTTGGCAAAACAATCTTTCTCCTTTTTATGATATAAATCCCACAAGACAATGCTTTTGACCAAACTTTTACTTCGGAAAAAAAAAAATAGTGCTATTTCTTTGTCATATCCTAATATCTCATTTTCTCCCTCAAGTCAGCTTTGATGGTTGTGTGGAAACGCTTCTCTACATGTCTCAGAGGCCTGTCTAAACTACCATTGCTCATTTTGCCCTGACATTAATGCAGCAGTATCTAGCGGGAGTTAATATAGTTAGGTAAGTCTGGGCAATGTTCCAAAAGGAACCACTTTGCTTTATGACGAGGCAGTCTCCACTCAACATGATTCCAGAAATATCCATCCTTGGATGGATGGCATATTTATGATTCTTCAGTGTTATTTTATTTTTGTGAGTTTCACCGGTGTTTGTAACATCAGTTGCAACTTATTTATTTCAGTCAACATCATCAAGGCGTTTGTGAGGCTTTCTGTGTTCTCAGACCTTATGAAATAAATCAATACAAAGAAAGGATTTTTTTTTTTCAGAACATGCTTCTACACTGTATTCTGACAGAAGCCCCTTCCAAACCAAATGAGCATTTACCCAAGGAAAGTGTATTTTGATTCTATGTACTTTTGAAAATTTGGCATTTCTAGAGTTTAATAGAGTTGTGCAAGCTCTTTCCCTTTGGCTACAATCATATGCAACAGCTATCAGCCACCAAAGAATAACAAACCTTTCTGTGATTTCTAGTTTCTCATGAAAGAATGACTTTATATAACTCAATTCTAGACTACAACAAAAGGAAAACACAGTATCTCTGTAGCAGTACTATAATTCAGAGATATTTCATCTCTCTCTTAATCCAGGGAGATATTTGGATATAGAACACTGCATGCCAATCAGCAGCTACACAGAAAGTCATGCTTTCACTTATACATGGGTGAAAACAACAGCAACAATATAAACAGGGAAGTACAGCTGTACTACTAAAGGATGAACAAAGCCAAGGGACCATATTTGTAATCTCATCAGCTCCAATACTGATTCTTTTGGGGTGGCCCATGTCAAGTCACCAAATTTCATCATCAGCATTACATTAGGCATAAAAGGTAGTAGCCATGCTTAACTACCCATATCATAAGATTCGTTAAGACTCACTAGATCATACTTGTAGCATTTGAAGATACAAATTTTAAATAAATACTTTCTCATTAAATACTGACAGACTAGTTTTATTTAACTCTAATAATCTAGCTAACAGAAACATCTGTGCATTAGTCCTCTCCAAAAGTGTCTGCTTTAAAAAGATAAGCATGGTTCTAAGTATTGTAGCTGGAACACAGTAAGATTTTGATTATGTGCCCTGTACTCCAAACAGCGTCTGGGTTCAACTTCTCCTCAACTGTATGCTGACCAAACCACATTTCCACTGCTAGTTATAAACATTTGTTCTTTAATTAGTTAGCACAGTATCTGTGGATGTTTACTAACACTTCTCCAACATTTCTCTCTGACTTTCATATGCCACCCTTATTGGAGATTTTGTTAAATTTTCATAGGTTTAAGAATCTGGTGTACATTTTGATTTTCAATTGACTTATTTTGATATTCTTTGGAGTTATTAAATCACAGGTCTCCATTTAATTTATAATTTTTAGTAGGTCTGTACATATAAAATAGTTTACATTGATAATGGAATGGTAAACAGCTGGTCGCTACTGTTTACAGTAATGGTCTACATTTTGGAGGAAAAATGAATGTACATAATAACAATTCCATTCAATGTTAAGGATTAGCCAAAGTGATTGTAATCTTCATCTGTTAATAGTCATTATACACTTGATATATGCATTACATGTCCACTACATTCACACTGAGACAATGACTGACTTAATATCTACAATAACAACAAAAAACTAGGATTTTATGCACTAAAATTGTATACAATACACAGTATGCTCACTGCAACAACACACTTCTGCCTAGTGGGTGTTAGGTGAGTACTTGGTGCTTAGTTTACAGTGGCTCTGTTTTACTGTAGATGAGAATACATGATAGATAGGTAGCTCTAGATACAATATATAACCTATGATATCTTATGAATATAATTGTTGATTGACTACTTTGAGATGTTAGTACATGTATGAACTAGATACCATAGTAGATGTTTTAAAGTAGTACAGGCATTCAAGAACCACACTTATTCAGATGCTTTGAAAATCCTTGCCAAGTCAGAGTCATCAGAACACTGGATACAATGGTTTGAAAATGAATAGGTCCAAGTTCACAAACAATGCAGCAATCATTAGAAACATCCTCTTTGAGAGCATCCTCTTGACCAGTAGGTAAAAAAAAAAAAAGTCTTCAGTCCTCGGTTTAGAGTTTCTAAAATAATTGAAGTCAGGTCAGAAGAATCCTGAAATCAAACAGAATTTTTCTCTAGTAATGAAAGGAAGGGTAGAGATTAAACATGTAAGCAAGCTATTGATTGTGTTACAGAAAATATGTATTTATTTATGCATTTTCCATGACTTAGTAGTAAGTAAACATTATGCTTCAGGGGCTGGATGGTTAATGTCCTCTGTCTGGTGCCTCCAAAAGGGAAATCAAGAAGATGTCATAATTGTGATGGCTCACATAGAGTTAGAAAAATGGCACCTGACACAGAGTGTGTTAGGACCCAGATCCACAGTCTCACTTCTCAGATTGCCTGTGGACTGGCCTTATTACACTGGAGTTGCCTGGCACTTTTGACTCTAAGATGCACATGGTTGCCATCCATGTCAACCTGCTGTCCTTGGCTTGCAGGGGTACTTTGGGCCTGCAATGCTGCTGCTTGTTATTTTGCTTGGATTCCAGCTCCCTTTCTCACATGGGGCAGTCAGCTTTCCCTGCTTCCTGACATGGTGTACCTGGCTGAGATTTCACTGGAAAAATCATAACACTCCACTCAGAAGAAAAAAAAGATTATGAGGGTTGAGATAGGGTAATCAGTTATTTACTGGTCTTATGTTCGTAAAAATACTGATTTTCAGTTTCAAGCAAGGTGCTAAATGTCATCCTGAGCACCAACATCCATACATGAATCCCAGTCGCAGAGTCAAAAGCATGCAAATGTCTTGAGTTAGACATATTATGTAGTTTGTCATTCTTGGCTGAAGTTTTTACTTCAGGTAAAACCATAGAGACATATACTTTCATTGATGAAAAATTTCTCTGCAGTACAAAAAAAAAAAATCAACAAAATAAAAAAGAAACCAGGAGAAAATTCAGGCATTCGTAGTGTTTTGCAACTATAAGATAATTATTTTTTTCTTGGCATCATATATTTTATTAAATTATATTGTCAGCGTATATGAGTGAGATTTCAGAATTCTAGTCTGTTTGTTGGTTGGGTCATTGATGTACTCAGTAAATATTAGTTAATACAGAAAGTATGAAGACAGACCTAATCTGCTGATATCAAAAGAGGTAACTGAAAATCATTCTTAAAGACCTTATATTTTCTGCTGTTTCCTTCTGAGATTTGGGATGCTGTTCCTCTGGGGTTAGCCTTATGTCAATTTTTAACAGCTGTAATTGCCTCATTAGCTGCTCTAATGCAAATACAAAGCTTCTCTCAGTATTCACTATTAATTTTTCCTATTAGTATAAAATATCATAATTTGGAAATTCTTACATTGGATTTCCAGAACTCTCATGACAATGTATCCCTGCCTGATCTTTTCCTTTACACAAGAGCTAAAAATTTTGATAGGTCCTTAGTGACATCAAGCTCATCTGCTGTGAATTTGAGTACATAGTCCTTAATGCTTATATATCAATACAGCGAGCTATTAGCTTAACTCTTTAAAATTTAAACAATACATAGCTGTTCTAACTCACACTTTGCTATTTTATATATGCATAAAAGCTAATGGACGTGCAGCACCAGTTTTTCCATTGCAGTCTTGTTATTCAGTGCTACGGCTAAATTGAGGAAAGCTGAATGTAGTAAAGCAGCTTGCCTGAAGTCACAGAATGAATGAACCCTGAGAATGTTAGAATAAAGAATGGGCAGCCCAGAGGCAAAATATCAGAGCAAACTCCTTTCTGTTGTCTTATTTCAAAATGCAGTTTCATTCATTTTTATACATCGAATATAAAGGAATCAAGGAATTTTTACATGTTCAGCTTTTTTTTAATTTGGATTGTGAGTTGATATTATTCTTCAATCTGAAAGTGGTGATTAAGAAATCTTTGAGATCAGAGTTTAACTCAATATCTGTGTCCTTGTGTTTCTATTATGTTTTTATGAGCTTCTATGCTCTGATCTGTAAAACTGACCACTTAGCCTTTGTATCTCTTTAGTACAGACTTAAAGCAGCCTTGAACAATTGTTACAGAAAAATATCATGATAAATATGTTGCTGAATATTAAGAAGAGCACTTCATAAAATTTGAATTTATTGGCATGTAATATATTTATAAGGAGACAAAAAAAAAAAAGACAGAAACACTCAGAATCAAAATTGTATCTGGAAACCATAAGAAATACACCAGTGCATATTTATCAGTAATAATGCATGCTTGTAAGTGAATTGTGGTATTGTTCACTGAAAATTTCCCTGTGGAACCTCTCAATCACACATTATGTTTTAAGAAACAATAAGAATTTTGAAAGAAACTGAAACCTATGTGTCCATTTACCTTATATTAACTTCCTATGCATACCAGAAAATTACACAGTGTAATTTGAAATTCTGCATCATTTCAAATTAAAATACAAGCACCTTTTTATTGATAATTCTTCATTAGCTTGAAGTTTAAAAAATCTTTACTAAATATTGTATCACCATGATGCTTTTATTTTTAAAATGTTACGGAAATCACTTTAAATATGTCTGTTGTGGCAATACACATGCGCTTTCACATATATGAATTTGGATGTCATAGAATAGCTGAAATTTGTTCTTCAGTTCATAGCAGACATTATAAAGACCTCATAGACCACTAGGAATGTGATTGCTGGAGAGTGGTATCCACAGAGCTTGGTTCACACTCAATGAATATATTTTCTGAATCTGTAGCTGTAAATTGACAGAAGGCTATAGGTTGCTTTCAAAGACAGAACTCAGTGTGCAGAATCCTAACAGAAGAAGTATCACAGAAAGGGAAATGGACAATCTGTTCAAGGCAAAGTATGATAACATAGTACTAGCAGGAGTGTTTCGAGGACTCCATGACTGAACAGTGTAGATATTCTTCACTGAAACCCCTGCTTTCCAAATGAAAGTTGAGGCCAGTCGGGTCCTCAAATAACTGTTCTTGATTTAAAATATATTATGAAGGAGTGAAAAATGCTGTGTGGGTTTCTTTCTTCATCGTTATCCACGGCTTCATGTATCTGACATAACATTTATAGACTTAGGCACTTCACTACAACTAACTATTGACATGATCATTGACATTATAGTGTTATTAAATCACGTTATTTATCAATTTCTTTTTATAAGAATATTTGAAGAAAATTCCAAAGGTTCTTCCTGACCCCAAGGAAAACAAAGCAAAAACCAGATTCATTCAACAGTATCCTAAATAGTGGACTTTTATATATTTTAGGATCTTTGTTATATGAATGGTTATATAAATTATGTTTTCCTACTTAAATAAATACATTTTAGTATTAACATATCCTCAAAGTCTTAATTTATACGTCTCAGAAGAAAAAAAAAGAATATCCTTGAAGAAAGTATTGGATTTGATTGCTTAGTATTTTTAATTCTACTGAGTTATCAAACCAATGGGAACATTTTCCTATGGACACTGTTGCCAAAATCTAGTAATGGGATACTACTTGGTATATTTCTCAAAATCTTATACAAAACCCCTATACTGGAAACTCAACATTCCTTAACAAGAATGTAATATTATTTTTTTTTATGTTTGTTTTTTAGCAGTAATTGCAGTGGTCAACATAAATGCATAAAACCAACAGATTTTCAACTAGAACTAAAGGCAATCCTTAAAGCAAAGAACATATGAGACAGACATTGCATTCTGCATCCAGGGACTGCAGAACACAGTTAGTTTGAATCAAGCTTAATCAAGTGTTTGATTAGCCACGTTGCTTCAGGGACATTCATGGAATAAACAATGGCAATTTTTGAAGTTACATAGTTTAATTTGCAAACGATTTCAGGTCCTGAATTAAGTCAGCTGGGAACTGCAGAGACAGAGTGAAAAACAGAAGCTGATCAGAAATAGAAAAGGATGAAAACTGGTTTATTAACACTAGTAGATAATGGATGAAAAACGATGACACAATGGCAGTGACAATTGCATGATTAGCCTAAGAATATAATAAGCAAACTTTCAGGATGATAACCTGAACTAGAGGGAGAGATATTTTTTATAATTAATGAAAAGTGAGGTAAATTTTTTCTCTAGCCTGATTAATTCATACCAAATGTTAATTAAATTCTATGTCCATATATTGAAATATATTTAAAACTAATCCATTAAAAAAAGCTAAACCAAAAGCAAACCAAAAAACCCAAACAACAAAATCCCCAGAAGGATAATGGTTTGAAATTCAAAATTAAAACTAAAATGACATAAACTTCCATTATGAATCACAAATGTTCTTAGAAGCTTCAGCATTTCTGAAAAACTTCTTTACTTATCTACATTTTCCATTAAATATTTAATTCTTAAATAATTTCCATATCCTGTCCAGGGAAGCAGCAGATTTCTGCAGCTCTGGTTCTAATTGATGCTGTCAGTGATGATATTACAATAATACTCATACACAGAAAACGGTAACTAACAGCATATTTATAAGCATTTGTAAGAAAAAGTATGGTTTTTTCATGTCTTTCCATGTGGGAATTTGCTAACAATCTTGAAATTTAAGTTCAACTAATACTGTACAAGATAATTCACACACAGATGACTATAAGAAACCAAGAAACGCACCAAAATAAGTGAAGCTGTTTTGTTCTATGATGGAAGAAGAAATGATATGCAGGCATAGGTTGAATAGGGGAGAAAAGAGATTTAGAAGTATTATTTTCCTTACTTTATCATACAGGGCAGCTGTCTTAAGACAACAAATGCCTGTTTAAGGGACAGTCAGTGTGGATGAGTGAGGACATATATTTGCCATCATTTGAAGTTTTCATGAGAAGAACCCAAAATAGCCGAAGCCTGTTCAGATTTGACATTCACCACAACATCATTGAGTATGATATTAAGCCTGAGAGAAAAGTTGGCATATAATTTTGCTGGACCATAGGGGCCATGTTGGTCCCAAAGATTTCATTTCGTAAGTTAAATAAGGACCAACTTTACACTGGAAAGATATGAAGATGAATTAGGAAAAAAGAGGGTAGCAGTGAACTTTGAGAGCAAAAGAGGAAAAACTTTGGATTTAGTGGATTAGACCTCATGCTTCGGGAGCCCCAAATGGTAGGAGCACTCCTAAACCTTTGTGATAGATATTGAACAAGTCTGCTTTTGCATGAATGGAGTCTTACTAGTTGAGGTGTGGGAAAGCTGAATTAATATCATTTAGATTAAACACCTAGTAGAGGCTCAAGTAAATCTAGAAGGAAAGGAAATTTTTAGATATGATCTTAAAAGAGAATATTGAACATTATTTCTTCATTAGTTTTGCTATAACTTTAGAAAATGTTGTGCGTGTGGTTTTAATTGAATTTAGTAAGACTTTTTTTTTTTAAACTGACCTAAACTGATTTGAGTGTGACTGCAAGATGACCAGACATTATTAAGTAACCCTTATACAAGAAAATTGATATTCAACACGGCTCAGCTTCTCAAAACTTTCTCAAGCATAATGCAATGGTAGCAAAGTATTTCTTCCCTTAAGTGTTGTGACTGAGTGCTGTTAATGCAAGAATTTCTGTGGAAGAAAAGGGTTCTCTGGGAAACAGCACAAGCCAAAAAAAATGAGCCATGGTAATAGGGAAAGTGTATGAACTGGGACACCTGGGAAGAGTTCATGCCAGCAAACAAACATTATTCTGGTAAAAATCTTTAGTTTATTTGCTCTTAGTAAACCTAATTTTTCTTCTTTGGTCTTATATAAAGAGAACTTGTTGTCAAGCTTGATGACAGTGATGATAGGGTTGAGTGTTTGTGGGTAAGAATCAGGGGAAAGGCCAACAAGCCAGATATCATGGTGGGAGTCTCTTACAGACCATCCAACCAAGATTAATAGACAGAATATTCTACAAGTCTCGCAATCACTAGCCCCTGTTCTTGTGGAGGACTTCAATTTACCCGATGTCTGCTGGAAATGCAATACAGCTGAGAAGAAAGAGTCTATGAGGTTCCTGGAGCGTGTGAAAGGTAACTTCCTGACACAGCTGGTGGCAGAGCCAACAAGGGAAGGCCAGATCTGTTGTTTGTGAACAGAGAAAGACTTGTGGGTGATGCAGTGGTTGGAGGCCATCTTGGAGTCTTGGATGGAGTGATGCACTTCACTCATAAAGAGAACAGAGAGCTTTGGCTGGAACTCAGGGAAATAAGGAGAGCTTATGACTTTTGGAAGAAGGGGCAGGCAACTCATGAGGAGCGGCTGAGGGAACTGGGATCGTTTAGCCCGAAGAAGGCTCAGGGGAGACCTTATTGCTCTCTACAACTACCTGAAAGGAGATTGTAGAAAAGTGGGGGTTGGTCTCAAGTTATGGCAGGGAAGGTTTAGACTGGATATTAGGAAAAATTTCTTCACTGAAAGGGTTGTCAAGCATTGTAGCAGGCTGCCCAGGGAAGTGGTGGAGTCATCATCCCTGTAGGTATTTAATAACTGTGTAGATGTCCCTCTTTGGGACTTGGTTTTATGGCAGACTTGGCAGTATTTGGTTAATGGTTGGACTCGAGGATCTTAAAGTTCCCTTACAGCCTAAATGATGCTATGTTTCTATGATACTGTGATTCTATGATTTGCATCTGACAAGACAGAGGCTAGGGTGTAAAGCAGTTGTTATTGGTCTGCAAAGGTGTGGGAGGCACCTGGAGTCTTACATGAGCGACTTTGTTGAACTGATACACAACTCTGCCAAGATAAGCCAAACAGAAAGTACTTGCTGCAGCTTGCATGCTTTGGCTTGTATTGGGCAGTTTATGCCATGAAAAAGAACACTTTAGTACCATTTTTTTTTTATTTTAGCAATAAGAAGAAAGAAGTTCTAATATCACCTTCAGGCGTTCTTCGTAATATGGCTCCTACAAAACAAAAGGTGTTGTAGGTCTGCAGTGTGTCCGCCAAATTTCAACACCAGTACTTACATTCAGCCTACCTTGAATTCCAGCTGACAGCAGCTGTGCTGCTCTGCACTGTTGGACAGTATCTCCCTTCCAAGGGTGGCTGCATTTCAGCAGTGAATCAAAAGATCCTATTATTATGCTTCATTTACGTAGGACATACTATTTACAGGGACTTTGTAACTTCAAAGAGGAACTACACAAACATATGTTTACTAAAGAGCTTGAAGTGTGTTTTTTAGTGAATGCAACACTTCCTGATGACAGCTCAGGCCCAAATGTATATTTCTGGGTGAAACAGAGCAAAGAACAGTAACTGTCCACAAAATATTGTATAATATACTGGGAAACTTTCCCCTGGAAAACTAAAAACCAGCAACCAACAACCATCCAAAATCCAGAGAAACCAAATATCAGAAGAATGTAGAAATAAACTTATGAGCATCATCTCCAATACTTTGTGTCTTCGGCAGCTTCTCAGAAGTAGATCTTTTTCCATCCACCAGATCTAGCTTTTATTCTTTTTCTTCTTGTGAAGAAACTAAAGAACATTAATGTTTTTGGACAAGCAGGAAAGCTATGTGTGGATGCACACAACTCATAAGTAGTGAAATTGTAAAAAAGAGTTTCTCCCAATGTTTTTAAATATTTCTGTTTTCCCTTCCTCCTTCAACATGCCGCAGTTAGGTGCTAATAATCTGAGCTGCATCTTCCAAAACTAAACATGGGTTTAAGATTTTTTTTAAAGATAAGTAAATCCTGTTCAAAACAAACCCCTACTGTATCTAGTACAACTTCAGCTGTTCTCCGCATAAGCCTTACTATCTTCCCTTTGCTACCCTTTTTCCTTAAAATGCATCTAGACACCCTCCACCCCCCTCCCCACCTTTTCATAGGCCTCCTTAATTGGCTCATTAAGGTTACAGAACACATCTGCCCACACTAACTGAATCACAAAGCACTTTAGCTGTGTTTTTTCACACCTAGATTCACCAGAGAGAAAGGAACTTGCAATTACTCACTTCTTAGGAATTCAGCTCTGTGGGATACCCAGACCCCAGAGGGAACCCATGTTGATCACCTCATTTACACCTAACACATAAAACCAGTCTGAAGTGTCTTTAACAGTCTAGTTTGGTTGCAGCTGATAAATTAAAGAAGATTTGCCTGAATGGCAGTATAAACTACTGGAGGATTTAGTGTAAGGCTGAGGGCAGTGAACACTGAAAGCGCTTTTTTTTTTTCCACAGTGTGATACAAATAATGCTTATTAAAGTCAGTGGAAGTTCTTTTATTCTAGAAAATAGGACTCCTTGTTATAATCTCTTTGCATTGTGTAGCTTTTGATTGCTATATGTTTCAGATTGCCATCTGTAAAATGGTGATGATAAAGCCTAATTACATTCCACCTACAGCTGCTGAGGTTGTCACCTTTCATAATATATGTCAGAGAAGTGCTGAATATAACATTTTCTCAAGAGTTTTCACAGCTTCCAAATAATAATCTAAAAAAAAAAAAAGATATTTTTGTTATCAGCTTTATTTTTACCTTAAATTTAGGAAGGAACTCCCTTTTCAGGTTGCAGACTCCATTAACTTTAATTATAATTCAGCAACTGATTTTCCCAGGCTGTTTCATATCGTGTCGGAATGAAGTGTGAGAAGACTTGTACATTCACTGACTGTGATGACTGACATTGCTAGTGAACAGCAGTGATTCCAAGCATGCAGTTATTAATGTTCTTTCCTTTTTTTTTTTTTCTTGCCTGGATTCTGTGGACCACAAACTCTCTTTGGAAGTTCTTCCAAATAAAGCATTTTGTCATACTCTATGCTACAGTAATGACACCTCTGTTCTGTTAATGTCACTGCTACCCACAAGCATCCATCTGATTCACTAATAATCATTATGAACTTTTCAAAATGAAATAACGTGCTGATTGCTTAAACTCTTAAACTGTATTTACTTTTTGTTACCAAGTTTTTAATTAGAATGAGAAAACACTTTCTTATTACCAATGACTTGTTATTAATTAGCTTAACACTAATTTGGAATGACACGATCACTTGAACAGAATGAAAAGATGGAATTTTTAATATAGTTTTAAAGGTTAGTTTCTTCATGTTAAAAATGCCCAGAATGCCTGAGAGCAAGCTCAGTAAGAAGAAATTTCAAGAACAGCAACAAGAGACAGAAGAAAAAAAAAAACTCTTTAAGTTTCTATCTGGAGTTAGTTTTATTGGCTGAATTGTAGACCCTGGTAAAAATAGGGGTGTGTGTATAAATATATAAATATTTATAAAATGGAAAAAACTTGCAGAGCTTAACTGTAGTCATGCTAGTGAAACTATAATTATAATTTCAATAGACTAATTATGGTACTAGAAAAAAAAATATTTCAGCCATGAAAGACAGTAAGTCTAAGCTATTCAGTATATACCTGTGTTTTATTTTTTACCCATAGAAGATATTACGAGAGTTATAGGAGGTAAAAAAACAAAACCAAAACCCCAAACAATAAGTTTTTTCCTTATTTTTCTTCTGGCCAAAGACATTGCTGCAATTACAATTGACAAGACGAATGTAGCTTATTTTAATCTACCCTTCTACAAATTAAAAAGAATAAAACTTTAATTAGGATGCACAATTTGAAGTAATTTAAAATCATTCTGTAAGTGCCTTTGAAGCCAAATTCCATGAGAAATTGTCTTCGTCTTTGAATATGCCTGGGGTTTTCCTGAGTACAGTTGGGAGGGCTAAACATGGATATGACAAAGCACAAACCACCACCCTTTGTGATTCCTGTACCCCTGCCCCCTCACGTGAGATCTGGAAAGCCCCTGGAATGCCCATTCCTGAACCACACCACAATTAGGAATACATGTCCTATTAAGTAATAGCATTACAATTATTTTTTTTTTCTACACCGTAACTTAATCCCTATAAAGGTTCCTTCTTTGGAAGGGCTGCCCATAGTCAGGATACCTACATTTCTTATTCATTCAGCTACCAAAGGTCCGCATGTGCTAGTGTGCTTGCTACAAGGATTGTTCTAGGTGAATCTTTTCTATGGAAGGGACTCTGCATGTGACTGTGGTCAGAGGAATATCCCATCTCAACCCAAAACTGTAAGGAGAAACAGCTCCAGGCTTCTCATTCCCTCTGCTTCTTCTTTTTAAAGATAAAATCTGCTTTTTCCCTCCCTTTCTCTCACTAATCCTCCTCTCCTCAGTTTCTTGATATGACAATGCATCTGATTTAGTAATTGCCAAGTAAATACTGAGACCACCTAACTGTCATACCCAGCTCAGGGGAGCATCAGCAAGCCATAGCACATGTAAAACATTTAAGACATTTTCTCTTTGGTAAACATGAGATACAATGATTATTATATCCCATTCACTATCTCTTCAGCCCTAGTTCCAGCCATGCTCTCAATTGACTGACCCAACATACTTTCCTATCAACTGCAAGGAAAATGCAGTACCACTTCTGAAAATATGGAAATATACAATAGTTATCTTTTATGGTTGTCTTTGCTGCCTATGCTGGGGAGACAGTTTGGGAAAGAAATTTGGCGGCTGTGATCCTCACATGCAGAAGCAGCAAGGTTCAGGAACTATGTGGATTCACCAGAAATATAAGTTTAAGAAAGTCTTCCTGCCTTAGATACTCTCCAAAGCAAGGTTTAGCTGGTCAGATTTGAGAAAACCCAGAATGCATGACTTTCAATGGAGTGTTATAAATAAAGTAAGTAGACAGAGGCCTACAGGTCTCAAGAAATGTTTTAGACCACTGGTATTTCTGAAACTCACTTTGGAAGATTTGATGTGTTCTTTTATCGAGATCATTTAGCTGAGAACAAGGACAGGCAACTGTCCATCATGGTGCAATGGCTAATGAGGAAGACTTGAAAGGCTGAAGTTCTTGTTTTGTAAGACTGAAAATTCTTCATAAAAGGCACAGCTGTTTTGGGTGACCACTCTTGAGTGTCATATGTTGATAAGCTCTCCTTGTCTTAGTCTGTCATAGTGTTTTTCATAGAGTCCTGATGGGAGGGTCTGTCAGGGAACAATGAGGGTGAGATTCTCCCTAATGAATGGTGAGGCAGAAGCTGAGCAAGACACCAGCATGGACAGTGTCCTCAACAAAGCTGTACTAAGATATGAAAAGGCAAAAGAATTAATTTCTTCACAGAGCAACATACTCTTCTGATTCTTCTGTTTAACAGCACGTAGAAATAAATTCATTTCTGAAGTGACTGAAGATAAAACACATTCTGTCTAAAAGCTGAAGATATGTAAGTGGTCCAAAGCATTTCAAAATCTTAGAAAACTCCAGTGTGTAGAACCAAGGAGATAAAACCTGTGTACTGCTCTGAAGTTGTTCCAACCATCAAATCTGTGGTTTGATTTTCAGCAGTGCGAGGATTGCTTTGGCACACATCATGTCATAGAGTTGTGCCACATCTCTCTGTGCTTCTCCTGCACAGAGCCGGCTGCATCTCTGCACGTCTAAGAAGAGTCTTACACACTTCATTCCAATATTTGCAGAGCAGATGGTGGGACTTTATAGTGAACAGCAGGGCTCAAACCTGAAGTTCTCCAGTGTTACCCATCTCCACATTTATACTCAGACTGGCGCTCAGATGCAACGTGGGTTTACAAGGTGTCTATAATTTTGAACATTTTTTTTTGGACCTACATCTCCTTCTTTGGATCCAGACGCCATATTCTTGGAGAAAATAGGGTTGCTGACTCCTGTGACACAATTGTAAATGCCTTTCAGTAAATTCAGAGTATTTTCTTTATTTCCTAAGTAGATAAATTCAGTTCACTTTCTGAATTTCTTTTCAATTATTTACATTCAATAGAAAATGTTGCACAGAATACTGCAGGTAGCAAAAAAAAAAAAAGTGAAGGTAACAAAACATAAGATAATTACATGTTCATCAATGTGAACATTCCTAATGAAGACCTTGAAATAAACACGATGCATTGGAATACAAAAAAACCCCTTTCAATTGGATTTTAAATTAAATTAAACACAAAATTTCTCTTTTTTTTTTAAAAAAAAGAAACAATTCAAGATAAAAAAGAAATTATGACAAGCTGTATTTTGGAATATATTTATTCTAAAGTCCTTGGTAAAATCTTAAATTTAACAAAAATAATATTCTAGAAATGCATGTAAATCACCATAGTTTCAAAGATATAAGCCAATAAATTAAGAATATTGCCTACACAACCCATTTTTTAAAAGCTGTAGCTTCATTTTCAGATAAAGATATGATCTTTGTTTCATTTTAGCTTTAAAGCTTCTTGTGAACACACACAAAATGAAAGATTGCTTTCCTTTCCCAATCCATGAATAAAAAGCAGGTTAGAAATGCTGACCTGAGTTTTGTAGAATTATGTGATGAGAAAAATGAAAACAACCCAACTCCCTCAAAAACAGATGAATTAATTGTATTTTCTTTTAAGTACTCCATTTAAAAAACAAAATATATTTTACATTTGTTTTGTATCCAGAATGTTTAAATTTTACTGAAAAAACAGCAATCAAATTTTAGATTTTTTTTTCACTTTTTATTAAAATATAATTTCCTTTCAGAAACAATTTGATAAAGATCACTACAAAAATAAATCTTTAAAATAACATTTTAATTCACCTTTTGTCAACTTTAAAAATATATAAACTGAAGCAGCCAAATACAAATTAACCTATGTAATTGCTTAAATCCATAAATAATTAATCTTCTTTTTTGCAAATGGATTATTAATTTTTAGGTAATGGGACACACACACAAAAAAACCCCAACTCAACTTATTAAAATCTAGAGGGTGGAGAGTGGTACATCCTACTTTTGCCTGAATTGTGAACTACATTCATAAAACCCATTCAGTCTTGAGAAATATTTCTCCCCACTTTCACAGAATCACCTAGTTCTAGTCATATTTAAAATCAAACCCAGGAAACAGAGGTTTTTCTTTAAGAAAAAAAACTTATCTAAAATACATGTCACTATCTAGGTATTACCATAGATACAGAACTCAGCATAAGTAATTATGCTAAGAGCTGGGATAGAGTCAGACTTTTCTATATTTTTTCTATTTGAAATTTCTTTTTGCATATCTATTCAACTTCATTAGGAGAGGAGGAGTATTACCTGAGAAGAAAGGCGTGGTGGTTTGATCAGTTTTCAGAAATGAGAAAGATAAAAACTCAGTTCCCCAAGAATAATGAAATCTAAAACCTAGTCTAAAGTCTAAAATAGTTATAGAACTCTTTTGTCAAACACAGGCATCAGAGTTCCTGCTGTTAGGTAGTCTGTCTCAAAAGATAGAAAACACAACTGAAATCTATAGTCTTTTTACACCTAGTATTTATATATATATATATATATATATTCTGAGTGAAAATGAAACGGTTTTACTTCAGATTGACTAGGTGACCCAATGGAGCTTGCATGTGGTTAGTTGCTGGTGTATGTAGTGGGGACTACAAAATCTCTAGTTCTGAAGATATCTCTGCCAAGATTTGTAACTTCAAAGAGGCAGTAATAAAGTTTTGGCATCAGAATTAATTGGAATTAACATCAGAGACTGATGATTTTTATCAGTTGTTCAGGAGGGATAAGTCTAGATTTTTTACATGGAGAAAGCAATAAGGGAAAACAGATATAAATGCTCACCATCCTCACCATCGCTATCACCATCACGACAGCATTCTTTGATGATGACTAGCGTCCTAGGGAATATCTTTTCTTCTCAAGTTATTTTTTTTCCCCTATGAATTTTCATTCTCTATCCCAGCTGCTAGCACTCATTATTACCAGAAGCTTCAAAATATCACTAAAGACGCAAAGTTACAGTTTCTATTTTTAGATTACATGAGTAGGTTTTCAAGCACATGTATTGACTTCTGGTACTAATTGCTATCACAGTGTAGGGTATAGCAGGCCAAGAAGCACAGATAAAAATTAGATGTAAACCAAGACATAAATGCAACCTAGCTTCTTTATATTTCAAATAATTAGCAAACATACTTTGATTTTGTGCTAATGTGGGATGTTCTCTTGAACACTCTTTTTTGGTTAATTGCATGGGTTGAATTTTCTTTCTGTATTTAAATTCTTTTCCTTAATTGCTACTGTCTTGCATTACAAAAATAGCACTGTAATGATTTTCACATGAATGTACAAAAAATTTAAGCAGTTCATTGATTTTAAATGTCCTGTAGTTTCCTAAGTCCCAGCTGTAGATGTTGCCGTTTTTCAGAATTCTGAAGAGTTCTTAAATTTTGAAAGTAACTGAATAATCTTAATTTCTTCTGAATTTTTATAATCTATTGCTTCATTAAATGTTAATGCAAAGTTACAAACAACCTTTTAACTTTAATTTCTTCATATAAAATTCTAATATTGCTTTCAGATGTTTACTACTTCCTTTTTATGAAGAAAAAGAAACATTAGGATTAAAACTGCACATTTGGCACCCTTCCATTGTATCATAACGGCATCTACAGGCTCTACCAAAATAGCACTTTACTGTACATGTTGTAATAACATATGAAACTACCCATAGTCCATTGAAATATGTAGTATACCCCTCCCCCCCCCAGCCCTTTTAGTACCATACAGTTGCAATAATAGGTAATTTCATAAGAAATTTAGAAAATAAGTACTGGTGAGATGCAGGATGGGGTTAATAAAGTATGAATCTATTTTGCTGTACATAGAATTTGGAGATGAAGGTCTTTTTGGTCATGACACTAGTATGAGATCAGTTCTTTTCAGGGCGAAGCCTTTCAAGCAATATTTCAGAAGTAAAAAAAACCTCAGAAGGCTCTAAAGGCTCTTCACCTCTTTAAATTCTTTTCTCCTATGTAATATTTTACCCTTCTCATGCTGATGGCCTGATATGGTCTTATACAAGGAGTAGAAATATAACAGGACTCTGTATATCTGGTATAGGACGAGATGTGAGTGAAAATTTGAGCCTGACCTTAAATTTAGCAATCTGATATTTGAATGCTGGCTTATTGAATGGACCCTCACCTTCTGAGGGTTTAAATCAGAGAGGAAATGTCTTTCTAGAAGATAATTTGACCTCCAGTGCCAGGTATGAAGGAAGAAGAGCATTCATTAACCCATCTTATGTAGGCAATTAAACATGGTTCTAGCATTGTACTTTTATGCCATGAAGTCCTCTGAATGCATGAAACTTTTTACTCATCTTTCTGTTTTAGATGTATAGAAATAAGCATTATGAAAGAAACTTGGGTATAAATAGCAATTAATGAAGCTGTATTAATGAGGCTGCATGGCAGGGGAGAGCAATAAGCAGGAGGAATAGGGAACCTAAACAGGAGCTGACACACTTAGTTATTGACTCTGTGGAAAAAGTGGGTTTTCCAGGGGATTGGAGCAACATTGTTGATAGATTAAAAAAAAAATAAAACAAGCAACTCATATGTAAATAGAACCATAGGGAAAGAGACAAATGTCAAGATAAAACCTAAACCCCCTCCCCTTATTTCAATATTTTTTGTTTCAATCTAAACACACTTACTTAATTCCAGTATTATTTAAAATGTGTTTATAGTATGGAGAATGCCACAGTTTGCAGTTTTTGCTGCTTGCACTCTTTTATCTGATTTGAATTTCAAATACAAGGACAAGCAGGTCTACTTCTGGGGGAAGAGAACATGGGCAGCAGAAGGCTTATTTCTCTACTTATTTGTGCAATTACATGGGTTTATTATATTATTTAAGAGGCCAAAAATGTAATCCCTTCCAAGAAGAATTATAACCTTTAAAATGTTGCTCATTCCAAATTGATAATTGTTTTCAAGAAAACAAACATTTTTCCTTAAAATATTTGTTTTATGATGTTTTCCATCAGAGAATATTCAGATATGCATTTTCTATCCATTTCTACTGCTTACACTTACAGAAGCCACTCACAATCAGTAAAGAACTGGTTTTGAAGCTAAAAGGACAAAACTTGAAAAGTTCTGTTCCCATGAATATATACCATATTTAGATATTTAAGTAATTCATAAAGAATATAAAATATTTTTACATATATGTGTACACACTTTTACTTACGTACATACACTCTGAAAATATGTGCAAGTTGTTAGTTTTTGTAACTTTTCCTTGAATCTTAATATACAGCATGGAACATTTAAACCGGAAACCAGGAACTGAATACGGAACATATACTGGAAATTCTAAAAGTTATGTTGAATTATTTACTTTTTCTTGTTCGTCAACAAACAGATGCTTTAGGGATTGCTTTCCTATTCTGTTCTTAATGAAAATCAGCCTTTTTCACACAGAGAAAATGCTTCTCTCAATAGAAAATCTATGAGTCATTAATTTTCTGGAAGTGCATTTCTATATAGCAAATTTGATGTAAAATTCACTCCAGGAGAGCTTTTCTTTTTTTAAGCCAGCAGTACAAAGACATATATAGATGCCAGTAAAGCAATTTTTCAAACTAGTTATTGCTACTTATTTCTTGAAATTAATAGTCAAATAATTCTTAAAAGAGTGAGACTTTTAAAAATGTATTTTGTTTGCTAAATAGCGCATATGGTTCATGGGACAGTATATAAAGAAGGACTATCTCTGCTGTTGCTAAGCTGGAAGGCAATTTATTTTTATTTCTCTCAAAAGATACCTTGAACATTCTTGAACATTTCACTTTGATCCACTAATTCTCACCTGTTATACTGTGATTACATGGACGAATTGCAAAGAGGCCATATCAGTTAAATTGACAAGTTAGGAGCACAGTGGATTTCCCAAGAACAAATACTTCAATTTTAAATTCATAAGAAGCTGACTGTGTGCACAAATATTTCTCATAGTTTTAAAAGGATACAGATGGGATGTTTGAAAGACATCTAATTATGCAAAGTGCTGGCTACCCGCTGACCCTCCCTTTCCTCCAAACTATAGGAACTAACCTCAGGTGTCTGTTTTAAGTTGTGTCCTAGCCTCTTTCTCCTAGAGCATTACCAAATTTCTTTCTGGTACCTAACACTCCACCTCTCTGTAAGGCTTCCTGGTTCTAAGCCTGTCTCCTTCTTTTGTAATTTCACTGGCACAGTTTCTAGGCATTGATTTGTCTCTTAATTCCCCTTAATGGCAAAGGGACCCTGTGAGCCAACTGCATTAGACCTTCAAAGATCACCACTGACATCTCTATAGCATCTTCAGCCAAATCCTGGAGTTTCAAACATGGCTTGTAGCTTATTTCTGCAGAACCAGATCTAACACCTGAATTGAGGAGATGGTTTTTTAGAGGATGTTGTAAAGCAACAACCACAAAAATAACTATGCAATTTGGGCAATAAAAACAATATCCTGCCTTTGGCAAAGCAATTGTACACAAAATCCTGTCTCAGCTTTCCTTTCCCTTAAGAGAAATTTTGTCCTCTTGAAGCACCAAGGCAGAATCACAGAATCACAGAATATTGAGACTCATTTCTCCAAGTCAAGATTTCCTTGAGCTTTGTGGAATGTCTCTTTCTGCTAACCACCAGACTGAAATGTCCTTCTTCCCCACCACTGTATGGAAAGATGTTTATTGTCTTGAGCAGAAAACAATTCACATGGTTTTAATTGTAATGCTGATATTTTATTTATGCCGTTGTTCCCTTTGTGCTAAATTCTATTAATTATTCCCCCCCTCCCCACCCTGATGCAAACTTTGCTGAAAGCTTCTTTCCCTACCTGTTAATCTTCTAATTATGATAAAGTGTCCTGGTTCAATGGAAAATTGTGAATGACAATTCTTTATCATACAGTCACACCTTCATGGTTCACAGTGAAATATTTGTTCTATATAGATCATATATAACTTCCACAAAGTCTACAGTGTTTTCTGCCACCCTAAGTGGGTGGTCAATCAAAACCTATGAAGCTATCCTACTGATATATATGTTCATATTTCATTAACTCATGCTCCACATTGTCCCAAATTGCTATACATACTACTATACTTTTTGGTCTTGGAAAGTCTTAAATGTCCAACACACGTATCATATTAAAATTCTGTTAAATTGATACTACGAGAGGAGAAAACAGTTTGAGAAAAAGGATGAAGACCTGATGGATTTTGCAAGTGGTGAAAATCACAGGTTGATGAAAGCGGACAGTATAAGAGAGAAGAATGGGTCTTTTGAGTACTTGCACTTGAGTGTAAAAATTTTTTCTTCTATGATTCACCAGTAAAAAATGCAAACAAAAAACAACAACAACAAAGCAACAAGATAATTTTACAGCAGGACAAAGGGATTAAATTAATGATTTAATTATGAAGAAGGGTGAGACATACAAAGCAAATAAATATGCATTTTTCTACTCTCTTGGCATTGCTTTATTATTCTGGGCATGAAATAACATTATTTTCTGAATTTTCTCATTTTATCACTTAACAGACAGATACATAACTGTGTTAATAGATCAGATTTCATGCATTTTGTTTCTATGAAATTGGATTTTATGCACATACTCACATATATGTACACACGCAATGTGTCTGTTGTGTGCAAAGATGTGCTTATCTCATTTATTTTTTCCCTCTCACATTATTGTTTTCATGCTATTTCACATTCCTTTTATCTGCAGTTTTATTTAAAATATTACTTTTTGGTTTCAGAAGATAGGATGACAAAATACTGGCTTCAGCTGATAGTAACTGAACTTTAAAAGACCTTATTCTGAAACTGTGGAATATGAAGACACTAATAGGAAGCCTGTAACTTAAAATTTTCTCCTTTTTGGTTGAAGGAAATCCAAGCCATGTCAAATTTTGAATAAAATGAGATCTTTCTGTGTGTGCATATGTGTATATGTTTCATATATATATATTTATTCTGAAGAAAATGTTCAAATTTTCAATATAAAGCAAGAACTACCTAAATCTTAAAGAGAACACAAAAATATATATTTGTGCTGTATGCATTCTATGCAATTATAGGTTATCTATGTATAGGTAAGCTTGCCCTGACATATCCATACAAAATAAAGTTTTTGTCATTGATGCCTGGGGCAGTGTTCGTAATATAAATGCATGCAGTACAGAACAGTGACAGAAAGCAGCACAGCTGATGCTGTTTTTAGGGAGCAGAAAAAAATATGCATATCTGTTGCATAACTTTCTGCTGCAGTTAGAACATCATTCTTTGTCCCTAGTGCAACAGTTAGGTAGATTTTGCCATGGATCCTTCAGCTACTGTCCAAATGGGGATATTTTCCTATTTGTCTTGTTTCTGTAAGGATTTCAGTATGTACCCCAAAATGATGATCCCCTAGTTTCAGCAGGCACTTTTACATTACCACTACAATTTCCTTCTGTTTATTTGCAGAGCCCTCCAACAGGTTTGCAGTCTCTTCTTTTAACCTAGAACTAAACTTGTTTAGATGTATCAAAAAAAAAAATAGGAAAAAAGGAAGAGATAAAGTTTCCTCTTGTGTCCACCACATATACATCCATCTCTGTGATATCGGTAGGGATCATGTTCTCTTCCTGCTATCTCAATAGGGCATCCTACTGTATAATAAGGCATCTCTTCCAACTATCCCAGGAAGTAACAGGGGTCTGACTGCTCAAAGACTAGTTCTGCACGCATGTACTCGGCTCACTTCCATTTGACTAGTATTTCAATAACTGACATAAAATAAAATGTATTAGGTTTACTTCCTCGCATAAGCTTAACATTACCCACTGCTGTCACTCATGCAGTCCTTCATATTGGCATTTGAGCATCTAATACAACACTATTCCCATCTCCTCCCATGTTTTTCTGTCAGAAAAACAGTGACTGCTAACACAGATGGCATATTTGTTTATTTAAGTCTTTGAATCTACTTCTCTATATCAAAAACTCTCTAGATCTCCATCTTGCTGGCAACTAAAATCTAAGAATTTGTTTCTTGCCAAGTATTTTGACCAATATTACTTCTCTTCAGCTTCTTCTCCTTATCTGCATGTACACATCTTTATTTATTTTTAATTGTTCAAATATTGCCCATTCTTTTCATTATAAATTCTGCCATTTGTTAGGATGACTGCTGCCAGTCCTCGTCAGAACAAAAATATATCCACACTTCCAAAACAAAACTCAGGACACAAACAACATTTTTAAAAAGTATTTTTACAACTTCCTTTTGATGTCTAAGAGCATTTATATACATTAATAAGTAAAGACAGTTCAGGTTAATAAAAGCTGTTTCTTAATGTCAAAACTAACACAGATGAGTTGGAATCTTTTCAAGGGAAAGAAAAACTTTCTGTTTTCCTTTTACCTGTAAAGTCTCTTCATAAAGATATAATTACAACTGCACACACTTAGCATATAATTTAATTGATCTCATTTGAATAAATGGAGCTAAGGCCTACAAGAAACTCTTCAGGTTCCCTTTGTAAGTGGTGGAAAGACGTAAGGCATGATTATTTTAATCTAAAATAGATATTTAAAATACTCCAGATGATCTGTTCTGTAAAAGCACTTGTGTTTCTCCATTGGCTATAAAAAGATGGCTAAGACAGCAAAGATGTCTGGCTCAAAACTGAGCATCTCTCTGTAGACATTCACAATTAGATCAATTACTTTCCATCTGTCATATTTCTGAAAAAAAGAGAAAAGAGGAAGAAGATAAAGCTTCATTTTCAGCCCAAATAAAAACTTCTTATATATTCATCTCACTATCATTGAGAAAGCTCCCATAGATACATGATAAAAACTGCATTCCTTCACATCTGGTATTATATGACTGTACCTCCTTTGACGTTTTAGTAGAGATAAGAATAAGCTTTCAAATCAAGTCTCCAGATCACTCCACTCACTGTGCATTTGTTTGCACTGAGGTACAGTCACGGACTATGTGAACTGGATTCCTTTCAGATGAAATTAGACTAGGAAGGGTGCTCCAAAAGCACACCTAAGTCTAGCTGCAAATAGGTATTTAGTCCATGAGACTAAGCTGAGATCTGAGTTACTCTAACAAAAAAAGTTGTTGGGAAGCTTGGATGATCAATCCTTACGACCACCATTTCCCTTGATCCGCATCTATTGATCTGCACATCTCTCTGCACAAGAAGTACTGCTATTGATAAGGCTTTGGGCAGAGAAAAAGCAATCAAATTTCTGATTACTTCAGGAACACTAGATGACAATCAATTGATGTACATTGTCTCTGTTGTATTCTGGATATGATTGATTCCCCTAAAAATATGTCTGTATTTAACACCATTTTTTGATATAAACTGGCATTATTGGTGCTTAACATTTGTTATTTTTTCTTAATTGTCTAGGAACGAACTCTGATTTCACACTTTACATTTATTCAATTTCTGTTTTAAACTTTGAATGACTAATCTCCAACCACATTTCATAGATCTATATAAGAAAATATCTCAAATCAATGGATCCTTGAGGAATTACACTACAGTGAAGGAAAAAGAGATTGTTACTGCATGATCTTTTTGTTTTGTTTTGTTCTATTTAATATTGTACTTTCAAGAACTGTGTTGCCTACTTCTATAGACACTAACTGGACGTCAGCCTACATCTGACGTCTTCTCCTTTTTTGCCTATGCCCAATTCTCACAGTGTTCATTACCAATAAGCTTTTCTTTATGCAGAACATAAAATCTGGAACAACATTTTTACACTTTTTCTTATCTGCCTCTCTACCTTTGAAAATCTACCTTTTAAAGATTCTCTCTTCTTCCTTGTAATTTCACTCCAAATATAAATTCTGATTTATATTATTTTGATTGACATATTGCATTAATGTATTGCACAACCTATCTTGAAGCAAATGTAAGTGAAAGATGCTGTATAAAAGAAAAACTTTCTTAAATTGTATGACCAACTACAAGTTCAGTTCTCTATATTCCTGCATATATTAAGAAAAGTTTCTATTTACACATTTAGCCTTTTCAGCAGAAAAAAATAATTATTTTGAGACAGAAATAAACAATTCCACTACTCCCAAAATATAAGCAAATCTTAACAATAAAAAAGCAATTGGCATTTCAGTTGCAAACTACTTCTCCTTCTTGGAAAGCTAAATCCTTCCCTTTCTATATGCAGGCAATGGAACAGGATATATAGGGTTTTGTTCATGTTAAAATGAGGGAGAGACAATAAGCAAGGTTTGGTGATCAAACAAAAACACCTGACAACACAGCTACAGTGGCCTACAAACACTTCCATATTTCACTCAGACTAAGCAAGGTTTTCTTTGACAGAGAATAAAAAATGCCTCTACTTTCTCTTCTTACACAATTTATACTGTCTTGTATTTTAATTTTTATTCATTTAATTCCTAGCGATTTTTTGTTTTGATACACTGATTTTGAGCTGAATTCTGAGCTTTATTAAGAATAGCTCCTTTGTCTAATATAAAACCACAATGTTATTCTAGATTCTCAAACAGATTTAAATTAACTGAAAAGCATATGCTGCTCTAGATTTAAAACTGTGTAATTGAAATGAAATGTGGTTTGATGTTGCTTTTTCTATAGTGAGCCCTATGGAATCGTCCCCAGATTACTATCTGAAGCTATTGTGGGTCTGTGGGAAGGGAATAATTTCTGCCCAAAATACCAAGCACTAATCATATTGTTCCTATCGGTTTCTGCTGCAGCTGTTTCTAGCTCCTCTGACTATATTTAATTCCATTGAATCAATAATCATAAAGAAAAGCTTATCCAGCTGTTTTGACTCCTGAATACAGTCAAGTGACCTTGTAAACACAAAATCCCTAAATTCAGAGACTGTTTCCCTAACCTGTTGTTTTATACACATATTCTAAAAAAATAAATTAAATGTAAAAGTTTTCAAAAATCCTAGGAAAAGTTTCATTTGAATGAATTGCAAATTATATCTGTGAAAGCATAGTAGGATTAGGGGGGTCAGTCCTGCCTCCAGTCCCCAACATAATGGTACCCTAAGCTGATCCTTCAAGTCTTCCCTTTCACATATCATACTCACAATTTGAGAAGGAGCACTACTCACTAAGAAGAACAAAAAGCAAGTGATGCTCTTTTCTTGGTTTTCACAAGCCTCTCCCAAGTTTTTACTTGCCCATTTCACATACATTTCAAGGATCCTCAGTTTATGTCAGGAATCCTACTGTTGTAAGTAATGGAGATATTAATTTTGAAAATTTAGATACTTTATGCTCATAAGTCCCCTTTTGAGAGTTAGCTACCAATTTTTAAGGTATGTTTTGTTAATTTTCTTCTTCCTTTGGTGTCCAAATTTGGGAGGAAAGAGCAAGCAGCTCTCTGAAAACCTGCAGATGCCTGATTCCTGAGAGGAATCTAGTTGAATCAATATGCAGTTAAAGCAGTTGAGACAGACCATTTGCATTAAACAAAATTAATGTGGATGAAAAAGAAGAGTAAGCACATTTTTCCTACACCAAAGAGCTAAACTATGGAAGTTACTGTTACAAGATGCAGTGCATGGGAGAAGTTTGCGTGGGTTCAAACAAAACAGTTTCCTGGAAGACTCTGTGAGGATAGAAAACCAAAATTTGATGTCAGATTTGGCAAGCTACAGGGACACATTGCCAGGTTGCAGCATAGCTGGGGTGCACAATGGTGGAGCAGCAGGCAAGGCCGGGGTAGGACCCCCCTGAGCAGCCCCAACCCACTGTGCCTGGAAGAGGTGAGCAGAGCCAGGATGGGGACAGTGACCAAGGCCCACCACTCAGGACTGCTGTGCAGAGCTGTGGGGACAGGGTTGGCGCCAAGGCAAAGCCAGGGGCCAGGTGGGTGCAGTGGGCATGGAGGCAACAGAATTCAAGGCTGACGTGGCTGTCCTGGGGGACCAGGCCCCAGGCGAGGACTGGATCCTTTCTTGACACCGGTCATGGCCTGGGGCTTCCCCGCACTCTTCCTCACTGTACTGCAGCGTCCCCTGCTGCCAGGTCCTGGGCCACAGTGCTTGGCACTGGCCTCCAGCAGTCTGGGAAATGGAGGGTAGGCTACAGAGCCAGTCAGTGCACTCAGAGCTGTAGTACCGCTGATGACAGCTCTGCAGGATGAAACAGTGGCTGCTGGGACACACCAGGAACACATGCAGTGGCTTCATGCTGTGTACAAGCTCTAGCCTGGTGGTATCCCATTAGCAGCTGGGGTGGGGCTAATAGGTGGAGTTCCATAAAGATTTTCCTGTGTAGTTTCATCTGAAATTATGAGACTGCTGTCCACACAGTGGGCAGGGATGGTTGGGAGTCTTGCTTCCAGAAGGTTACTTCTGATCCACACTGCAACGTGTGCATAGATGCCTTCAAAGCCATTGCCTCCAGCTCACTAAGAAGCTCACATGAAGAGCGCTGGAAGCTAATGGGCCAGCCATAGGTACTGACAAGGTACACACTCCTCCTAGGTACATGTAACTAGATACTGTGAGGCACAAGACACTTTACTAGATAAACATTTGGTCTGACCCTGTACAGCCATTTTTATCTTCATTATGATGGGAAAAAAACCCCAACAAAACAGTTAAGACACACAGAGCAAGTAATCAAATAAATTACAGTTAACTGGAACTATGAGTCAGTTCAGGGCTTTTTATTATCTCAACAGTTGTCCATCTACATTAAGACCTAGCAAGGGAGCATTTCCTATAAGTGTATACAATAGCAAGCAACACTCTCTTGTAATACACTAGATCACTGTGGATAAAAAACATTCTGGTTGAGAAGTATGTAAAAAGGAGTGTCACAGTTTTCACAGTTGATCCAAGAGTCTTCCTGTGCAGTTACTTCAATTACCTTGTCACATCTCCACTTCTGCAAAGAGCTTAGAATATCCAGCAATTTTCACTATCACACATATGAATTCATATTTAATGTACCCAAATAGAGTGATATGACCTTGTTAATGTGAGCCAATTTGAAACTTTGCTTTGATTTGATTTTAGAAACCCAGCTTCTTACTGCCTAATAAGCTGATAGAGCTTCATTTTCTGTTATAACATTGATTAAATCTTGAGTATCTTTCAGCTAGCAAAACATATGGTGTAAGTTAAACAAGCACAGATTGAAACATTTCTGCGGCAAAATTGGTTAACTCTGTCAGTTTTTTGAACATCAGAAAGATTTAAATTTGATTTTAAATGATTAAATCTGATATTCATTTTCAGAATATAAAAATATTTTAGCTTCCTTTTAATAAAATCATGAAGCCTTTGCTGTAGAAATTTACATCTTCTTATTTAATTTATTTATTTTTAAAGGTATAGGGCGGGGAAATACTCATATCAAGATCAGATCTAAAAAGCCATCCTAGATAGATTTAGATGTCTTGCATGTTCTCAGATGTCTTAGGGAGGTGAATTGAGCCATGTTTTCAGATGTTCCTTCGTAAATGTATTCTGACCTCTGACTAGATGCAAAGATCCATGACAAATACCTGCTCCATGAATATGAAGGCGATTATAAACTGCGGACATGAAAAGTTCTTAGAGGCAAAATAGTGAGATCTCTTTAATTATGTGATTAATATTGGTCAGATAAAGAAAGAGGAACTCATATGTTCTCACTCACTCTGTGTGTGTGTTTGTGTGCATACACACTTCTACTTGTCCTGATACCACACAAAAAAAAAATTCAAATAAATGTCTCAATCTATTGAAGAAACTTTTATTTTTCTCTGAAAATGTATTTTTTTCGTACTGTTCAAAAGCATGTATTGTTCCTAATCGAAATCAATGTTCTTTTCAAACAATGTTAAACAGTAGCAATTCCAATGCCTACTAGTGCAAGATTAGAGAATATGAGCTCAGTGATCAGTGCTTTAATTTTTACCTTGACTTCAGATTTTACAGCTCAGTATTGGAATTAAATAAGAATTTACTGTGCAGAAGCTGTAATCCCTTTGCCCTGTTTCAGCAGAATATTTAGATGATGATTTAGAGAGAACCAGTTTAATCAATGTCTGACTGATGTGTCAAAATACTTATGCAGGTGAATGCATCTTGTTTAAAAGGTACATGTTTACAGTCTTGTAATACTAGATAAATTTAAGGATCATTTAAAATGTATATTTCCTGGTTGAAATTGAGGAGAAAGAGTTTCTGAAGTTTCCCCTCTCATCCCCCTTTTTTCCCCAGTTTTTACAGTAGCAATTCAGATTTCACTAAACGGTTGAAGAAAACAAAATAGCTCTTAACTGTTAAAATATAACACCTTATATAGATATGACAGCTGTTCAAAGCTTAAATATTTCTTATTTTCCAAAATAAATTGCTTTATAGAGATGCAAATCACATCTGGTGGAAAACTCAATATTTAGAGATTTCTTTAGCTTGCTTGTACTCACTAATTCCCTCAACAAGCATTTATTACCATAGTTTTCCATTACTTAAGAAATATTTTAAGTTTGCTTATTTATTTATTTATTTACTATCATAGCTGTAATAAACTGTTTGCCAGAGTATTGATCCCTTGGGTGCTAAGTCTTTCACAGCTGGTATGGCATAACAGAAAAAGTAATGCCGCTATTGTACAAACACAAGTTAAACTGCAGAGTATGAGTAACAGGCTAAAACAGTTAGAGAGTCATAAAAGGCAGTTTTAACAATGCAAAGCGGTCTATCACATAATCATTATTACCACTTTCAGGCAGTATTACTGCACAATTTCAATAAGAAAATATAGCAAATACATAATAAGATATTTGGAAAGAAAAGAAGAAAATAGGCCAACAGATTACCAAATATAATCGGTTTTATTGGACAAAATAATTACACTGAGCAGTTATGACAATGTTCTGCAACAGTAGAGAAAATTGGGACATGTGTATTGAATAAGCAGTTGGCAACCTCAACCCCCTTATGCTCTGAACTTGCAAACACTTACCCATTGAGCAGAAGGTCCATGTGGGCCAGTGTCACATCCTCCTGGTAAGATTCTCTGTCATTCTCAGTGTTCAATTCCTCCCTTTGGTGATCCTGTACTTGCTTAGGAATCCATGTAGCTAGAGAGCTGGGCCATTTGTAGACCAAATTTTTCCTTTTCTATGGTAGAAAGTTTGGACAAACAGACACCCAAGAGACAGGCTTCTTTTTGTCTACTAACTGCTTGGCTTCTGTCAGCAGAGAAAGTAGACTGCTTCAGGCTCCAGTCTATAGCAAATTGCACGCTTTCTTTCATAAGCAAAAGGTGATATATGAACCTCTGTGAAGCATGGTTTACCAGGCTGCTTGCTGGATTTGGAGCAAGGTGAATAAGAAAGCCAGTGGGGACACTCCCTTTTCCTCTCTGGAATTGATGAATTTTCAGTCTTTCATTCATTTTTGCCAGCTGTTGAATAACTTCTGTCCACATCAGCCTAAGCAGGTCTCAAACTTTCTTAGTCAGCCACTGATCACAGAATCACAAATTGATATGGGGTTGGAAAGGACCTCTGGAGATCATCTAGTCCAACCTCCCTGACAGAGCAGGTTGCACAGGAACATGTCCAGGCATGTTTTGAATGTCTCTAGAGAAGGAGATTCCACCACCACCCTGGGCAGCCTGTTCCAGTGCTCTGACACCCTCAAAGTAAAGAAGTTCCTCCTCATGTTTAGATGGAAATTCCTATGTTCAAGTTTGTGCCTGTTTCCTCTTGTCCCGTCACTGGGCACCACTGAAAATTATATATAAGAAAAGATTACACTTCGGTAGAATTAGCTATTAATTCTTGAAATGGTTTTATAATGAGCAATTGTTTCAAGTAGTAGTAACAGCTAGCTCATAGATGAAAAAATGTAAGGATGAGCCTGTTAGGGATTCTTAAGTATTCCACACCAAGTCCCAACCTTTTTTAAAAACTGCCTGCTTTTTAAATTTATTTTCATCAGTGTTTGTTATTCCCTGTAGAATTCAAGAGCTTGTAAATTTACCCATCAGTTTACTGCTTTAATCTGCAGATAATGTCTGTACAAACAGGCAGGAAAATCTACTTAGAAAATAAAAATCAAGTACCAGATCCTCGAGTTGAAGAATTTATTATAGGTTCTTGCTGACAGGAATGTATTTACTCAGCTGCTATCAAACGACCGTTTCAGTGTAGTCCTACAGCTGTATTCTACCAGTAATCTCTCTGATGTCATGTGAATTGCTGTGACAGTCTGATGTAAGGGAGGGAAACTCGTCCTACATTTCTAACAGCAGTTGACTCACTGACATCACCAGTCCAGAATTCCTCAGACATTTCAATAAACTCTTTTCAACAGTTGTCAACTACCACATGGTGTATATTTCCTTTGCAAATGCTTGATTTGGCCACCAGTAAAATATATAAAATATTTATCACCCCTCATACCTGTGAAAACAACAGAAAGCCTTACTTTAAAAGTAAATCTGAAAATACTTCCTCATCCTTTAGCTTTTTTTCTTAAAGTTCTGAGTTTACTTTTGTTTTTATAAACAATTGTGATTTACTTCATCTTTATTTACAAGTGAGAGGCATGAACACTGCAAAACTTTTCAGGTAAATATGTTGGGAAAATTAATTTTCACATAAAGATTGTGGCAGACCAATCTCACTGACTGAAACAGGCTGTGGTGCATGGCCTTGAAAAAGCATCTTTGATAGCTAAGGAAAATATTTTAAATGCAACTTTAGCTCAGCTTTTGTTACTGTTTATACCTCACTGTTCCCTCAGAATTGCATATGATAAAACAATAAATTAAATAAATTGGTTACCATGTAAGTGAAATAATCCCCTTGCTGCCAGTCAGCTCAGATTTACCTTTATATAACATGACTGGGGTCAAATTCTAGGTTAGCTGAACTCCAACTTTTAATCAAATGAACATTAAAGAGCTTCCAGAAGACTTTCTAATTTGACTGTCTTTTGTGTGATTAAGCATTCATCTACACCAAGTCTTATTTCAAAGATTATATCAGTGGAAAGTGGGAAAATGTAATCTTTCTGCTCAGCAGTCAATTAAAAAAAAAGTTTCCCCCCAAAGCAACCAAACCACAGAATGAGCTCGGAGTTTTTGAATAATACATACAAGTTTCCTTACAACTCTGACATGAAAAGCATTGCAGATACTAGTGTTACATCAATTCTTCCTAACTGTCTTGGAAAATATGTGCCATGTTACAATGAAAACAGCTCACCAGCTGTTTATGTAAAAATTATTTGAAGAAAAACAAGCACGGCCATATGGCACTCTAGCTATACGGTGGGAACATGAAGAATAAATTTTGTAGATTGTAGTAGATAATGGTCATGCTAAGTAGGGTGTCAAATATTGACGACACATTGCATTAATAGTTAATCTCTCCTTTTATCCTCTAAATGCCTACATTTTTTAGCAACTTGTATGTTGGAAACAAATTAATAACTTATTCTGATGAAGAATTCAATTTTGTGGAATGACAAAGTATTTAATGTACAGAAGTCCCGAACATTTCCCAATTAAAGGATATTTAAAAAATATTATGCATTCATTTCAGTAGCATCATGCAATTTCATAGTAAAGAAAAGACTGCCCTTAGAGGTACCAATTAGTTTTATTTGTGGTTCTTTTAGATGCTCCCAGTGTTTAATAATTGGCTGAAATTTTCACCATGAGGGCAATGCAAAATTTCTCATTAAAAATGGGGGAAGTCAGCCTGTAATTCAATCAAAATCCAATGTGTATTGTCTGCTTTGGGGATGAAGAGCTCTTCTCCAGCTCTCATTCTGTAGTAGCATAGTTTCACACTTTTGCACACATATATGATATGTTTTACACACAGATATGATGTATTAAGGGATGAACTCAATGCTTAGTTCACTTCCCTGGCTTTCCATCACATCCACAATAGTGGTAGTTCTAGACACCTCTGTGTTGATTACTCTCCCAACACGTTCAAGCACTTATGGCAGATAAACACACAGCACAGAAGAGTAGGTTTGTGCTTTGTTTTTTGCTGTTGGGTTTTGTTTTGGTTTCTTTTATATTTTTTTTAACATATATGTACCTCCGCGTGCATATTTGGAAATTAAAAGTTTATTTCCAGAGAAGGAAAAAAGATAAATCTTGCATTTGCTCCTGAAAAAAAGGCCTCAATATGAAAATCTGAGTTGTCAATATAGAGGTTCTGCAAAGATTTGTCAAATCTAAATGCATGTATCAAAGATATTTACAAGGTTAAATCCTAGGCAAGCCCAGAGCTACTAGATAAAGGATTAAAATGGAGAAGGAAAAGAGAAGCTTGGCAATAGCTAGTGCTAAGTTGCCAAGTTGGAGAGTGAAGCACAACGGGGAGATCAAGACAAGCAAATTAATGAGGAACACTTTTTAACAGCTTGTGTGTGTGTATTCTTAAGTGCGTATGAGCACTTGCTTTCCTTCAGTTCAGTATTGTGTACTTCTAAATATTGATTCAGACTGAATTCTCTCTCTCCTTCACTCTCTACTGGGAAGAAACACTGCCTCAGATTCACCTCACACAAATCTATAGATGTTAGCGTGCATTTACCCTACAACTGCAGGGTGAGTGTTTTTGTGAGGTGCCTTTATTCTATTATGATAAACTCCCTCATGTTCTCACCTTGGTTCTTAAGCTGTTTCCTCTGTTTTTACAGAATCAGAAACATAACAACATGAGGGTTTCTTTCCTTTCATCTGGTCAGAGAATCAAAATATTCATTTTCATGCATTACAGAATGTGGTTTGGTTTTTGTTTTTTTTTTACTGCCATGAAGCATATTTGCAATTGGAATAAAACAGTTGTGCACAGACAGAAATAGTAAATCCCCCACAACGGTATAGAATCCTGTATCAGTCAGACTTAAAGGAGCTTGATGGAATGGTCAGACCTTAGAAAATGGCCTGAAGTTAAATAATCTCAAGTGGGAACTGGATTCCTGAATCAACAGTCTTCCTCTGAGATTCAGAATAATTGGACATAGACTAATTGGCTCACGGACCAGGACTCTCTGCTTTCTCCATGGAGTAAATCCTATTATGGTTACTATATCCATCTGTTAAATGGCTGTATTTTTGACTGGTGAATAAAATAATGTTTTGAATTTTATTCAGATAATAGCTTCTAATTTCCTTCAGTAAAGGATTCCAGATATAAAAGCCCTTCACTAAGAATGTCAAAAACTTTACTTCTCGCTGCTACTTCTCCAAATACTAAGGTAATTTTTCCAGTCTGTGTATAATACAAAAGACTAAGAAACATATTTGGAAAACCCCCACATTTAATAAAGTATCATAGGCCCTTCCAAACTTTATTTATATTTTATAGCTTCTTGTGATTACAGAGTGATCTTAATAGTGAAGGGGTTCCTCTGACCTGTGTTTGCTCCTTTAATCCTATATTGAACTACATGTGTGATGTGGTTAGAAACATGTGTCTCATATTTGACATTTGGTCATGACAACCATATATGAATGCAAACTACCTATCTTTAAGATTTGTCATTACATTTCCTTTTTACATTGCATTATTTTTCTAAAGCAATGCATATTCATTTTGGTAAGTTCTATTCCAGCAAGAATACCCCATACACTTATCGAAAAGATTTATCTCAAGCTTCTATCTATGCATTTAGGAGCAGAGCTGAGTTCAGTTACCTGAACATCAACACAACTGTCAAGATGTAAGATCCTTTGAGGTCGCTAGCTTTGCAATCTCTTCAAGCCATGTCTTCCCTACTTCATCATCTTACTCTTACTGGCAATAAATTTGACTCAGATGTTTTTCAGCCAACTGCTAGTATCTTGAAAGCATTGCTCATCTGTACTAAAATACCGGTAGAAACCAATCTATCCATTTGGATACCGGTAGCACTAAGTCCATGGCATGTCATGACCTCTCCTTGAGATTTCATACCGATCCACATAGTGCTCACCAAAATATCTTAAACTATTGACAACAGCCTTTACTCTACTTCTCTCAGGAGAGGCAGAACTGCATGCTCATCATGCATCCTACTGAGTATGTTGAGTGTACTTCATGGGCAACTGTACAAGTAACTTGTAAGCATCAAATGTATATTCTTTTTAGATCAAATCCAGAGGCATAATCCTGAGCTTGGAGGTTAGTACATTAACTCCCTGATACACTTTCACTACTTTATTTATTCACAGAATTGTTGAGATTGGAAGGCTTCTTTTGAGATCGTTTAATCCAACCTTCTGCTGAAGCAGGGTCACCTAGAGCTGGCTGACAAGGACCATATTGACAAAGTATCTTTTTAAATAACTACAGAAGAGTAAACCATTTCACTTTGCATATATACAGTGAAAAGACAAGGTCTTGGAAAAGGTGACCAACAATTTCCACCCACTATAAATATATGGCTGTCTGAGACCCTTTTGTATAGTTTTAAAAATAATTCTAAAGAAACAGTATATTTGCTTCATCCAAACTACAGATATGTATTTTCCTTTCCATTATTCTTCTAAAATATTTAGCAAATGAGTCTTATTTAAATATAAGGTTGCATTTGCAACATTCTATCTAGTATTTCCTTGGTTCTATGAAAGTATACTAATTTCTACTGTTACTGTATCAGCTCCTGAAATTTACTTTTGTTAAAACCCGGTTCATGCCACAGATAAAGATGGTGGAGAATTCCATCTTTTTGATCATATTATCCTTCCCTCACATTCTGTTGTTATCCTCAGGGCTCTTAATGATGTTAAAAGGAAGGAACTGAAGGCTTTGTTATGCTCAAGAAACTGCATTTCAGTTTCCAGTGCTGCTGATTGTGTCAAGCTTTTGTCAGTTCTAATTAGAAGTGAACTCCCAGATTTCAGTAAACCAGGTAAGGGTGTCACCCTTTGTAGAGGTTGCCCACTTGGGAGGAAGATATTGCTTGGCTGAGCTGACAGACAGTGCCGAACCAATACGTGGTATTAGCAAGAATCTTCTGGCCTGCAGCGTGACTAGAGTCTCCTGAGGTCACTCTTAATATGGCTGTGTGGGATTCAAATGTAGGGCAAGAAGCAAAGCAAATGTAAAGGTTTCACCTTGGAAAAATAAATTGCTGGGAACAGTGAAGATCTGCAATATTTTATGCCTCGCTCACCTGCCAATTCATAACATGACTTTTTAATTAGTTAAAAAATAAAACTCCAAGCAAGCAGATACTTTTATATTCCCTTAGTATTTCTTCACTCCTTTCCCTCCAAACAATTTACATAAGAAATAATGACAGCACTTGTTCTCTAAAACGATTATGAATCATTTGGCAGAAAATAAGCATTTAAAAGTCATAATAAATACAGGGAAATATGTAAAAGCTGAAGGATGCCAGATTAACTAATTAAATTCTCTGAAATGTGTTTGATTGATAGAAGATTTTTTCTTAGTTTTTTTTTTCACTTTTTTTTGTAAGTTGTTCAACTATTTTTTACAGTTTGTTGTTCTGCTGTTTCTCAGATTTTGAATTGCAGAGGGATATTTTTGTACATACTAAAACTTTTGACCAAAGAACAGGCTGTTTTGAGCTTGGGGGAAAAAAAAAAGTAATCCTGATAAATGGTTTTTCCACAAAACCACATTATCTTGTCTACTTCCATCTGCTTTTATTAGCACAAAAGATTGAACAAACTGGAGGAAAATGTGTGCCTGACTACTGGATGGGACCTGTCTATATGTCAATTGCAGTAAAAAGAGATTCCATATATTTCAGGCAGCATTAAGGAACCAAAAGCATCAGCACTCCTTAGAAAGTGGACTGCTACATTGTGAGCTTTTTTGAAATTGTAATGATCCAGATAAAGGAAATGAAGTTTTGGTATGCTAGTGCCAGAGTGGATTTGTGTAGGTAAATAGTACACTGCATTTCCTTTTGCAGAAAAAGTCTAAAAAACCAAGTCTAGCCACTAAATACTAACTTGCTATAGACTAATGACCCCACTGTTGGGGCATCTAAATCTTTACACAGTTACATTTGCTGCCCAATAGTACTCTAGTGCAGGAAAACGCACATGCCTACACACAGCCACTGCTCTTCCCAAATAGATACAAACCCAAATGCCAGAAAAATCATACTAAGATGAAAGCCCATTTTGGAGTATGATTCTCCTGGAGAACTCAGGAAACTAAACCAACAATTTCCTCTCCCCCTTCACTTCTAAAAATTGCATCTATAATTCTATCAGACTTGAAAAGATATGATTTGTTGAGAGGTCAAGTTTTCTCAGCCTGATATCCATATGGAAAACAAGAAAGAACAAATGCAATTCAGAGCATCCTGGTATTCATATACTCACCATGTCACGTATCGTGACACCTATTTCATTATAGGGGTCTGCTCTGTCCATCTCTACTGTTATTCCTGTGAAAAGGCAGCTCAGATTTAGTTAAGGGGCAATAAAGTCATAGAGGGCAAAGTACATCAAGGAGAAAAAGCCACAAACTTGAAAAGAAACATTTTGGGCTCCTGTAATTTAATACAATTGAACTCAACATTATCCTTTCACTGCAGAGTTAGGCAACTAATGGTCGACAATTGCCACTTAGTTAAATGGATGACTATTACTTTTTCTATTGGGTTTCTTGTTAATAGCTTTGCTTTCATAGCTGTATTTTCAGTCATGTTGTACAAAGTCCTTGAAGCCAGAGGAAACCAATACATACAACAGTAACACTGTAGATTAATCTCATGTTCAACACTGTTCCTTCTAGCTTTTTCCCTTAAAAAACATTGAATGAATAGGGTGGAAAGTATCTCTGAAGAACCTGTTCTGCCTTGTGAAAAATACTCTGTTCTGATTATTTCCCAGCCTCTTGATAAAACGGCTATTAGTTATACTACAGCTCTCAGAGTATCAACAGTGTCTGACAGTCATTGACATCAAAGTTATTTGATAGATCAAATTACATCCTAACTTATGTTTGATGTTTATTTTGAGGAAAATCATAACCAGTGAAGAGTTTCTGGGTCAACCTAGACAGAAAAAAGTCAAGGAGATTGGAATAATTCCAACAGAGAGATTGTCTTCTTAGTGTTTTGTTAGCAGTCTTACTCAGAAATAGAAACCCTTCCCAGATATCAGTCCTGTCAGGCAGTAAATTGGTCAGAACATTCAGGTCAAGTTATTTGTTTCCTTTCTAAGATGCACTAGCATGTCTACAAATAGCAGCATTCCTCAGCACCTCTTCCTAATGATGGTTTACATTAATGGTCCCATTACTTAGACAATGCCTTTTACCAAAATGAGGGGATTAGGGCCCAGAAATAACAGGTCATCTGAGTAGCATGGACCAATAAGGTGTTTCCTCTGAAAACAGCACTAATAAGTAAGTCTAATGCCTTCAACAGGTAAAGGCAATTCAGCATTTAGAAACAGATTAATAATCAGGTCAGGAACTAGTCCAGTCATGTAGTGCTGAGGATAGGGAATGAAATGTCAAATATGACAGTAGTAGAACAGTAGCAATATGTTTAAAGTAGCGATATGTAAAAAAAATAAAAACAGAAGTACATATTAAAAAGCAACAGAATAAATTTGTACTTCCCATAACTATCTAAACTCTTGGAAGGAGTTACATTCATAGATTCATCTTTAAGAAATTAATATTTTCACTATTACCTGAAAACTTATTTGTATATATTCTCTTTAACCTTGGAATTCAAGTTGCCTAGGTAATACATTAAAAAATACAGAATATACTTTAAACAAATGTGTTATGTGACAGATGTTTCTTCTTCATTGTATAAGATGAAATCAACGCTGTACTTCTTTGAAAAGAAAATTCAAGCACAGTATCCTGAACAGAACATCTGTGTTACTTTGGCACATTGCTATATGAAATGAAAAATAATTTCACACTCCTCGTACAAGCAGGTTTCACCAATATACAAAGAATGATGAAGTTGTCAGCAGCAACTTTGGCTTTCTTAAAAGTATGCATGTTAAAAATTCCAGCTCATAGTATACTTTGCCTGTGTTATAGTGCCCTATTTTAGAGAAAACATTCTGCAATGAAGAATTAGGATGTGGAGTCCAGCAGAGGAAAGCAGAATCAAATCCAGTAGAAGTATTTTTGTATTTTTTTCAGATCTTTTCTTACGTTAGGTCAGCTAAATTTTGTTAACCTCACCTTACAAATTAGAATTGCATGGAATAAAAAAATGTCTGCCAGCAACCCCTAAAAAAAGTAAAAATATATACTATATACAATAATGTGTCAAGTGTTATTTTTTTCATAATACCACTGCATATTGTGCTAACGGAGAAATTATACATTTCAGACATATGTAGATCACTAATTAGGAGGAGAAGCAGGAATGCCCATAGCTACCATTTGAAATACGTACCATGCAAGGCATTACAGATGATAATGGCAATAGTTGTTTCTTTGCAGATTCTGTTTCTTAATCAGATGAGTTGTAAACAGGAATAGAAAGCTTTACAAGTTGGCAGAGCTCCACTGACTTCCACCTTTAGCAGAAGATTAGTGCCTTTTGCTCCCATTCAATTGAAAACAAAGGAACAGGGATTAGTATGTGCAGTAGAAAATACAGTACAGACAGACGATGGAGGAAGAAGGGAAGGGGAGCCCTAAGAAGAAATGTGAAACTACGGGCCTTTTCTGCTTCTAACACTGCCCAGCCATAGAGTAGACGAGGGGTGCACAAGAAGTTGGAACCGCAGACCGCAGGGTTTGTTTTTTACATATTTAGTTATTCTGAAGTAAGTTTTCATTGTTACATCAATGGAAAAAGAGATGTGACAAACAAAAATGTTCACTGCAAGGAGGTGGATCTGTCAGCGGATTTTTTCATCTACTTAATTTCAGAAAGAACAAGTGCTTATATTACAGGTACCATAAAAAAAGATCAGGATACTGTGCTCCAGGGACCAGAGGTTTCAAAGCAGGAGGTCTGTAGGCACTGGAGAAATTAGCAATGGAATTAATGTTGTTAAGGAAGTTTTGACCTTAGGCATCACAATTACTTTCACAGGGCAAGCATGTACTATTTTAATTGAAATAAAAATGAATCCTTAATAAAAAGAGACATCATTATTTTGAAAGATGAGTTGGAAATTAAAGAAAGAATAGAATTAATAAACACCTAGAAAAATCAGTCACAAAGAAATAACAGATGTGAAGTATGTTTTAGTTTTAAAAAAATATTTATTGTATTTTGAATTGTTTTCTATGATAAACACAGAATTAGAGACTTTGTAATTTTTCCCTTTCCATTACAGAAAACCCATAACTTTTGCAATTTCAATTTAACAAGTTTATACCTGATTATTTGAAGTTTGCCAAATATTTCCTTGAAAAGTTAGGGTCAGGAAAATTAAAGCACTATTTTTTTGGGCTGTCTTGATCACCACCCTTCCAAGTTACTGCTGCTCTTTAGTATGTGATTTTTGCCACCATGGTCTTAACTTCATAAAACCTCCTTTGTTTTCATTGAACAAGAAACAAGCAGTAGAGAGAGATTCTATATTTGATAGCTAATAAAAGTTCTATAACCAGAACTATTAAATAAATATTAATACTCCTTAGAGTGCTATTAGCTTCTTACATTTATTTAGTGCAACAAATAACTACCTAATAAACATTCTTCTAGCATTGTATCCGGGGCTTT
>JAOXJK010000001.1:125416470-125429318 GCA_025774025.1 Xenus cinereus
CCAGAGAAGGGGACTCCACAACCTCCCTGGGCAGCCTGTTCCAGGGCTCTGTCACCCTCACCATAAAGAAATTTTCCCTCGTATTTGAATGGAACTTCCTATGTTCCAGCCTGTGCCCATTGCCCCTCATCCTGCCACTGGAAAACACAGAAAACAGTCCGGCTCCATCATCCAACCCACCCTTTAGATACTTGTAAACATAGATGAGGTCTCCCCTCAGCCTTCTCTTCTCCAGGGTAAAGAGCCCCAGCATTTTGAGCCTTTGCTCGTAAGGGAGGTGCTCCAATCCCTTAATCATCTTAGTTGTCCTCCGTTGGACTATCTCCAGTAGTTCCCAGTCTCTCTTGAACTTGGGAGCCCGGAACTGGATGCAGTATTCTGGTTGTGGCCTCACCAGTGCAGAGTAGAGGGGAAGAATAACCTCCCTTGACCTACTGGCCACACTCTTCCCTATGCAGCCCAGGATTCCATTGGCCCTCTTGGCAACAAGGACACATTGCTGGCTCAGGGAAAGTTTGCTATCCACTAGGACGCCCAGATCCTTCTCCTGGCTAGCAATAATAGCAAATATTGCTCTGGCTAGCAATAATTTGAATACCTCCTTGCGGAAGGGCCGGTGGTGACTTCTACCTGAGCTTACTACTTGAGTACTCACAGTACACTCTTCCATTGTTCTCAAACCAGGACAGGAAAATTCCCCCAGATTTCTGAAGGTGGTTGAACCCCATGTGGCTTTTTTGCCACTCCCTTCCTGAGAAGCAGTGAATTTTATGTGGTTGAACTTAGGTATTACAGTTGGAAAGTACCAACGGTACTGTTTGGTTCAATTGACAAATTGCATGGAGGAAATAAGAATAAATAGCAACATATTCAGATGACCTGTATACTGTAAAAGGCAGTTCAGGTTCTGATGTTGCAGTAAAAACTCCATCTCCTTCTTCCCAAAGGAATATAGACACTCCTCCATGTAATCTCTCTCCATGGAATACTATATGACTATAAAACTTACTGCGATCAGCCTGTAAGGGGATATTGTAAATTGAACAGAAGAAAAAAATATTTCTGAGAAATAAATTGAACTAATACAGTTCTCTTTGAAGTCTGTAAGGTCAGCATGCATGTGTGGGAAATATGTTGGTGCCACTATCTCTGTGGATTTTACACAATCCTCATAGGTTACAGGTAAGCACATGTTGCATAGACATAATGGATTAATTTATTCTGAGCTTGCAGCTTTGGCCTTGGAATCTGCTAAACAGGTACTAATATAGTAGCAGCAAAAAGACTGGTAGTTATGTCCATGACCACTGCATCTCCCTCTATATCTCATGTACAGTAGATTGCACACAGCCAAACTAGCATCCTGAGTGATGTGCCCCTGTGAGGTGCAGATCCTTTGCAGGTCACACAGTGTGAGGAGGGCAGAGTCCTCCTCAGAGTCCCACACCAGTGCAGCCTGCTCAAGATAAACAACCAAAGCTGCAAGGCATGACACCACAAAGAAAAATCACACTGATGACCCTAACAAGGAATATGTTAGAATATTAATGAGGAGGATCAATGTATAGCCAGAAACGTATAGCTGGGTATAGCTAGAAACAGTCAGAAGAGACCAGGCATAAAGAAACAGCTTGATAGACTTATCTTCTCCTTTAGAACAAAGAAGAATGGATTAAAAACCAGATGAGACTAAAACATTTTGTATGATATCTGCACCTTCTATCAGAGCTAAGTACAAAAAGAGATCAGTAAGTAATTTTCAGGTTTTACTTAAAATTGAACAATGCACCTAATTTTCTTCTTCCCTAGGAAGGGGAAGGTCCTAGGAAGGTCTTCCCTAGGAAATGGCCATTTTCACCATCAAATTGTCGTGGTTTAACCTCAGTGGGCAGCTCAAGTCCACACAGCCACTTGCTCCCCACCACTCCGGCCTCAGTGGAATGGGGAAGAGAACCAGAAGGGTAAAAGTGAGAAAACTCGTGGATTGAGACAAATACAGTTTAACAGGTAAAATCATTTTAGTAGGTAAAGCAAAAGCCGTGTACACAAGTAAAGTAAAATAATAATAATTTACAGTTTCCCATCAGCAGGCAGGTTTTCAGCCATCTCAAGGAAAGCGGGGCTCTGTCATGAGTAATGGTGACTTGGCAAGACAAACACCACCAGTTCAAAGGTCACTCCTTCCTGATTCTTTCCCCAGTTTTTATTGCTGAGCATGATGTAATGTGATGTGGGATATCCCTTTGGTCAGCTGAGATGACCTGTCCTGGCTGTGTCCCCTCCCGACTTCTTGTGCACCCCCAGCCTATTCTACTGTTCCTACCGAGAAATAGAGAATGCCTTAATGCTGTGCAAACACTGCTTAACAATAGCTAAAATATCCCTGTGTTATCAACACTGTTTTGGTCACAATTCCAAAACATAACACTATACCAACTACTATGAAGAAAATTAACTTTATCACCACCAAAATCAATACACACATGTAAAATATCTCTTCCTATTCTGATTCAGATTTTTCCACAAAACACTACATACAAATTCTATAACCTGAGTCTTAAAATCTCAATGATGGTAATGGTGAGATACTGAAAAAGGGACGTGTGGTATTTTCATTTAAATTGTCCCGTATTTGAAGATCATTCATTGTACTTCATGCAAAGACTGGTTGTAAGTCCTCTATTTGCATGGGGTGTTCTGAGGAATCAAAACATATTTTTGCATACAAAGAAACTTAAACTCCTAAATATGCATATGCAGTTGTGTGCACAGATTAAAAATTAAGTTTTCTTGAAAATCCAATAAGAAATATCAATCTACAAATCTACAAAAAATCTGATTTTTTTTCCACAATCAAATGGGAAAAAATAGGGGTCAGAATATTTTAAAACTGAATTGGTGTTCTAGAATTAATCTGTCTGTAGGCACACAAAATGAGTGGATCAGGTTCTCTTTTGAATTAAATGAGCATTAATTTGGCTCCCGTAAAACCAGAATTAATATTTTCATTTTAGAAAATAAATCATAACTTTGGGATATTTTTCCTATGTCTAAAGACATAGCTATACTCATTTTCCTTATGCATTTGCATTCAAAAGTGACTCAATGAAATATCTGTTGCCATTACTGTTTTCATTCTTTAGAGTTCTATTATAATTTCTATCAGAGCTAAAAAGCAAATGGTCTTGATAAAGAGATAAATAGTCACACTCTACTGTCCTTTTTTTAGTGCCCTTTAAATGAAATTAAGTTTGTGCCACTTTCATCTACATCTTCTTGCTTTTCTCGGTAGAGTAAGGCAAACAGTAGAAAAAAAACCAGAACATAAACATTTCCTTCAAAATTAAACATGCTTACTTTACATCTGATCCTTCAAATCCTGAACATCCTTCATATCCACATTGATTTCAACAGCAGCTGCGTATGCAGAGTACCTAAAGTATTAAGTCCATCCTCTCTGTACCATTTTTTGTGCTCATCCCTTACATATCTTTGTAATGAAATATTCCTTTTTTCTTATTTTAAGAAAAAGTGCAATTTTTTATGCAGATACAAAATGGTGAATTGAATATTTTCAGTTACAGTTACATATTCCTTTTGTATTTAAGCACGCTGACAGTACAGTTTTCCAAGTATTTGCACATCTTTGCAAATCTTTGCTCTTTATTTCTTATTATTCACTCATAGAACAGAAATGCATAAATGGTTAGATGAAAGAAAAACAAGCCAAAAAATAGATTCTTATCATCAATCACAAATTATTTTCAGCATTATAAAGGGAATAATAATGAGAGAAAGGAAAAATAACAAAGAACAGACTTAAGAAATTGTACTCTTCTTTCTGAATCATTTGTGTATAATAAAAAAACAAAGAGTAAAACCTACATTACAGGTATTAGTTTATTTTGTAAAGATAAAACAAAATGAGTGTTTGTGAAAGTTTTTAACTTACAGAGACTAAAGCTTTATTCAGGTGCTTTCACTGTTTTTCCAACAAGAAGTTCAAGCATATTCTGACCTCCAATTTGAAAATAAAATTGTAGGAAAAGGCACTCGATCTGGGAAATTATTGAATGACAGTTAGATTAGAAAGTAAGTAAATAATCATGCTTTTGTGTTTCATGTCTCCAACAATGACAGACAGTGGCAATGGGCAGTTCCAAAGGATTTAGTCCTTCTCTACTTGTGTTCATGTTTGCTTTTTCCATTTGGCCATTTCAGGTTTTATTTTTTTTTTCCACTGTACTGTTCCATTTTTAAATTTAATTTCCAATCTATTGTACAAATGTTAAAAATTGTTAATTGAGGACAATAATTGTTAATTATTGTGTGTATAACTTTGGATACAGAAGCATCTGCAGGGTGAGTAAACAATAGCTACTAAGTAATCATTATTGTATTTGGATTTAATTTAACTTCTGTTTGTTTGTTTTCCTTCTGTCTCTATAGGTTGAAGAAGTAACATCTGCTTAGGGGAAGCATTCTGAGGTAATTTCTCTCAATTACTTCTCTAAAAATTATCTACTTTGTTCTGAAACATTGTTATGGGCCACTATTATGCTAGGATGTTTCAGACATGTAAACTGGGATCACACCTCAGAATTTTACTTCAATTCTTTGAGTCTTCATTGTCTTAACAGAAAATATTTTAATTATGTATATACATATAATTGCTAAAATTAAGATATCAAATTGTCCATCTCTATTGGGTGTAGGTGAGATCAACTTAATTTTCCCCATAGTAGCCCTCATAGTGCTGTGCTTTGTATTGGTAGCTAGAAAAGTGTTGATAACACACCAGTGTTTTGGCTATTGCTGATCAGTGCTTGTACAGCATCAAGGCTCTCTCTTCAACATTTCCTCCCTTCACCAGTGGGCTGGGGTTAGGGGACATAGCTAGGACAGCTGACTGAAACTGAACAAAGGGATATTCCATAATATATGATGTCTCCTCAGCAATAAAAGCTTAGAGAAAGGAAGAAGTGCATTTGTTATTGTGGTGTTTGTCTTCCAGAGCAACCGCTATGTGTCCTGAAGCTACGTGTCCTGGACATTGGCTGTTGGTGGGAAGTAGAGAATAAATCTTTTGTTTTCCTTTGCCTCCACACATGGCCTTGGCCTTTGCCTTTGCTTTATTGAACTGTCTTTATCTTGACCCATGAGGTTTTTTTCCATCTTATTTTCTCCCCTCCCTGTCCTTCTGAGGAGGAGGGTGATAGAATGACTTGGTGGGCACCTGGCATCCAGCCAAGGTCAACCCACCACACCATCGAACTCTTTTTCTCTCTTTGATCGGTTGTCACCTCCTCTGTTTATAAAATGCAGCATGCAATTCTAAAAGATGTTTTTTATCACAACAGGAGAGTATTTTATGAAGGTATATTACTGAATTTGACGTATAATCATGGTTCTACTTTATTTAACTTCTTATTAATCTTAACTGTCTGTACAGTACCCAATTTATTTCCTATTTTGGGCATGTATCTAATTTTAGATAAGTGTCCCAAGTTTGGGTATTTGTACTGCTAATCTGTTTGTGTAACCTGTCCCAGACCAATCGTTAATGAGTGGTGTTTCTTAGGGGTCAGTACTGGGACCAGTGCTATTTAACATCTTTGTCAGATATATGGATAGTGGGAGTGAGTGCACCCTCAGCAAGTTTGCCAATGACACCAAGCTGTGTGGTGCAGTCAACAATGCTGGAGGGAAGGGGTGCCATCCAGAGGGATCTGGACAGGCTTGAGAGGTGGGCCCATGCGAACCTCATCAAATTCAACCAGGCCAAGTGCGAGGTCCTGCACCTGGGTCATGACAAACCCAGGCACAAATACAGGTTGGGCAGAGAATGGATTGAGAGCAGACCTGAGAAGGACTTGGGTATGTTGGTGGATGAGAAGCTCAAGATGAGTCAGCAATGTGCACTGGCAGACCAGAAGGCCAACCACATCCTGGACTGCACCAAAAGAAATGTGGCCAGCAGGTCAAGGCCCCCTCTACTCCACTCTGGTGAGACCCCATCTAGAGTACTGTATCCAGCTTTGGAGTCCTCAGCACTGGAAGGACATGGACCTGTTGGAATGGGTCCAGCAGAGGGCCAGAGAAATGATCAGAGTGCTGGAGCACCTATGCTATGAGAACAAGCTGAGAGAGTTGAGAGCTGAGAGAGTTCCATCCAGCCTAGAAAAGAGAAGGCTCCAGGGAGACTTTATAGCAGCCTTCCAATACCTAAAGGGGGTCTTTAGGAGAGATGGGGGGGGGACTCTTTATCAGGGAGTGATAGGTTGAGGGATAACAGTTTTAAACTGAAAGAGGGGAGATTTAGACTAGATATTAGGAAGAAATTTTTCACTATGAGGGTCATGAGGCACTGGAACAGGTTGCCGATGTCCCATCCCTGGAATTGTTCAAGGCCAGGCTGGATGGGGCTTTTAGCAATCTGGTCTAGTGGGAAGTGTCCCTGCCCTTGGCGGGGGGGTTGGAACTAGGTGATCTTTAAGCTTCCTTCCAACCTGAATCATCCTATGATTCTATTCTATGATTCTGTAATAAACATTTGTGTTTGATATTAACGATGGATTGATTTGCTTTTTTATTAGCAATTATTCAAAAAACAATTAAAAATCAAAAACAATGTGTCCAAGTCCAACATTACCATGCAACCCTATTCCCTAATAGATCCTAGTCACATCTCAAAAGTTGAGATGTGACTCAAAAGTAAGGTGTTAGACAGACATCTTCTCAAAGGGTAAAAAAATTTCAAGCTTCAGGAAGCCAATGGGGAGGTCAAATCAAGAGGTGATCATGTTATCTAAGAACGCCCTTTTCCTAAAATTGAAGTCTGTTATTTCTGAGAATTAATATACACTTTGTCTTGGTTTACATTATAAAAGCAGTTACTTAAAATCACAGAATACTTGTTCTTTACATAATCACAGAGATAATTCCCTCTAATATTTACTCCTTGCTTGATACTGATGTGAGTCAATATTAGACTTGATGATTTGTTAAATGTTGATGATTTATCAACAGTCCTGAAGTACTTCCAATACTTCTGTTGCAAAACTATCTGAAAGCAAACAGAGAAGGCTTTGTTCTCTGTAACAATTTCTTAGCAATCTTGTTTGTGAAATATCTAGCAGATGACTTGCAGTGTGGAGGAACTAGCTGACTCCATTTGGAGACTACAAGGAGGTCTGCAAAGCAGTTCAACACCAAAATTAATTTGACCACTGAGATTATCAGATATTGAAGAAGGAAGATGTCCTGCTCTGTCCTAAGCATAACCACACTTAGCCCTTTAGACAAAGGTATATGGAAAAGAATAACAGAACTATCAGGAAATTCTTCAGCTCTGAAAGAATCACCAAGTGACTAATTACACTTAAAGTGCAATGGCTTAAAGAATATGGGAGAGCCTCAATAGTGCTCTGTACTAGTTCTTAATAAACTGCTAGTCTAGTAATATGGAGGATAGTATGAGCTAATATACTTTTCTCACAATTAGCAATGAGAATTCAGCATTTAAAAGTTGTGTTTGTAACACTGCATTTAGGTTGTCCTTTAAAATCTATTTTCTACGGCATTGATTTTACAACTATTTTTTAATTTTTTTCTCTGTTACCAGTTTTCCATAATTAGAGGCAATAGAAATAAAATAAAAGTAAAAATTTAGCATTAAAGGTGCAGTGGAGCTTTGCTGACAATATCCATACTAAGAAGGCCAATTTACTAGCTGTTGCCTTGCCAAATAATTATTTTTGCATAACCAAACTATATCTCAGGTCGATGCAGTAGATAACAAATATTCTCAAATAGTTTCTTGAGCATTTCCCTTCAATGCCTGAAAAACATTACACAATCTCAAGTATATCTTGCAAGGTGGGAAAACAAACAGTCTAGCAGAAGATTTTCCTATCTCAACAGAGCCTTTATAGAGATGATCTCAGAATCTACAGAAAAGCACCGCACATGTCTACTGTCCTCTTATCATTAGGGTGTCCCATAATCCATTGCCCTATAAAGGTACTCCAGTGACTTTTTTGTATGGTACTCTACTGCAGTGACTCCCCATGGTCTTAGTCACAGAAATGCAACATTTCTGATCAGTCAGCAAAATTTAACTAAAAATTATATTGTCAAGTTTTGGGGAAATATAAAATCCATGAAAACAAACATAGAAAGAAGTAATAAAAAATGCAGGCACATCCACAATTTCAGTACAAAGTTTTAGGTCCTTATGTAGAAAAATATCATCAAAGAGAAAGGAAAAACATAATTTCATTTTAACGTTATCATTTTTACATTGTTCTTTCAAAATATACACCCACGTCTTGCAGCATTTATAATGAAAAATGGTGAAAAGAACATACACAAGCTAGAATGCTAACAATAACACGATGTGTTAAACTCTTACCATTTGCATCATTATTACATATGCTCCAGTTGTTTGAAATGTCTGAACATGAAAGTTGGAAGGAAAGAACAAAGCACATTTTTGGTATGTAGAAGGCTAATAACATGCTGCCAAATATTTAACAATTTTAAGAATATGAATGTGTTACATTCCAGTGTTTTAAAGATTTGTCAGAAGCTGTTCTCTGATAGAAAGAAACTGAATGTGTTTACCTGGTTTTAGCTAAAGGTGTTGACCTAATAAAATGTATTTTTGTTACCTTTCTTTCTGTTGGATAAAGTGTTTGTAGTATGCTTGCAGCATCAGTAGACGAGTTCCCCATTGAATTTATTTTGTGATTGCTAGTGGAGCAAACAGAAACCTTTTTTTCTGTTCTTCCTAGCAGAAAATTAAACAATGTCACAATTTGGAATGGGTATGAACTGACATTTTCCCAGTGGCTTTTACCAGAATGTAGTCATTTAGGCAAAAAAAAATTGTTAACATTTTTCATAAAATTTGCTGAAGTACAGATATACTGAAAACTTGGAACTGGATTCTACATATCCATAAATCCACTGCTAGTGAGGAAAATATTAATACAAAGATAGGTTTGTTTGCTTCTAACTATATCCCCATTCACTGGAAACACTAATGCCAGAACGCATGATTATATTTAACTTACATGTAATAGTGAAATATTTTTTAACTAAGCATATTAATTTGTCCATACACACAGATGTTTTAGAGGGGGAAAAGAGAGTTAGGATTTATGTAAATATCATTCTGATCTTACAGCATTTATCTCATTGCTGAAAAGACTGATTAATCAAAAAATAACTTAATACAGAAAGCTTGATAAGCTAGGAGGGTGTTGTTTGGTTGTTAGTCTGTTTTTTATTTTTTTTAAAGATTCTAGCTATTTCCAATATCTAACATGACATTCTTTTCAAAGCCCCTTTTTACCAAGAAAAAAATAATTAGGAGATTCTTAAGAAATTTCAAAATCTTCTCCAAAAGTTTAAGAAATAAATTTTCTGAAATGAAGATTTGGAAGCATTATGAAGTTGTACATAGCATTTTTGCAATGATTCAGTGAAGTAGTTAGGCAGGTAATTCAAGGAGACACGGATCTCTTTAAAAATGAGTATGTGATTTGTACCTTGTACTTTTGTAGACATGCAAACATCATTGCAGTGTAGATATACAATTACATAGTTTTACCATGTTATATAATATAATGTTCTGTTAAATAAGTAATTTTAATGCATATGCAGTTTAATTGTGCATTATAACTTTTCTTGCAAAATGAATTCCACAATGAAAGGCTTTGATCAAAATCCTTGTAATACGAAGCTTGTTTCTTTTCTAGATGGATATTTGAATAAATAGTGTCCATTTATTGATAAATTAAAGGATTCCTAATGTATGTTTTTGCACCATAAACAATCAGGATCTTGGTTTTTCTTGAATTTTTGCTTAAAAGTTGTCTGGCTCTGGGGAAAAAAACCCAAACAAAAACCTCCCAAAACACAAACAAAAGTCCTCAATCCTGTATTGTTTTCTTTTTAAGGTTACCACATCTCTACATGTCCTGGTAAAGTTCTCCAATAAGGTATTGATTGCAAAGTATGATGTGCCTGTAATTACGCTAAGCAGCTTCAAGTATACAGAGTGGTGGCAAGGGAAGATAATGGGGTGGTGTAGAAAATGTGTCAAGAAATCTTACTTCTGTTAAGAGGGAATTCGATAATGACAATAAGAAAAACAGTAGTGTTTATACAGGAATAAAGAAGTTGCATTCCTGCAATAAAATAATAAAAAAGTATTTCCTGTGCATTATTACCATGGGGTCTGGAGCACAAGTCTTATAAGGAGAGGCTGAGGGATCTGGGGTTATTCAGACTGGAGAAGAGGAGGCTGAGGGGAGACCTTATTGCTCTCTACAACTACCTGAAAGGAGGCTGTGTAGAGGTGGGGGTCCGTCTCTTCTCCGAAGTCACAGGCGACAGGACTAGAGGAAATGGCCTCAAGTTACGCCAGGCGAGGTTCAGGCTGGATATTAGGAAACATTTTTTCACCAAAAGGGTTATCAGGCATTGGAATGGGCTGCCCAGGGAGGTGGTTGAGGCACCATCCCTGGAGGTGTTCAAAAGCCGGGTTGATGTGGTGCTGGGAGATACGGTTTAGTGATGGGGTTGCTTTCTGTTTGTTGCATGGGTGTTTATTTTTGTCAGAATTAGGTTGACGGTTGGACAAGATGATCTTTAAGGTCCCTTCCAACCTAGAAGACTCTGTGATTCTGTGATTATCTGTTTTCAATATATCTAGGGGTTGATGTGGAAATCTGGGAGATTTGCTCTGATTTTCAGTGAGAGCAAGGTCCTGACTCAATGACTTGCTATGGACATAGACTCACTCATCTCTGCTGGCTGTGCAAAACATTTATAGTATAGCAACTTCTGTTTCTCAACCTCTTTTTCACTTGCTTGCTGCCCGTTGTCGTGAAGGTGTGCTGGGTGTCTGCTGAGTGAGTAAAAGGGCTGACCTGGTTGTGGGGAGTCTGGGATGAAGGGGTTCCAGGGCTGAACAGTGTCTGGTGATAGAAGTACATGTTGTTTGTGACTCCAGAGTGACTCAGGAGTTTTCAGCAAAGTATTTATTTGTCTTCCACAGTCTGCATTTCTGAATGGTTTGTGACCAAATGATAACATTGCATACATCGATTTGGAAGCATGGCTTATGGATTTCTTAAATAACTTCTTATTGCTAATAACAAAGAAGCTCTGCTCTGTCATGCTGAGCTTGCATAGCTCTGCTTGCACTTGGAGATGAAATCTTCATCAGTTATTCAGGTGTTGCCTCGTCTTTGCTCTTGGATTCTCTCACTTCTTGGCCTCTCCCTCTAGTCTGCAAACAGATCCCTGTTCCTTGCAGGTGCTTCTGAAACTGCTGACTTTGTTTAAAACATTCTTGCTTCCTGTTCCGATGCTGTCAACTTCTGTTGGTATTATAAGTTCCTGCGTTGGGTAGCTCAAACAAGTAGTCATTTTTTTTTTGCCTAAAAAATGAGTTCTGACTGTTGAGGGGTTTATAAAACAGCTCTAGAGTTTGGAACTGATGGATGATGACTGTTGGAAAGGGAAGCGTCATGAGAAGTTGCCCAATTTTAAAAATTCTTTTCTGCCCGCTTGATCAAATGACTTCAGTCTCTCGGAGAAAGCCAGGCACAAGTTTTGATCAACATATCACAAAACCAAAGGGGGAGGCAGCTACGCTGAGGCTGTGGTGACTAATAACAGGCATTTGGTTTACTGCCAGCTTGGGTTTTCTTCCTGCCCTGTTGCCTCTTTTCCCTCTTTCCTTAAGGTTTATAAGGCATTAGGCAAAACCTGTGTGGTGCTTTACCCTATGTTCAATGTGTGCAGTTCTGCAATATTCATGGAAAGATAAGACACTTCCCCAACCTAGCGATATTTTATGAACGTGTGAATGACAGTTAAAATACCGATATGCTTGATGCAGGTCCTGAAGAAGAAAAGTGCTGAAAGCCAAACTTTGCTATAGATTGCTGCATGCTGCAAGGGCATTGAGAGTGCCCTTTGATTTCTGAGGTAGGAGGGTCTTTGAGATATACCTTTTTATAAAATATATATATATGTAGCATGTTTTGGTATTTTACAGGCAAAGGATATTTCAAATTTCTAATGTATCCTTCTTTGCCAGCTCATTTCAGGGGAAGTCTTTCCCTGCTTGATAATGAGATTTGTTATGACAGTAAATGAGTATGTCCAAAAAATCATCCAGGAAAAAACCTCTGGTAGCTGCTACTTCAGAGTTCCTGTTGCAGAAATATCACATCAGGACTCGGATTTCAAGGGGTGATTAGAATACATAGGTATCTTTGAAAATCCGAGTCTGGGTAAAAGGGCTGTATGGGAAATCTTTCTTTTGTGATGTTTTCTCTTGTTTGTGCCATAGCAGAGCTGAAAAGGAGATTTTTCCAAAAACTGTCGCATAATCTCATAAAACAGGCTTATATAAAATCATGAAGGATTGTAAAGGCTCAGATGTAACAATCCTTCCAGAAAGTATTTTTCCCAGCATTTGCTTGTTGCCACAATCGATGTAATAGCTGCATGTTTAAGATCTGAGTCTGATAGGGAAGTCCTTTCCAGCTCTGGTAATCAATATCTGTGTTCGCTCATGACCTGCATTGGTGCACTTGAGTGCAGGATCAAACTGAACATTCTTGCTGCCACTCTTTCACTGAGAAAGCCACAACAAGGGTCCCAAAACAGGTAAATGACCTGCTGTAACACATTCGTGATGCAGAAGCGTGTTGCATTCCAAGTAGTGTTGTGATAGTAAACTGTCCGTGAGCCAGCAATGTGCCCTTGTGGCCAAGAGGCCAATGGGATCCTGGGCTGCGTAGGGAAGAGTGTGGCCAGTAGGT
>JAOXJK010000001.1:125429418-125447808 GCA_025774025.1 Xenus cinereus
TGGGCTGCCCAGGGAGGTGGTTGAGGCACCATCCCTGGAGGTGTTCAAAAGACGGGTTGATGTGGTGCTGGGAGATAAGCTTTAGTGATGGTGTTGCTTTTTGTTTGTTGTGTGGGTGTTTATTTTTGTCAGAATTAGGTTGATGGTTGGACGAGATGATCTTTAAGGTCCCTTCCAACCTAGAAGATTCTGTGATTCTGTGATATTCTTATCTCAAAAACTTCTTATAGTGTTATATGAAGAGACAGAAATTCAGAAGTACTATCATGGCAAAAACTGTCAGTCTGACTACATTAACTCAGTGAGTTGTATTCTCAGACATAAAAAGACAAATTCTAATTGACAGTAAATGAAATTACATCCTGGTAAACCTTCAGATAACAGTGGGAGATTAGAGTAAAATTTGTTTCCTTCCATTCCCCTGTATCTTTCGTTAGCTCATATGCAAGTTCTCCCATTTAAAGGATCTGCAGAAGGCTATGACAGGATGTTAGACAAGATGGGGTCTTCATGCTTATTGCCTTTATCTAGACCATGTGAACAGTAAAAAAGTTTTTTATCTCCAGAGGCAAACTTTGTGAGTAGTTGTGCAATAGAGGGTTGATGACAAACAAAATATAGCCCAGTGTACCATACCTTTTACAGCCAGCATATTATGAGGTATCTATACTACCATCCCTGCACTACAAGAATTTTGTTGTGATACAAGTTGTCTCAGTTTCATGGTAAGCATCACTGAACTTCAGGAGTATACTTTGTTCGTTCAGCAGCAAAATTGTTAGGATAATTCTTGGCTGAGGGAAGACTGGTCAAACACCAGAGTTGCCTTGAGGTCCTTTTTAGTTCCTCTAATGAACAGGAGGAAAAGCAGACAAGCTGGTGTGATGACTATAATCACAGCTTTCCCTCCACCAGGCACACACTCCCTGCAGTTTTCTATGGCTCAAATATCTCATTGTTTATTTACACTTATATTCTTGCTATGTCCACTCTGTCCACACACAACAAGAAATGCAGTTCCCGATCCCAACCTCTTTTCACTCTGCCTCAAGAAATTAAGATAAAACCATTGAGCTATTTATGTTCTTTTTTACAGTTTGTTTTTATATATTGCTATTGGACATTTTCTTCAGTTTCTGCACCAAGTCATTATTACGTGGTTAATTTATTGCAGGTATCATAGAAACATTGATGAATGAATTATTATTCCCACTTGGAGGCTGGATTTCCCTTTACATAGGAATAATAATTTTTTAAAAGACAAAATGGATGAAATATTTCTATCATGTTTTTTGTTTATTTTTCTGAATCAACTGCCGCTAAAATCAACATACGCACTTCACACACTTGTACTTTCTCTCTTACCCTAATTAATAACTGTTGAGGTCATCTTAATGGACTCATGGCTGCTAATATTAAAGCACCAGTATGAATTTCCACCACCGGTTTGTAGTTCTGACCTATAATGAACAACTGGATCAACCTGAAGGCAACACTTCGAAGAGTTGAACATGCCAGGCAAATAATCAGGCAAAAAAAAAGATAAAGATAAAACTAGTGAACACTCAGATGGACAAGCCTGAGTGCAGGAGAACAAGGTGAGTTGTATGTATTGAAAACAAACCTGATCAGAAGTGACAGCCTGAGACTTTGTTCTGGAAAGTAGGAAGTTTGGAAGAAGAAACTGCAAGAGGGTAACATATTGTTTATCATTCAATTTTTAACTTTTGTTTTAGGTTAGGCATGCTAAAGTACATGCTCTTACCGAAGCAACTGCTGTTATGGTAACATCCCAAAGCATTTCTACTGCTCTTTCATATTTGTGGAACACATGTGGGTCCTCAAACATTTAAATTCATGAGCAGATCTATTATATACAGTTACTTTCATACAAGCCAGTTCCTTTAAGTTCCTTAGCTACTGATCTCCATGCATTACTTCCTAAATTCTATCTCTTTACAGGAATTGGACACTTTTTTCCCTGTCTCTCCTGAGTAGATAGTGTATAAAGAGAAAGGCATGTCAAGATGTTCTGTGTTGTCCTTCTGGCACCTAGACTTGTCCTATTTTGTATGGAAAGCAGCTTATATTTATACATTTGTGTTTGTTCAGGGGAAATTTGTGGAGAGTACTATACATGTAGAATCGAGGACTAGAAGAATGGTTATATAGAAATTGCTAACATTTGCTTATTTCTCCCTTTTGGAGAAACCATCTGACTTGATTTGACATTTGCCTTTCAATAGCTTTTTTAATCAACACATAGAAGAAAGGAAAATCAATTTTACTTTTAGTATGCAAACTGGGCAGCACACTGGCAAAATTTGTCTGTGAAATAATTTAACCACTTTTGACTTCATGAAGATATTTGGAGATGAGGAAATCTCCACAGAGGAAGACAAAAGGGTTTAATATTAGCAAGAAAATTTCAACAAAACAGACACTATACAGTGGGACCCACATTCATCATAAGTTTGGTCAGATGAGAACAAAAAGGAGAGACAGAAAGGGAGGGTAGAAAAGGAAAGAGGAGGGAGGGAGAGAGAAGTGACTACTCCTGAAAACTGCAGCTTATTTCGTTCCATAATCGCAAAAGAGCACCAAGGTCATTATGTAGTGTCCAAACGGAGTCACATAGTGACTGTCCAGCAGAAGGAGATTTACCACATATGTGACATATTCGTCTGTAATTAAACCTAGATGATTAGTTATTAAATGTCTTCTTTTGGAAAAGTGATGTGTTTGTGTGTGTGCATATGTTAGGATGCTCTTGAATTCAGTCAGCTGTGCAAAGCTTTTCAAGACCCATCCAGCTGTGAATGCCAAAATGGCAAATTTTGATTCTCGATTTTAATGCAGACCCTCCTTTGGAGCTATACCCATCCTCAACTTGGAATACCACCACATAGTAAAACATGAGGTTTTTTTTCTGAATCCATGTCAAATTTTATTAAAAAAAGAGAAAAAATAAACTGTGATGAATACAGATAAATTGTTACTGGTGGAGAATATTAAACATACAACTTACTGCAATTAGAAGGTGTTAATGTTTTTTTTTTTGGTTTTGAAAAGAAAACCTTCCTCTTTCTGGGAACAAGATTGTTTTTAACTGTTTGGAATAATGAAATATTTTTCCATATGCACAGAAAAATGTGGAAAGCAGTGATGCTCTGCAGAAATCAAGTCTACATGCCAAACACCTGCTCTTTGGAGTGAGTGATAAACTGATCTGAAAAAAAACCCTCACCCTTTCTTTCCTATCATTTCCTTGCTGTAATGTCATTACACAAGTACCTCAATGAGAATAGAGGAGGATATTAAAACAATTAATATGCACAGAAATATATTTTTTAAATATATTTAATAATTCAGAGCTGAAACAATAAATTTTGATGTTCTGTTTAGATGGATTTTTTTAGGAGGAATGTGCAAATGAAAAAAATATTGTTTCTTAGGATTAATGTATAAAGCCTTGAAGAAGAACTCATTACTTAAAGGCAAATAAATCTATTTTTTATCATGTAACTCAACTTGGAATAATGATTCTGAGTTAGTTTTTCTGAAGTAGAATTTCTTTATATGAAGCCTTAATAAGCTGGAAAGATGTGGTTTCATGCACGTGACTCACAAGGTTTCCTTTGAAATAGAAGAAAAAAAAACCCTCAAGGTATGCAATAGTATCAAGGGACACCTTTCTTTGCTTTAGAAAGCATTTTATTCAAAATTGGTAGTAGCAACTTAGCAGAATATAAGCAACTTGGCTTCTTGATAGGAATATAACAAGACCCTCTTTTTCTTTGGACAACTGAGACATCTCTTCTTCACCTGTGAAAGGATCCCAAAGTGAGCCACTTGTGCTCCCAGGGTGAGCAGCCTTTGTGCCAATTGACATATTTCTGTCTGTCACTTCTCCTCAGCCACTTCCTTCACCCCAATCTCTAGCTAGATCTTTCAACAGTAGCCACATCTGAAAAAGCAGGCTTCTTTCAAAGAGATTTTTTTTCTTTCTTCTACATTGGCCTTTATACTCAGCCAATTTAAACCCACAACATCCCATTAAAAATCACAATTAAACAGCTTAAAGGTTTTCTATGACCTACTGGTCTAAAAAGTTGAAGAGTAAGCATGAAAAGACACAAAAAGAATGACAATGTTTAACTGCCTGCTATGAAAAATACTTTAATCTTACAGACAACATTTATCTGCGGTGTGGAGGCCAATGTGAAGACCTCTGTACCTGTTGGGCCCTGTGGTAAAATTATGCAAAGCAGATGAAGGCATCATTTAGGGAGGCTGGTGGTGGAGCAGAGAAAAGATCATGGAACGCGGGACTGCACAGGGCCCAGTGGTGCACTGCTGTTACTGATTAAACTAGTAAATAATGAGCTCAAAAAGTTTTGAGCAGCTGTTGGTGTCAGAGATCAGATCGATCTTCAGCAGGAAGGAGTGAAGGTAACAGAGTTTAAAGCATTCTGGAACAGATCAGAGCCCCAAAGTATTACCCCCCAAATGTTCTTTAACTGCAATCTGGTTTGCTTTGTTTTGGTTTGGTTTTGGTTAGCAGACTGTCTGTAAATTAGACTTGATTTCAAAATCATGTTAATTATTCATAGATGCTCACTGAATAGTTTGGATAAATGCTTTTGAGATAATGTTATTTTTCTTATCTACTTATTTCAATTTAACGTCTGTTGATTGTGCTGTGGTTTTGGCCACAAAAAAAAAATAATTAAACACAAGTTCAAGAGCACATTTATAGGATATGAAAACAAACCTCTGACCTCAGGTTGCTTACTGGTGAACCAGTAAATGTTAATAGAATGTTAAGACAATGGAGGCATTTGCCCAATGGTCCTCGACATAAATAACATGATAGACTACTGAGCTGTGATGGAAGGAAGCATCCTAAAGATAAAATGCGATCCTGAATAATGTCTCTGCTTTTCTTTAGATCACTTCCTAATGTTTCTGGTATTTTATTATGCACTTGTATGCAGATAATTTTTTTTAAAATGTATCACTTACACACCTCTGTTGGCTGGTCAGTACCTTTCTAATTTATCGGGTATGTGTTGCAATCTCTGCTCTGTAATTGATATTGAAAATAATGTGTATGATGGATGAAAGAAGTAGTCATTAGGTGTGAACATTCTTTCTGAGAAAACACATCAAGCTTTCACATGTGCCTCTGAAATTCTGGTGATCCCTACCTAATCTGGAGTTCTCTGTAGGATAGCAGGAGGAGGGTGTTGGGATGTCATGATACTGGAACTCATTATTCTCATTACAGCTGGCTTAGGATGGTTTTTAAAAAGATATGAGAAAGGAAAAGGAGACACCAAAAGTTAAAAGTTATTCAGGCTTTTATTTTCAATAATAGGCTTCTTCAAAAGTTCTCATTCTGTTAACAATTGCTGGCATTTTTAAAGGCCTAAAATATTTATTCTGTGCCCTAGAATTTTACATAGATTTCCAGTCAATTATTGATTAAGGGGAAAAAAAAAACCTACAATTAATATTTTTTGGTGTGTAATGGATGTGGTTTATATATAAACAGGCTGCAAGAGCTGATTTTATTCTTCAAGAACCAGACCACATATAATTTGAATTGATTGGCCTTTGGCATATCACAAGAAACATATTTTCTCATTCTTAGATGGAAAAATATAATATAAATCTTTTCATAATAGAAGAAAAAAATCTAATATTCCATGTGTTTGTATACGCATTTGTAATCTGCAAACTTTTCTTGTGATCTGCAATCTCTTTCACTAATATATTCAAAAATTTGGTATTATTGAATAATGTGATATTATTTTCCAGAAAATTCTGTGAGGACTTTGATTGTGCGTATTAATTGTAAATAGTTTACTGTTGTTGAATAATAGATGAATGCTGAAATGATGCACAAAATTGCTTGGTATTGTTTTAGCTTTATTTTTACATTGTAATCATTTTGAAATCAAGTTTCTAGTAGCAATGTGTCTGTGAATTCAGTTTTTATTTCCATGAGAATTATTCTGCAGTTAAATCTCACTTCTTTTTTTTTTTTTAATATTTCTGGCATAAGAATGAATTCTAGATTGTTCTCAGAGCATAACCTCTCTGCCAACATACAGTGGAGTGAAAAGAGCTTTCTTCTTTAAGTCTTCATTAAAGTCCTTGTAAAACTTGATACAAGAGAGACCTATTGCCACATTAGGGTAATAGAATGTGTTCTGATGTGCATGTTGATATATGGAATCATTGTGATATAGCTGTTTTAGCTGTTTAGCAACAGCTTTTTAGCTGTTTTAAGCAAGAGACCCTAAGCTTTGACAAAAGCATTCATTTGCTTGTACACATTACACAGGCTTTTGCTGTATAACAGTATGAACGAGCAAGCATATTTGGTTGGTTGTTTTTTGCCATGATCTGATTTCCAGTGAAAGTACTAGCTTTCAACTGAAACAACCTCCTGGAGTGTCAAAGATGTTTTTAGTTTCTATGATTTCTATGCTTTCACAGCAAAAGTGTGACTGAAAACTCATCAGTGAGGTTAACATTGACAAATAGGTAGTCATCAGAAAACAATATTGATCCAGTTCAGGACTGAACAGGAGTGTAATGCAGAACCATTCCATTTATAAAGCCCTTACTCAGAAATGTGGTACTTTCAGCATTTGCAGTCTCAAAACAAAAGAACAGAACAGACTAGACTAGACTAGAATCTGATGATGTCTTAAAAGAGGTAAATTGTTGAGGTTACTGTGATAAGTACTGAGTAATATTCTATGGTTTGTACTCTTCAGAAGATCTTTTTTAATGCATGACCTTTTCTGATCTCAAAAAGCATGGATTTGCAGCAGCTATAAATCCATACATATCAAGTGCCCTCAGTAGATCTACCTTGATTTATACTGGACAAAGATCTGATTCAAAGAAACTAAAAGGTCTTTATGCCATTACAAATCTTTTGTTGGTGATTAAAAATTCACTGATTGGTGATAACATTTTATTTCTACCTTGTATGCATTTCAGAAGTGCTTGCACTAAACAGTTATTTTTAATAATAAAAATTCTTTTAAGGATTAATTAAAATAATTGTAAAGCTCTATTAATTCAATCTTTAAATGAAGTAAAATGTTTTATTTTCCGTGAAACATCATATCCAGGAACAAACAAGTTGCAGTGAAAATCATAAATTTTTCAGTCTATTGATTTGTCAGATTTTGAATACTACCCTGGAAAGAATCAGTTGATATTTCTGTGAATGTTGCTTTCTGGAGGGCTTCAGAAACTATGGACATCTCATTTGCACCTTATTTTCTGAGTCAAACTTAATGGTATAGACAGTCTTCCTGAACTTAGCGAGTCGGGTGGTTTAAGAACTATTCTTTGAGAGAAAATGGCATAAAACCAAGTTAGCTGGAGAACATAGATGAAAATATGAAATCATGGAGAAGTTATTTATTTATTTATTTATCTATTGCTAATCTCTTGCAGCTCAGCATCAAATCATACAAAAGAAGTAAGAAGTCTTCATACAAAAATTTCACTTGTATTTTTCTCATGTTTTCTCCAACCATCACTATTATTTCTTAGTTTAATATCTTTTAACACATTTTATTCTCAGGACTATTGGTTAATTTTGTAGCATTATAATAAGAGTCAGGGTGTTGTAGATAAAAGGATTTTGACTTCAGTGAAATACAGACATGGGCAGAGGCATTTTTGGTGTATTACCCATTATTGATGGAAGTTAAAGGCATTGCACAATATTTTATTTCATCTGAGATGTGCCTTCTAAGGTGTAGCATGTCAAATAAAAGAGCCAGTTTGAAACCTGTCACTTCGCTGAGAGGCACACCAGTCCTCACAAAATGCTGACTTCTACTAGTGTGATAGTACTGTATGTACTATGTCTGAACTAGAGTTACCCAAATTTTTATCTGTCAGAAATTACATACAGGTAATGCAAATTATTATGGTATTTCTTGTGGTTCTACTATACATATGTGTGTTTGGAAAAAAAATAGTCAAATAGTTATACACATCATTTCTTGTCAGTAACTATGGAACTACATGCTCTAAAATTAAATAACAAGGCTGCCAAGATGAAACATATGGTAGACAGAAATTATATAAGTAAAAACCATATTTATACATAGTTGTGGGTTAAAAATGGTTTTCAGCAAGCTGGATATAGAACTGTATGCATGGTCAGACTACGTATATTAATTCACGACGAGTGTGATACTTCATGGGGAATAAGGGACTGCAAGCTGGTCTTGTAGCAATGATCAGAATTGAGCCAATGGGTTTTAGTCTATTTTTTATGAATTCTCTAGAGTGACAAATTGCAATACAGAAATTTCAAGTCTCTCTTCTCATTTTCCTCAAAGTTTCTTCCAAGGGAAAAAAATAAATTATTCCAGCAAGGTGTTCATCACGGCTTCAGACTACAGTGCAAAAGGCTTATTCAAATCCATAGTTTAAGGCACTAACCTCACTCATCTTCATTAGCTTGGCACTAGTGAGAAAGGCAATATCCGTATTTGTAACTGTATGGCTTTTCTTTGTTTGCTGGAGCTCAGACTGGAGGGACATGAGGAATCAGGACACAATAAAGAGGATAGGAACCCTTCAGGATATGCAGCCAACTCAAATGCATAAAGGTCACGCTCATTTATTATTTAGATTATCACTAGGAAGCTCATATGAAAAAAGCTTCTAGAATTTGTAAACACTACACTACCTTTATTAGGCAGATCCTAAGGGAGCAATGCAGTGGAAGTGATGTGTAGGAAATATGTACATAACTAGAAATACAGGTGTTAAAAATATTATGCACTGATATGGGGTGGACAGAGCAGTTAAAAACACATTACTGACTTCACTGGCCATGAATGAATGTCCACAAGATTATTCCAAGGAAACACTAAAATAAATCATTAGAGCATAAGAGCAGGAATTATATCCTGGGGGGAGAGATAGTTAAGTCTGCAGAAAGGTCATTAAAAATGTGGATGCTTTAATAAAATAAGAGAGAGAGGGAAGGAAAAAGGGAGGGAGGAACAGCGAGAAAATACTGATGTGGCTTTAAAGAATAGAAATACTCAAAAGGATTTTGCAAAGAAAAGTATGTCTTGGACAAACTGCTACTGTCCGTTACATTGGTGTAAATATCAACTCATCACAATGAAATTTATATTAAGGTAGACAAGTATTGCATTATAAGAGACTAAAAGCAAAGAATATGTTTTTTAGTCATCCGTCTTACAGAAAACAAAATAAATCTCAAGAAGGAAAGTGCAGCACATGACTGGATCCAATATTTTTGACTGGGTTACACAGATCTGAAAGAATGAGAAAGGTGAAAGAGCAATGATGGAACATGAGCTATCAGGGCAGTGATGTTCTTATGGATTTCCTGAAATTAGTTCTGAGTCACAACTCTGTACTGCTGTTAAGCAGCTCCCTAAGGTCCACCTGTTCTTCTCAGGTATGCTTGCATTTCTAAAATAATTCAGAGAGTATTCTGGACTGTGAAGTGTGGATGCTGGAATGGTGAAAATCCATTTTTATGGAGGCAGTCCAAGATTCAGTGCAGAGCAGCAATAATTTATTGTAAATCACAAAAAGTTAGGCCTCAAAGCCTTATCATAATGATTTGCTGTGACAGCCCTCTGCAGTTACGTGTAGACTGCACTCCCCAAAGGCATTTGCATTCCTGATACTATGAACTTACTGCTTGAGGTAAGTAAACCTTCTGTGATATGGTCCATCCTTCCATATGGACTGCAATAAAATCACAGGGTATCAAAAGTGTCCTTTCCTTTTGCATGCTTTTTTTCTCTTGGAATGGTGTTAGCTAGCACGTGCTTATACATTTATGCTAATGTAACTGTGACATCTAATTGATGAAGTTTTACATTAATTTAACTGGTCTTTCCAGAACAATTTGGTTTCACAGTGTGTTAAATCATTCTATCACAGAAAGCAAACTGCATTCCCTTTTTTTCCTTTTTTTTTTTTTTTTCCTTGTTTCGGTTTGTTTCAGGCTTGAAGAAGGTTTCGAAACTTTGTTTTCCAATGCAGCGTCTATTTATTGTTTCTTATATTGTCTCAGTGGGGTCCCTGCATAAGACATGAAGAAGTCTTCTCTATAGGTGCAGTAAACGGCTGAGAAGTTCATATAAAATTAAGCTATGCATAATTTGAACACAGGCATTCAAGGCTTTTCATAAAAAAAAAAAAAAAGTGTCACATAGGACACAGCTAATTGCTATGGCCTGAGCATCCAACATGGAACCAGTTCATTACCCTGGTTCCACTTTCACCACTCTTTTCCTGTATGTTCTTCATCTAGCTGTTTGACTTTTAAACAGCTTGTTTCTGTCAGTGAGAAAGAAGGGAGTTACTTCTAAACATAAGTGGGAAGATATATCTCTAAGTGTTAATCAGATGAAAGGAATTACATTATTTCATTATCATTTGATTGAGCTTTCAGTGCTGAGTAGTAGTGTCAGTGGTGTTATTCAATGTATTTTAGAATAACAGCCTGCAATAATATCTCTTAGACAAGTATGAGTCATACGCAAGTATTATTACTGAATTTTGCTTTTACTTGATATCCCATTAAAAATGAATCAACCTGTTTTGGGGGCTGCTTTGTCTGTTCATGTGTTGAGTAAAATAACTCAAAACTTGCCTAAATAAACCTTCAAATCAGATTCTCAGGAAGTTGCTTTTAGAAAATACATGCAGATTAGCTAAGAAGAGTGAAATATATAAATATGAAAACCAGAAGTGTAAGTACAGCTTACGCACATAGGAATTATTAAGCTTTTGCTCTGTGTTCATCTTGAATGCTGTGGCTGAGACAGCTGAATGGCAGTAATATCATTTCCACTTCTAGATTACCTATTTAGATCTATCTCAAGTCACTGCTGATCAAAACTCACCATGCTTAGCGCTTAGGATCTTGAAGCTGATTTGCTTCTAGGAAATTGAAACGGATAGTTATTCACAAAATCAAAATTCATCTTTGATTAAGGAGAGCCTCAGCTGAAAGGGGAAGTTTGGGCTTATTAAACTTACTTGACATATACTGTTCATCTATTTGGCTCTTCTTTTTTACTTAAGTAACATAAAAGATATATTAGTCTTTCTAATACTCAGCCTATTTCATTATTCCAGTTCCCATCTCCTAGTGACATCAAGGTGGGAGGGCAGAGTGTAGAATTTTGTATTTCTGCTGTCCACATTTTACTTTTCCTCATGAAAATATAGTATTTGTTTCCTATAAACACCTTCTCTATATCAATATAATATTTGTCAATGAAAATACAAATATCACTTTAGACTCAGAGAGGCCTATGTTCACTTTTGCAGTCATTAACTTACTAGTTATTACAAGAATTATGCACATATGGAAGAAAAGACCAGAAGGATATATTTTTTTTCCTTATCCACAGAGGTATCTGTGTTGCTACTCATGGGACTGATAAGGAGTTGAATTGGTTAGAAGATACAATGATTTCTTTAATAAGGTAATTTAAGTGAAAAAATATTTTTATTATATAGAAATGTACAAAATATTACTGAACTCCTATGTAAGGGATAGTTATATATGAATACCTCTGCTTTTCAAGACTTTTTTCAAAGCTTTTTAAATTCTGTATCTAGATCTGTGTCTGCTGATTTCGGACAAGGTGTGATGGGACCCAAACATTTCCACTAGCTAGAGGCTGTTCAGCACGATCCTAGAAGCATTCTCTCAACTTTGGAAAATTGCATTCTTCTATACCTGGATACTTTGACTGTCATTTTGCATTACTTGGATTGACTACTTCTTGATTTTGAAAGATATTTGTGATAATTATACAGATATTACTCAGTTTATTTGTCCTATATGAATTGTTTGGCCAATGCACAAACAACTCCTGAACTTCCATTTGCTGCTATTTAAAAGCACCACATCTGATTTGATTGACTTATATCAGTAGATCTCACTTTGGCACAACATTTCTCAATACGGACAGGTAATATGAAAAGATGGTAGAGCTCTTCACTGAAAAGTTTTAAAATAAATCTGTGGATATTATGGAACCATTTTAGTTGCCTAATTCTCTGAAACTTTAAATATCAAGAGAACCTTCAATTCACTAAAAGTAAATATTTGCTAAATTCACATAAAATATCAAATTAAAATGCAAATGGCACAGATCTTACAAGTATTATAGTATAGGCTATCTAGTCATCAGGGGAGCAAAGAGCAGTCTAACTAGATTTGACAGAACATGCGTTATCTAAGCAGAATAAGCAGAAAATCATGCAAAGTGACACAGGAGATGAATAGTAAATGAAGGCATAAACTGTTTCTGAAACTAAGGAGCCATTTTAGAAATATATAGAATCAATAACATATGTGATAAAAGTATTAGTGTTAGAATAAGACCATATAAAAAATACTATGTTCTTTTCCTTATAGTGCAGCCAGTATCTCTGCTGTCTTTTGAATAAGAGGAGTGAAATATATAATGAGAGATTCCCAAATTATTTAAAATGAGATTATTTTTGGAGTAGCATCCACAAAAATTTCACGTGGAAAAATTCCACATCTCCAAGTGTCAGTGAAGAATTCTTGCTGACTCAGTCAGAGGTTTTAGAGCAGCTATCTATCAGTCATTCTGTCCTGAGATTTTCTGCTGTCATCCACAACCAGTGTACGTGAAGATTTTCATGAGACAGTAAATGGCAACAACAAATTTTACTTGGAGACTTTATGAAGTCTCTGCGTCTATTTCTTTTTATGGCATTTCCTGAGAAGAGGGAGAAAAAAGGGGATGCCATTTCTTCTTTCTGAAAGTCCATTTTCTGCTGTTTCAGTTCCACAGGTCAGTGCAAGAAGGCAATATGCTCGTGACCCCATCTCATTATTTTATCTGAAACACTGAGTGGAAACAGTCATTTGTAACCCAGGAGTCTGACTCCAGCAGAGGTCTGATTGCCTAAACTGCTTTTTAAATGGACATGAGGGCGCCGATCTTTTCACAGGATATGGTCAGTGTAACCATCTGTTCTGGGACCAGCTCATCCTCTTCAGCAGCAGAATATAAAGCAAGCCCACACATATTTGCGCCACACATGCTGACATATGTTTTCCTTGTTTTAAATGAAACTTAATCTTTGTTTTTTAATTCAAGAGAAGTCCAGAGTTTGAAGTGTACCTCAGTCTCACTCCTACACCTGAAGCTTTCTAATATACTCTTTTTCAGCCTCTGTGGGATAATTTGCCTGCAGATGTACAAAAAATCACATTAGTTTTTAATAGTGCATTTGCATATTTATTTCCACAGCATAACACTTTATTCAAAATCACTTTGTGGCTGGGATAGTAGCCTACTGTAATGCTCAGTGTGCTAAGTATCCTCGATAAGGATATTAAAATTTCTTAAATGGCTTTCCTTTTTATTTTTTTTTTTACATTATTTCAGATGAGTAGTTCGATGGGACATGAAATTCCTCATTTACAGAATGGGCAACAAGTTCAGAGTCTCCTCTTCCTCCTTAATCTTTCTTTTTTAATACCTACCATTTTTTGACCCTGCTTTGTCTCACAGCTGTACCAAATTTTGACCACAGGAGAAATGGCACTCCTTTTATACACCGTGCCACACTTAAGGTGTGCTAGAGATCTTCTGGATGTTTGAGGCAAGTAAAAACCATTTCAGGAGTCTTAATTAACACTTTCAGTTAAGGTCACAGATCAAAGTTCAATGTGAGTCCTAGGGAAAGATCATGTCCTTTCCCATTATTTGGGTATACAACATAGAAGCTGAGTAAAATCCGCTGTGATGTAATGTAATTAAATCTGCATAGTTTTAAACAGGGACATAACCTGTATTTTGGATTAGTTCACTTCTCTAGTGTAAATCAAATGTAAATCAGGCAAATAGTACCTCTAGCAACTATTTAATTAGCCTTTGACTACCTTTCTATTTTTTGCTTTCTTTCCTTTACAGTCTTCCAGTAGAAGTGATTAAAAACACAAAGAGAAGCCAAGCATCTGTTTTCCACTGTAAGACAATACATTTTTGGAAATTCATACATGTGAATTTGAAAATTTTTAGTCTCTTACTTAAAGATTTTACTTTCCATTGGTTAATAATTTAAACATCTGTTTTCAGATATCAGAAATTAAGAGGTGTAAACATGTAGGGAGTCTCAGAAATTATGGTGAACCATACATTAATGCTAGCATTGTGTCACCTCTTTGCTCTGTACAGTGAATGATCCTCATCAAGGCGAATTTTTGGCTAAAGGCTAAAAATTTTTGTTCTCTCCTGAGGAAAGGACACAGTAATAATCTATAAGCTTCCTAAACTCTTCCATACCACAAGAAAAATATTACAAAATATGCTTCTTGTTGTTTTGTTTGGTCTTTTTTTTTTTTTTGGAAAAACACAATGTGAAAGAGAAGTAGCACTTGTGACCTTTCTCTCTCTCCTTGCACACTTCTGTCACATGTGATAGTCTAACAAATTGTCCAAATACAGATTTTGATCTGATTGTGAAGTAAATTGCCTTTTTCTATTAGATCAATGATAAATTCAGCAAAATAACATTTTTTTTTTTCCGGCCTGCTGTTTTTCAGTCCTTGGCTACGATTCTTTGCTTGTTAAAACTCAGATCTAAATTCCTCTTAAAACTTCTACCATTGCCTCATTGCCTCCAGAGAACAAAGTAGGTTTTAAATGCTGATTTTTCTAGTGATGTGAAGCCTGTGAAAAAAAATCTGTCACTTTTATTAAGGATATTTTTTTTACTTATTCTGTATATACTAGTCCTTGACCTGGGTCATGAAATAAGTATCATAAAGACAGTCTTTCCAAATTCCAGATATTCCTGAAACGATGATTCCTACTACACTGCTATATGGAATAGGCTTTCTTGCTAAAGGCAGAACAAGCACTAATGAAACACTGTTTCAGAGACTGTATGTTCTTGAACATGAAGATGATAAAAAGATGATAGATCATTGCTGCTTTTATCTTTTGTGCTTTTTTAGCTAGAAGTGTATAATCTGATATCAGACCCATGTAATATGTTGTACACATACACTAGTAAAAACCAGTGCTTTTTCAATTGAAAACATGGCCTTCTCTCATTCAACCATTTTCATTTTATCCAGGATAATCTGAGAAAAAATAGTTAAGGCATACATTAGATAATTAAACAATAAAACCCATATAATGATATTTTAATTTCTTTAAAACACATCTCCCTTCCCTTACCTAAGAGAGTAGTCTAAAACTGTAACAAATCTACTCTTTATAAAAGATGGTGTCTTCAGGGGATTTTTTGACACTCATGAAAAATTCTGCCAAAGTTCATACAAATATCTCATTTATGAGCAAATATATAACAGGTAAGGTAAATTAATTCCTGGTCTGATTGATGAACATAAATAAACATCCATAATGAAAGGTTATTGGAAAGAAAATATAGTTGATAAGGAACATCTTCTGAAAAACAAACAAACAAAAAAAAGCTTTTTGCTTAAATATTATGTGTTAGTTTTTTCTTCATTGCCTATATTTTTCACCTTTAGTCTGCCATATTTTGGGGCAGTGGAGGGACAGAAAATGTTTTTCTATTAACCTAATGAAATAAAATAATTATTTTGCTGTTTTTGTAGTCCTTATCTTAAAATGAAAACTGAATTTTTTAAAGTGAGTTTCTTTTTGATCAAAACATCCATTTTATCATCAATTTGTTAGCATCAATTTTATCATCAAATTGTTAGCTCATTGATTTTCTTGATAAAACATTTTTGACCAGTTCAACTAACAGAAACATAGAATCTCCAGATTGGAAGGAAAAATGGACCAAATTCAGAATTCATGTATATTTATCAAAGCATGACTGATATGAGTCAAACAGAACAACACAATTTATGGAAGTGCTCCAATTTATTAATGCTAAATTTAGAGATAAGACTTTCTTCTCTTGGAAGTATTGAGATCTGCTCTGTGTAGAACTGAGTGACTCCAGTTCCATGTGAGTCTGGAAAAATTTGCTGGGGTTTGTCCTACCTAAATATGAGAGACATTCATTTTATGGATAAACATCAAACTAGGAATGTCAAGAGGGCACACAACAGGTGTGTTTTTTCAGGCGTTATATGGGGGTAAAGAATTCAACCTGTAAGGAGTAAGTTCAGCCAACTCTGAGGCTGAATCTTCTTCCAATTCAAGCAAGACAGAGCTCCCATAAGAGTACATAGCTTCTTAAAAGATCATATAAAGGAAATTTCTTTAACTTGAAAATAGCACTACAAATTTATGTTGCCAAACTATCATATTAAAATAAATGTTTATGGCAAACTTGTAGTACATTACATTCACAATTCACTATCATGTGAATGTTGAGGTTACAAAATCAATTACCCAGAATTTAAGGAAGGCCAAATTCTTGGTTGGCTCTGTAGATTTAATACATTCGTTTCTGCGTACAGCATAAAACATCCTATGTTTTCCAAAGAGCTATATCTCATTTGGCAAATAAACAGTTTTTAATTATTTGCTTTCATCACTATAATAGCCTAAGGTCTTATTTACCACCCACCATTTAAAATACACACTGAGTGTAAAAAATATGTATTAATCTCCTCTTTTACCTCTTTTCAGCATTATGTCATGCTGAAAATGGAGTTCTGTCTGACTTCCACGGTAACAGTAAATTGTACAAATCTCATCCAGCATGTCTTATGCTGACTGATCAGAAAATTTTGACTGTGTGATCTTATCAAGGAAAAGAAAAGACACCAACTAATCATATGTTACCTACAAAAGTCATTAATAAAGTTCAGACTGATAGCTTCATCACATGACAGTCTTTATTATTTCAATTAAAAGGATGATTAACAGCAGTACATGTGGATGATTCTAATTAAGTTTTAGATATAAATGTATTTATTTTGCCCCTCAGACCAATTTATTTGTTGACAGCAGTAGGATATAGATCATTAAGGTTGGCAGCCATATATATACATATATGTGAGGAATATATATATGAGTCCTAAAGACTTTTGCTTTTATCTCCCTTTCTTACCTATGTCTCTTTCTTCCAATTCCTTTCTTTTTTTCCACTGATTAAACTTCGGTAAATACATAAACAACTGAAAACAGTGTACTATAATGAGAAATGCTAGAAAACTTTAATAATAGCTACACTGTCACTCATTAACGTGTCAGCAGACCAGTGCATGTCTATGAACGTCCCAAACAAATACTTTGAACCAGCTTCTTCTCTTACTATTTTGAGTACAAACTTTATTGCACTATAGCTGTTGGGGGTTTCGGTTTGTTGTATTTTAACCTCCATCTTGGACTGGGATTCCAAGGGATGGGAGCAGATGGCTAACAATGCAGAGCGATCAAAATTTATTAGCCTGGAGGATATCCAATTGAAACAGAAGTATCCTGTCACAATGAGCTAGGAGCTAAAAACCCCAGCAGACCTTTTATTTTTTTCCCCAGATGAACTTATATCTAAGCAGTGGGACTTCTTAAGTGGCCTGAAGTCAGTATGAAAATTCACCTCAAAGTGGGTTAGTGAAGGGAACTTCAGGAAGCAGAAATTTGCAAAGTAAGCCCCCTCTCATATGGAATTAACATAGGAAAGTGCACATACCATCTTCATGGCTGCAGGAGAATCAGAAGAGCTCTGAAAAGGCTGATAAAATCCTGAGAGGTTTTTATCCCCAGAAACATACTGACAAACTTTGTTTTCTACCGGTTAACAGAATGGTAACCTTGAAAGTTACCTGTTACTCTTTTAGCTCCGCTGTTACAAGAAAAGAAGAGGGAAGGAAAGATGAAGGAAGAGGAAGGGTCCACAATTTCAACATGGGAGTATGAAGGAAAAAAAAATTAGAAAGCACTTTGAAAAATAGACAATTTAGGATTATGATGTGAGATGTGGGGGGTCCTATCTAAGGCTTCTAAGGAAAGGCTTTGCCTCCTTATTATATTTTCAGTGGCCCAGAATCAGAGAAATTGTCTACATCCAGCACCAGCAAATCTGTGCAAGCTGGTGGCAACATGTTTTCTTGTTGGTAGCTGTTGTTCTTGACCTGTAACCCCTGTTTCCTTTTTTTGGATTAAGTGTTTTGTCCGCCCTTGTGACGCACCTGCTGTCCTTTCTAGGGAGGTTTGGGGGACCTGGGAGCTCTTTCCTGCTGGGGGGTTTGGTTTTTGCCTATTGCAGGGGCCAGAGAGCCAGGGGCAATGGCTGTGGCCAGCTGGTCGCCGTGGCACCCGTGACAGCACAGAGGACAAGTCACAGAGGGGTGTCACCAGGGGTGCCAGCCGGCAGCGCCGCCGCTGCAGTTGGGCTCGG
>JAOXJK010000001.1:125449502-125471720 GCA_025774025.1 Xenus cinereus
GGTTTTTTGCTGTTTGTTTTGGGTTTGTTTTTTTTTTTCCTTTGGATAACTTGCAGATACAAGAATAAAGCTACTCCAGGCTAACATTCTTTGATCTGAATTTCAGGCTGAAAATCTAACAGGAACAGAAACACTTCTACATTTTTTTCTTCTTTGTTTTATTTTGGTCAAACATAATATCAGAATTGAAATGTGCTCATTGACCAGAATAACACTCCTAAATTCTAGAGAAAAAATAGCAGCTTTCTACTGGTCTCTTCATGCTATGTACACTATTTCAGCAGTACAGTATATCCTGGGAGAATCCAGGATGTGACTTTTACTTATTCATTGTATAGTTTATTTTGATGACTAAAATTGTAATTTGGGAATTTGTTGGATGGAAAAATATCTACAAGTTGATATTAAAATTTTCAATATTTGCTGAAGTGCTTACATCAGTTTACTATTAACTCACAAAGAGTAGGTAAAAGAAGATGAAAACTTACCTTTTAAATAAAAGGATTAAAAGTATTAAATAAAAATACCAAAAGTGTTCTAGATTATAAACCTAGAGAAGTAACACAAATTTATTCAGATTTCAGATGATGGCTTGTTTGTCAATGAAAATATTTATGAAACAGAATATTCACAAAGGCAATTCTTCTTTTCATAATTCACATGTGGGTTTAAGTTATTCCTTTCACATTATTATTCTCTCAGTAAAAAAACAGAGTTGGACTAAGACCAATTGTTATACCTGGCCAATCCAGACACTGAAATTAGTAAGTAATAAAAATGGTACAGTAAAGGAGAATTTATAAAAAATAACCTATGCTTTAAATCTTATTTACATTAAAAAACGCAAAGAAACAAACCTTGAAGGACTACAAAGTAATGTATATTTGTGCTTAAATCAAGTTGCACACATAAAACAACATCTTTTGGAAGTTAGAATATTTTAATATTGGGACAATTGAGTTACAAATGAAGAATTTAGATGAGTGTTAGAACATGAAAAAATGTCAATCAGTGTTTTGCAGTTCCAATTGCTGCTTTTTAAGTAAACTTTCACTGTCTCATTTTCTCTTTACATTTTTGCTTATCTAAACTTGCAGGTCAGCTGAGTTTGATTGATAGACTTGGTGCTTCAAGGCTGCCAGTGTTTGAGTTGATGAAAAACAAAGAAAATAGTGATGCTTGATGCTGAACAAGACAACTATTCTCAAAGGACTCATTCTATTTTTGTGATAATATATTGAAAATTTTGACTGCTGAAACATTAAACAGAACTGTTCATAAATGATAACTGTATTGCTGTAAGCTATAATTTTCTGAAGTTCTAATTGTCAAGATGCTCCCTGATTCAACTCTACTAACAATTTTTCAAATTATTGCCTTTAAAAGATGTATTTCCATGAGATCTTCTCTCAAGTTGTCTGCTGGCATGTTTACGTGATCTCTTTTTATTCAGACAGGGCACATCAAGAACAGACACAGATGGAAAGAACAGCTTCTGAGCTATATGACAAATTATGAAGGATTTTAGTGGTCTGATGAGACAACAGGATAGGGTCTGGGAAACATGAGTAAAGAAAAGCCAAAGTAATGGATAATATGGACCTGCACCTTTCCTAAAAATATTAACAGAAAGAAGGCGGCAAAGTATATTTGGCATTCCAGATAATTCCTTTTGGGTTTGGTTTTTTTTAATTTTCCTTTTTTTCTTCATATTTCCTTTCCCTTTCCCTTTAACTTAACTTTAGCTTTCACTTTTACTTTCACTTTTTTTTTTCCTATTCCATACTTTCCTTTTCCTTTTCCCTTTTTTCTCTTTTCCTTTTCCCTTTTTTCTCTTTTCCTTTTCTTTTTCTGTTGTTTTTTTGTCTTCATCTTCATATTTTTCATCTTTTTCTTTTTATATTTCTGTATATTTTTCTGTTTCTTATTTTTTAAATTTAATTTTCTTTCTTATTTTTCTCTTTATTTTTCCCTTTCTCTCTTCCTTCTCCTCTTTCTTTTCCCTCTCCCCAACCTCTCTTTCTTATTTTTCTTGAATACCAAACTTTATCAATATTAGCAGGTGATTATAAAAATAATAATAATCACATATAACAATATGTGATGAATCTTCTACACACTAGAAATTTTGCAACTGTTTTTTATAGTTCACTGTTTAGAAACCAAGTCTTTCCAAATTTGAAATAGGCAGATCAGTACTAGATATGAGACACTATGGTAACAGTGTTTGTCCAATTTCTAAACATGGGTCTCTCACAGCATTCACAGTACTCAAACAGATCATGTAGACTGCAATGAGATAAAATCTTACTTGCAGATTACTAAAAATAGAAGCGTGTAAAATGTACATAGAGAAAATTTAATTTTCTGTCACAAATCGAAGTTTAAATCAAATCTGCTAGAATACTTTAGCAAAATGTGGTGTGAGGAATACAGAAAAATCAGAGATTCCGTAAATTGTGCATTACTTTTGCTAATTCTAGAAAAAACTGTAGCATGTGTAAGGACCCTAAGACTGTAATTAAATTATAGATAAATACTGAGTGAAAAAAAAAGCAATAAGGAGGAAAAAAGATAAAAGAATTAGCTTGAACTGTCCCCCAAAATTCTTGTAGACTCCTTTCCATCAGACACATTTGAAACAAGGAATGAGAGTAGTATCAGGCTCAAATTTATCTCAGTTATGAAATTCATGAGGACTAGAATTTAGAAATTTAACACATTTCTTGTATATATTCAAGATAAAGAGATGGAAGACTTGATCTATATACCTCATCTGTCCATTCTGTTTTGAATATCTGGGATGGAAAGCATATATAAGCATAGAAGTTTTAAAAAAGAAAAAATAAGAAATACACTAATCATCTATGGTGTTGGACAAATCACTGAAGCCGTAGTTACAAAATATTGATTTATTTAGGGTACTTTTACAATTCAGTATAAAAACAAAAAAAAAAAACAAACCCAAGCATACATTTCTTCCATACCTCTGAAAGAAGGCCATGATTCTTTATAAGTTTTTATTATACCATTTTCACTTCAGAATAACTTCAAAGATTTTGTCCTGAAGATCTTTCTTAGAAACAAATAAACAAATCCCACCACACTAAAAATAAATGTAAGTTGCCAAGATCCATTTTATGATGATGGTTAAAAAAAAAAAATTAAAAAATCAAAAAACCCCACAATGTTTCCATAGCTTATCTCAGTGAATCTATCAGAAAGATGCAAAAAACATTTTTATAAGAGAGCCTTTGAAGTTTATGTTTTCATTATCTCTCTTCTGGAGAATTATAGATGTGTCACCAGTATAGCAGCTGCTTTCAGAATGATAATGTGGATGAGCGAGGCTGAACTGCTGTTCTGTTCTTATCAACTTTGCTAAAAGAAATGCTACCACCATTTTGATGATCTTGAAAGCTGCTAATAAAACACCCTATAACATAATCTCATATGTACTTTGCAAACTGCATTTAGGCAGAGAATCATAGTCTATTTTCAATTATTAACAAGGGAAACCACCGTCTTTCTGGTTTAATTAAAGGTTTTGTGTGTATATTTGTGTGTGCGTGATTGTAGTAATAATAGGTTTATTACAGTATCCCATGAAGGAACAACCACCTAGGCACTGGACACAAAGGAATGTCCTGCAACCTTGTAACGAAAAACCAACTAATGCTCACTGATTGCAGTAATGATGAAATCATTGCAACTTGTTTTGCTGTCATAGGAAAAAACAAGATGTTAAAGGAATAAAATGGTGGGAATGCATACAGTATAAAAAAAAAATAAAGAAAATATGCAAGAAAGTCTAATAGGACCTAAGTAATTCATTATTGTTAGACAAAAAAATGAAAAAAAAAAAATTGCTAAATCAGACTAGAATACTCCTTAAGCCAAGAAGCAGGTATTTCTAGATAGGATCAGCTTCATTTTCAGGGCTCTGGTCAATACATCAGCCAAAGTAGTATTATTTGTTCTTTTCAAGTAATATAAGTATGAACTGTGTCTGCAAGCTGCTGGTACGACAATAGTTTTATAGTGAAAATGAATCCTTACTAGTCACTACAACTACATGAAAGCAGGTTGTAGCAAGGTGGGGTTCAGTCTCATCGGCCAAGAAACAAGCGATAGGACAAGGAGAAACAGCCTCAAGTTGCACCAGGGGAGGTTTAGATTGGATATTAGAAAAAATTTCTTCAGTGAAAGGGTTATCAAACGTTGGAACAGGCTGTCCAGGGAAACAGTGGAATCACCATCCCTGGAGGTATTTAAAAGCTGCTTAGATGTGGTGCTTAAGGACATGGTTTAATGGTGGTTTTGGCCATGCTAGGTTGATGGTTGGACTTGATAATCTTAAAGGCCCTGTTAGTATAAACATTCAACATTTCATGAATCATGAGTATCCCTTATTAAATATTTTGGTAGTATAATTTAATTAATTTTTGCTTGCCAATGTCCTTCTAGAGGATTCCCTTCTGGCTTTCCAGAAGATGTGATTGAGGCATTGACTTGAAAAGATTGAATTCGTCCACTATATCTTCTGAATTTTTTCATCAACCCCTGCCCACCTGGCATGATGATCAGTTGCAATTATGTCTTCACTGAGGTGACACAAACATATTTTGCTGAGATTTTTATTTAAATTATTTTGTGTTGTCTCAAAGTTGGACTTCAGCACTGGAGTACTCTGGTAATGCCACTGACTGTGCCAAAGTCACCTTGGAAAGGAAGAAATCATCATGGTTGCCATCCCTTCTCTCTTTTTCTAATACTTCCAAAGTTATAATTGTAGTTTTAACACGTTGTTTAAACTCCAAAGCTCTTCTAAGCATGCAGAGGGTTGCCTAAGACCACAGAGAAATGAAACAAAGCAAAACAGAACAAAACCAAACTTGGACTGCAGGGAAGGAAATATGGTTGCTAGATCTTTTTTGCCTTGTTATCCTGGTAATAATGAAGCATCATAGGAAAATCTGACGGACTGTAGCTGGCAAAAGAAGGGTCAACATAGAACTTTTCCATGTTTTTGTATGTAGGAGAATTTAATCATGTTGAAAAAAGGACTAAAAGAAGAGGTATGTTGTGGGTAACGCCTGAAAATCCTATCTTAGAGATTTTAGTCACAGGGGCTGAAGAGAAAAAATGGAAAACTCTAAGCCTGAGTCAATGCTTGCAAGAGTAGGATTTGAGGAGAGTTACATACTCATTATGGATTTGAGGAGATCTATGGATTAAATGATTGAAAAGAAGACTGCTATTACAGGGAGAAAAGCCAGTCAGTAGAATGGGAAAATGTGATGACAAGTTCTGGAGAATGTCCTGATCTCCACAGGTCTGGAGTTTTTAAGTCCTGTCTTCAAAGGTGGTGGTGCTGAGGATGTGCCTAGAAAGACATAAAACACATTATATTTGAATAGACAATAAATTACAGAGTTAGAAAGGTCAGATCTTTAGACACCTGCTTTTTTCTTCAGGAAGCTTTCTCTGCCTTAGCGTGCACCCCAAGCGTATATACGCAGAAAGTATACAAAGCACTTTGTGCATTGTTTGAGTGTCTTGTAGACAAACCCTAATGCAGAGGACATTCAATTTTCCCCATGCTCTCTTGACTTGATTCATTTTAGCCTCTTTAGTAAGACTGCTTGCAGGTTTTCCCTGTTTCAACAATTTGCATTTAAAACTGTAGAGATAAAATAAGAATAGCCAATGGAAAGCTTATTTTGTTAAAGATTTCAGTAACTGTAAGACCAACAAACACAGTCAAGGGTTAATGTTATTAGATTTGTCAAGTTCAATAAATTCTACCTGTTTGCATATGCCCTGAAGTTACTATCTGTATTCAATTGCTGCCATAGAGTTTTGTCACTACAGGCTGAATCTCTCTGACAAGAAATGTTCAATACACCCTTCACCTAGAGATCCGAGGAAGTCAGATAGTACAATACCAGCAGAACTGAACACATGTTTTTTAAGACGTCATTTACAATAATCAATGAAATGATTGTTTTGCTTACGCTGTTCAGGAGTATATTATATTGCACTGTCCTCCAGGATAATGGATGTTCTTTCCACTCTTGCAGAAGTGTATGGAAGAATACTTAACCTCTGATTCTCTTATTATTAGATTTACAGTGGAGCAGTGAAGGGAGTTTTAGTAGTTATGGATGGCTTGTGAAATTTGTAAGTGCAACTACTTAATGTGTTGATGCAAGCCTGAGAAATTTACTGTCGAATCTTATTTCTGCTGTGGAAAAAAATGTGATTATCAAATTTCTTTGGAGAGATGCACTGAAGAAATTGGGTTACAGGACTCCAGGAAAATGAAACAGATGTATTCGTTGCCCCATAGTACCTTGCAGGAGATGAGGAAAGAATTTCACATGGCTTTAGAAATCTATTGACAGAGATGGAGAACTAACACTTGCATTTTTTAAAACTCCTCAGAAAGATGCAGAGGCCAGAAGGTAATCTGTATGCATTTTTCTTACAGGGATTGCTCATTTTCCTTCTTAAAATAATGCTTGGGTGCATCACAGTAAGGGTACAATGTGCTTGACCAGTCTTGCATCCAAGTACTGTGCAGAGTTTGTTATACAGCCATGAATGTGTAGCTATGAAAGTAACTTTTTACTTCTATACATGTTGTTCAGGCTATATACATTCTCTCTATTATCAGAAAAGGTCTGAAAGATCTATGCATTTAATAAATATGCATTTAATAAATATGGCAGAGAAACAAGGTTGCAGAAAAGTGTGTTGCCTGTTGAGGTAAATGTTTATTACATGCAGACACATTTTGCTTGTCTTTGGAATTCAAATCCTAATGGCCTTAAAAATGGAAACCGCCCAAGCCTGAGCATGGGTACAGCATAATCAACCTTATTCTTTTACAGAATACAGCAACTTAGGTGATTTCTAGATGAAACAAGTATAACTGGAATCAGTTTTCACATAAATCACCTCTGAATAAGAAATGTAGCTCTCTTTTGGTAATATACATAAGGCTTATTATTGAACAATGTTTGTTAAAGACTTGAACTACTCCCAACTATCTTTAAGGAGATATGTGGTAAGGCATAGATTTAAGAATAATTCTATTTGCCTCCAAAGTTCCTTGTTCAGCATTAGAAGCAAATGACCTTCATTATAATTATCATATTAAAAGGCATAGTGTATCAAAAACATTGTGCTGAACATATTTTATATGTTCCAGGGAATGATGTAAATTTATTCAAAGACACATACACATATATATGTGTGTATATATATAAAAATGTATTCATTGTTTATAATGAATTATGTTAGCCTGAAAAAAAATAAAAAAACTTTTCTTGAATAGCAAGTTATACCTTTAACTAAACGGAACAGAAAGGAAGTTTAAAAAGAAAGGTAACGTATCACTACAGTCACCCTCATGGCCATTCTCTGGACTTGCTCCACCATGTCCCTGTCCGCCTTGTCCTGATGAGCCAGAACTGGAACCAGATGTGGCTCACCAGAACTGAGAAGAGGGGGAGGATCATCTCTCTCAACCAGCCAGTAAAGCTCTGCCTAATGCAGCACAGGATGCTGTCAGCCTTTGTTGATTCAAGGGCACAATGCTGGCTCACGGTCGACACGGTGTCCACCAGGCCCTCCAGTTCCTTCTCTGCAAAGCTGCTCTTCAGCCAGTATGTAGTGGTGTCTGGGTTTATTCCTTCCCACGTGCAGGACTTAGTATTTGACTTTGTTGAACTTCATGAGGTTTCTCCTGGCCCATTTTTCCAGCCTGTCAAAGTTCTCACGAATGGCAACAATACCATGTGGTGCATCAACTAATCCTAATTTTGTGCCATCTGCAAACTTGCTGAGGGTGCACTCCATCTAATATATATATACAAAAGAGTTTGGTTGAAAATTTATCTATATCATTGTAAAGTCATGCATACTTCTACTGTCTTTGAAATTTTATTTTTCTCTAAATCTGTTACCTGAAATGTATTCAGGACATTTTAAAGGTAGAAGCTGCTAAAACATTGTTTTTATTATTTATCATACAGATCTTCACCTTCCATTTACTTTGAGTAGCATCATGTATCAAAACAACTCCATTAATTCAGTTAAAATCCTTGGTGAGTAAAAGAATTAGGTCTTATTAATTATGAGCAAAGATTTCAGAATCAGGCTGTACATTATTCAATCTCAAAGTACTTTCCTTCATACACTGGTTGTATAATTTGTTTTCCCCTCTCCTATATGGTCTATTACTTGACAAACAATACTGTGTTTTAGTCTAAACTGAAATTGATATTACATGCTACAAGAAGTGAAACATTGTGTGAAGGATCCATTTAAAAAGAAGGCACAATAGTTCTTGTGAACAGGAAGTAACACACATTCTTCTATACTAGCAAATTAATGAGCATCAGGGAATATTTCCAGGAACTCAAAGTTCTGAATATCCCATTACTGATGAAAATTTTAAAGATCCCTGAAATAAATTACTGCAGAGACAACTGTCACTGCCCCAAACAATTCCAAGGCATGATGGTGGCAACAGCACAGGCCAGGACGAATTTCCAGTAGGCAGTTTGGATGTGCACACCCTGTTTTGGAGAAGAAGGAATTGAATAATATAAACCTGAGACATTTCTTGACACTTGACAACAATGCCAGGAGATTCACCATTATGGTGACCTCCAAAGTAGACACAAGTTCCAGTGTCCTCGTTGTCCAAGACAGAGCGTCTCTTTTTAAGACTTTGGATAATCCTCTTGCTTGTTTGGACAAATCAAGTTTAAGCATCATTGTATGTAAAACCTGGAGTCAAGTGTTTAGATAGGCTTTATGCCTGTAGAGATTTGAGACCTAGGCATTGCATTAATCAGCAATTATGTAGTAGTTAATATGCAGTCATTAATGCAATCAGACAAATAAATGTGTTTATGGTTCTGCTGCTGTCTGAACTACAATTTTTACTTTTGATTTTTAGTATATTTTCCCCTTTGCCTATCCTTTATTGTTCATTCTTGTCATGTGAGCTATTAATCTCTTCTCTCCTTCAAAATGTGTGGCAAAACTAAGGACTTCCCAGACCCCTTTCCTTTTATTCCTCTTTTTTTTTCTTTTTTTCTTTTTTTTTTTTTTGCCAGTTTTGAGCCCTGTGAATTCATCTACAACTACACAAGCTAGATGTCTTTCTTACACACATAAATTTATGCATAAACTTTCCTTTTTGCTTAGATGCACACATAACACACACAGAGTATTGCAGAGAGGAATTAGGGATCTGGGAGTTCTTCTTCCATTAGAAAGCATTTCAATCATTACCCAAGACAATAAAAAGAGAAGTTACATTCTATAAAACTCCTTAAAGGCTGGGCAGGATGTTACTGAAGAAAACACCTGCTTGATTGTTCCCTGGACAGTTTAAGAGAATGATAGTAATACAAGTATGACAAAAACATTAGGTGGTGCATGCACTTAACGTTAACTATACAAAAAATTCTAATATAAATATTAGACTTACTCATCCTAAATATATTGACTCAGTATAAGTCTCTTCCAGGGCTCTGATTCACATAGAATTGTGAGTTAAAATCTAAGGGCTGAAGATGGTTTTGCTTTTACCCATGCATGCTGCTCCACTGATGGCTGTTGCTTTTCACAGGGTGATGACCCTAAAGAGCATTTGTAGAAGATCCTGACAATCAGTTTTTCACCTGCTGTATTAAGCTAAATTGAGAATCAGACTTGTTTGGCCTTCTTGTGCTGAACTGAATATTAGAGGGATTCAGGAATTATTTCATGACTATTCAATCCTTTCTATCACAAGGGCATCAGCTTCAATTGAAGAAACAGGGTGTTTGGCTCAAGGCAGAAGCTTGCTACAGCTGTCTGATTTCAAACTTTCATCATAGGTGAGACAGGATTAAAATAAATATTTATCTTGTTTACCTGTGCCAGATATTTTACAGCTGTTGGAAAACCTCTGTTGTTCTTATCAGTGGTGCTAAAAATTGTTTAAATCCCCTTCTATAACTTTCATATTGAGGCAAATTGAAAAATAATAAAGCATTATTGTCATAATAAAGTCTGGAAAGCAGCTGTCTGGAAACTTTGATTACATACGATTTATCAATTGTTTGACTAAAGAATCTTCATGAGGTTTTCTTTGGGGGAAAAAAAGAGAAAAGGAGGGAAGTGAAGTTACAGCAAAGTAATTGTCAGGGAGCCAGAAGAGCTGCAGGCCAGGGAGCAGGAGCTGTGGGTGGCTCCAGTGTCAGTGGGCAGTACTTGCACCCAGGGGCCATCAGTAAGAATCGGGCAGCAGCTGGGTCCACGCTCAGTCCAGAGGAATCCAAGCAGCATCTCAGTGACAGGACTGGAGACTGTCCCTGTTGCAGTGTTGATGGGGCAAGGGCTGATGTCCCTGGGGGGCTGACATGGGGTCCTGGGCAGTGGGCTGGGTGGAGGAACCCCCAGCAGAAGCCCCAGGGGGAAGGTATGTTGGCACCAGCCCAGCTAGAGCCTTCATGACCAAAACTCTACTGGTTTTCTCTAGAAGTGGGAGACCGATAAACACGCTTCATAATTTTGTGACTACGGCTTTTTTGACAGTCATGTAATGTGTTGAGGCATCTTTTTCTCCTATGAAATAAAATGGGCACGAGCAGGGGAGGGAACTAGTTTAGGGTGCATGTTTGTATCATCTTTCTTCTCGTATCATTGCAAATGTTTTCACCCAAAGGGCATCTATCACTTTGAATGGGGGCAACCAAAGACTTAAAATTGGTGTTCCCCTTCTTTAAGACAACTGCTTTCAAATCTGCTTTCTGCATGCCTCGTCAATACAAAGAAAAAAAAGGAATGGACAAGTCCTCACACTTTTGTTTCCACACACAGAGGTTCCTGCCAGTTCACTGGTGTCATTTCAAGAGAAACAAGCAAAAAGGAAATGTGGACAGCTCAGCTGCAAAATGGATGTGTTATGATTTGTATATCAATAATTAGAAACTGAGCAGTGTAGATGACAGAATGGTCATTTGTGAAATGCTCAGGCAGAGGAGACAGTGTTGCTTCTGTGCGTGCAAACAAAGGCACCTTTATTCTGCAACAGAAAAGAGGAAAAAAATAACTGTTGTATGAATGAGTATTACTCAGGAAAATTGTTAGCTGAGGAGGGGATTTGAGGATGCAAATTGTGGCAGGCAACAGAGGGCCAGAATATTCACAGTTTGAGGCTTAAATTTGACTAAGCAGCACAGCTTCTGCTGGAAGCACATTTTCAGAGTATGCCTGAGGTTATGCTGAATGGCAGAAAGCCTGCACATCTTGCATGAAACAGGAAAGCCCAAGGGTGCCAGAGGAAACTGGTATTCACAAACTAGGCTGTCTTGTTAGAAGGCTTTTCTCCAGTATTGCAGCACCCCTTTCAAATGCTTTTACTAGAGCAGAGAAGCAAACAAGATAACAGCAGGAGACAAAATGTGACAAGGAACCCCTCTCTTCACCTTTGCTTTCTTTGCTCAGAAGTACTTTGTTTAACTTGCAAAATGATGTAATGAGCAATGCAAGAAGATAGGTATAAGTTTTCTGATATTGCTAACCCCCCCCCCAAAAAAAAAAAAACAGTGATAAAGAACGTAGGAAATATCTTACATCATGGAAAGATAAAAGAACAGAAAAGAAAAAGTAGTGAATGCAAACTGTGACACTTATAGGGAATAATACTGTGTGGAAAAGGGCAAGTGAGAGAATTTAAGGACAAATGTTGATTTTCCTAATTTCTATTAGCCTGTTCCTAGCCACTGATACCTAAAGTAGGGGCGGGGGGGAAGGGAGGGTGGGGGATAAAAGAGAGAAAGAAAGAATACTATAAAGGCAGTTTGCCCATTGCTATTAAAGAAACATATGAAAAGGTAACTCAAACCAACTACAGTATACAAGCTGAATGTTAAATTGCCTAAAAGTGAGTTAGTTGCAAGCAGAATTTATCAAAGAATAGCTGATGGAATATATATTTTCCTTAGCAAATACTAATTTTTCTCACATGTAAACTTTAAATTTAAATGTTTTGAGTTCAGCTACATTTTCCTTGGGATAATGCTCTAACAATTTGTTTCAGTTACATTTATATTTATCCTGATTTTCAAGCTTATGTTTCAATATAAGTTGAAATTATTCAATATCAACAGACAACATTTAGATAATTTCTAGTAGCTTTTATAGAAGAATTTGGCTTTGTGAGAAATGGTGATAGGTGACTTTTGATCAAAGCTGGAACAAAAATATATTTTGAAATGGAAAGATTGATTCTAGGAAAAAAGATAATAATCCAACACCTAAACTTTCCTATGTTTTATTCTGAAAATTTTTAAGGTTTTTGTGGGACTTCAGAGCAGGTGGGTAGGGCTACGAGTAATGCATATTAGAGTAGGAAAGTGCCCAATAGAAAGCAGGAACTGTCTTGCATGCTTTTGGGCAAACAAAATCAAATATTTTTCAAACCTCCACCCAAGAAGCCTTCCTATTAGAGGTAAATAGCTACATAAAGCCTAAGTAAATCATCATATCTTAACACGAGCAGAAGCATGAATTTTGCACATAAAATATTCAAACACTCTTTTGGAAGATAAAGTATCAGTGCTAATGAGAAAAAGGGTGATGCTGTATAGGGAAAAGCAAACAGATTCAAGAATTTGTAAGTTAATCTTTTCTGTGTGTAAAATTGGAAAGATAGGGAGTTAATACGTCTGTTCTAGCAGAAAGTATATTTATGGGTTTTTTTATTATTATTTAATTACAGTTATAGTTGTTTGGCTTTCAATGCACATTATCAGCAGAAACTTAAATAGCTCGGTTGTAACACTTTCAGAGAAAAGAATAAAATATTATCCCTTCTTTTCCAGAGGGTTTAATTAACTCAAGTGATTTGTCCAAAATACCTGTGTATTGTCTGTCAAAAATGGGTTTAGAGGTTAAGGAATTAGTGATTTTCAGTGCATATTGATAAAGCTTTTTATTTTCTTTATAAATTTTCATTTAACTTTTCTGCTCACTGAGGAAAAGTAATTTTGACTACTAATTTTAAAATCAGTTTGTATGTTTGCTTGAGGTCTAGCCTTGTGTTCTTTCCTCCTTGCTGCAGGCTGGTTCAACCACTTAGGTAAATGAACACTGAAGACTAATTGCATTTAGTGAAAGCATACTGGGCCCAGTGGGTGTAGTAAACAAAATTCAGCTCTGTAGCTCCTCTCAGAACTCCATATTGGATATTAACATCAAGCAAAAATTAATGAAAATGCTGAAAGGTCTGACTTTTTTACAGTCTTTTGTGCAAAAATGTCACCAGTATTTCCACTTCATGTATAACTTTTTCATAGGAACATAATTGTTAATAAATTTATGTCTGTGATGCTTCTTATTCAAAATTTTGTGCAATTGCACTATCCTTAAATTATTAGTGTTCCTTCTGGCTGAGGTATTTGCAATTCATCAAAAAGAAAAAGTATTTATTTATAGAATATCCTTTAGATTGACTGATATATAAGTTCCTTTAATTGACTTATCTGCATGTCTCTGATGCATGGGTTCTTTTCTGTGATAGGCTAATCAACATTGTGACAATGTTAACAGTATATTCTCTATCCAAAATGATATTTTTCTTTATGCTTTAGTGTGTATCAGGGTTCCATCATATGAACGGAAAGCTAGTCAATCAAGTGTTGATGAATTAAGAAGAGTGAATAATTTTGAATTCTTGGTAAGGTTAAGTCTTCAAGGTTAAAAGATTAATTAAGGCTGAAATCAATTACAAGCAATTGGTTTGTTTCATTTTTTTATTATGCAGGGAATGACTATATAAGAGTAACCACAACTATCAAAAGTAGATGAGGTCTTTCCATATTATTAGGAGTTTATCAAAGGAAATATTTCAGAGTAAGTTTCATACCAACACAGTTTCTATACCAACACAGCTATATACTTATTCCCTGTACCATATTGCTGCAATATGAATCCTCATATAAGACTGGATGTAATATCAGGAGGAGTTAGAAACTGTAATTCTTTCTTTATTCATTTTACGAATAAAGGATATCTAGTGAATGTTTTATTAGGTTAAAATAGTATAATTAAAAATATGTTTCCTTTACAGTGAAGTATTAATCTTGGGTCTAACCCAATGAGAATGAGAAGACTCACATCATGGTTAGATCAGGTTTTAGGCGGATTCATTGAATTTAATGAGTGTAAACTTACATTAACATCACATAAACAGTGAGAGGTACATATATATGCAATCATTAGAACACTGAAAACAGTTTTTAAAGTTATATGCAATATGTGACTTGCACATAAGGGAAATTAATTTAACTAGCAATCTCATGAATGCTGGAAAATAAGCCTGTGAAATTGCAAGGAAGACAAAGGAGTTGCTGTATTCCAAGGGACTGCAGTGCCTGTAGATCTAGCAATGGAAGGCATATCTTTATCTATTTTCATGAGTTTTAAAACTTTTTATTTCCAAAGTTTCCTGGGAAAAATAATTAATAGACTATATGAATCCTTATGAAACGTTCTTTCTTTCCTCTTTAAGAATAAACTTCATATTAGGTGTTTGAACTTTTCCTGTCATATATAATACTCACAGTAAAAAAACCTTGAAGGTAGCTTAGATAGACCACCGTGATCAAGAATTTGATAATCTTAACTAGTATAAATCAACATAACTCTCACGGAAGGCACAGAAGACTGAACAGCAATCTACACAGGTTAATCCTGTTTCCAGAAAAATTGCTTGCTTTACTAAAGTTATTTGCTTCTTTTTATAAAATGAGTTACAGTAGAACACAGAACAGCTTGAAAAGGGGAATTGTGTTTCCAAAATTGGAGCTAATATTTTTTAACATTTTCTCACTATATTTTGATTTTGTGTTTATAAACCGGTCACTGTAAGCACTAGTTGCTCAAAAAATGATTTTTTCCTTCCCACTTCTCCTTACTTAAGAAATGCTGCTGACATTAGTTCTGAGGTGTTGTGGTTTAACCCCAGTGGGCAGCTCAGAACCGCAGATTCACTCACTCCTCTACAGTGAGATAGGGAGAGAATTGGAAAGGCAAAAGCAAAAAAAACTCATGGGTTGAGATAAAGGCAATTTAATAGGTAAAGCAAAAGCTGCACATGAAAGAAAAGCAAAACAAGGAATTCATTCACTACTTCCCATTGTCAGGCAGGTGTTCAGCCACCTTCAGGAAAGCTGGGATCCATCACATGTAGCAGTGACTTGGGAAGACAAACACCACTTCTTCGAAGGTTATCCCTTTCTCCTTCTTTCCCCAGTTTTTTATTGTTGAGTGTAACATCATACAGTGTGGGATATCCCTTTGGTCAGTTGGGGTCAGCTGTCATGGCTGTGCCCCCTCCCAACTTGTTGTGTACCTCCAGCCTACTTGCTGGTGGGGCAGTGGGAGAAACAGAGAATGCCTTGAAGCTTTACAAACACTGCTCAGCAATAGCTGAAACATTCCTGTGTTATTAACACTGTTTTGGTCACAAATCCAAAACTTAGCACCATACAGGCTTATGTAAAGAAAATTAACTCTATCCCAGCCAAAACCAGTGCATAAGGAAATATAGCAGTTTCTGCGTGGGATAGCAAGCACTGGGATAGAGGCACTCCCAAAGGAGTTGATTAGGTTACATTTGTGTACAGGGACTAAAATGTTTAATGCTTTAGTGAGAGATCATGAAGTGATAGATATAGTCTTTTAATTAGCAGTTTTGCCAGCATGGAAGAGTCTTAGCAAATGCAAAATTAAGATAGACCTAGTTTTGCATGAGAGTTTAGAACTGTAAATTGCCAGCAATATTTTTTTCTCTAAAAACAAAATATTTATAGTTCTGTAACAGGACATAATTTCCTAAGAAATATATTGGATATTTTCAAAAACTACAGGAAGTTAGTTTTCCCTTCCTAGTATATTTGTAAGCATAAATATCTGACAAATAGATGCCACTTCAGGGTTAATAAATCTGAAAGTATGTTTGTAAGTACATATTCATTAAATATTTAATATATTTGCTTGTAATAAATTTATAGAGTAAGTTACTTACATTCCCATCCATTTAATGAAGAAATATATATTTACTCACATAAGGCTATTTTTAAAGACACAATACTCATTTTCAACTGAAGTTAAGTGGGAATTATATGAAAATTGGTGTCCTTGTCACTTAGAACCAGGAGGGCTTTATAGTGTTTCTAAAAAACCACCTACATTTAAACTGAGGAGACAAGAAATGGACATTTTCATAGGAAAACAAAAAATAGAAGGAAAATGAGGGTAAATCATTTTGTAAATGCATAATGAGAGATACACATTGCAAAACTATGAAGCAGTAGACCTTCCACCCTATTTTTCACTATGTAGCGATTATGTAGTGTAGTTTTGATTATTTGCTGCGGAAATTTTCACTTCAGAATATCTATTTCTTTGATTTCATTCATTATTTCTAGCAATGAGACTGATGAGCAATTGCAGTTTCTAAACACTTCACCAGCTGCTCATGCAAAAGTAGTATTTATTGAGTTATGGCCATTGTTTTATATTAGTGATCAAGATACTCAAAAGCAAATCACCACTCTCTTCCCACAATTTCTAAAAATCATATTACTGTTCTAATTACAGAAAAAAACAATTTTGCACATATTTTTCTTCAGTATAGCATTTAAACTCATGCATAAAGTTACATTCATTCTTAAGTTCAACTGGTTTAAGTAGGGCAAAGCTGGTTTGAAATAATTAATGCAGTAGAAATTCTATTTAGAACAGTTTTTCTAAGTTGATTCCTTCTACTTTCATTCTAGTGTTAGTGTGATTTCTATTACACTTTCACTCTGTAAAATCTTCATTAAATTAAGGTATATTTAGAAAATTATTAATATTAATGGCAATTATTATTACATTATTTTTTATTATTAAAAATAATAACGCTTCCATCTGATGGTATGCTTATGTTTTTGAGATCCATTCATTTTTTTCAGTCTTAAACTGTCTCTAAAATCTAAAAGAAGTGCTTCAGTTAGATTCACATATAGAGGAAAATTATTACACTCAGTTCTGTTACAGAATTTTCTTGCATACCCAGAAATATGAGAGATGATAACTGTAGTATCATATGAAGAGCTATAACATGCCTTTAGTTATTCATTGCATGGATTTGTAAAAGATGCAACAAACTTTGCCAAAGTGTGTTTCCATTTTCATTGTAATGAACAATTCCCTTCTAAGAGACAGCACAAGCAAAGATGTTAATGAGCTTTTTGCTTGTGGTTTTTTTTAGAGAAAATGAAATGGCAGAAATCAGTAGCTCATTTTCTTAAACATAAAGGTAAAGCATGTGTTTATTTTGAGCATAAAATTATGCCATATATTAGGAGAAAAATTAAAACTGTAACACTTTCATGAGTAGTAGAGGAGGTGATTCATGATCTAATATTCTGCTTTGGAATGAGACTTTTATTTAAAAGAATTAATGATCAAATGATTTTTCAGTGCAGGTTTCTTACAGTATGAATTGCACATAAGTGCACACATACACACATACTTACAGCATGTATCTGAAATATAAAACATACCTAGTATATAAAAATAATTTTATTAATATAGAGAGATATAATATGCATTGCATATGTAGGAATTAAATCTGATAATATGCATATGCATATTAAATTTAAGTGATTGGCCAAAATCTGTCAGTTCCTGGCACTAACATTATCTAGAGATGATAAAGCAAAAAAAAGTTACAAACAATATGGATTTTATTTTGCTCAAAATAAGTCTTTAACTACTACATTCAAGCTGAAAAATCCATATTTGCCAATAGGAGAAACACCAGTTACCCAGACATTCTACTAGTTCTTCTAGAAAGGTTCATAGACCAGAATTGTTGGAGATTACTATTTTTTATTATCTTTTGTATCTTGACAGTCATTGAAAACCCACACTGGGTGCAGCATCACACAGAAAGGAAGCCATCCTGTCCTTGCGTCAGTAGGAAGTTGAACATACTTGTGCTAAATTTGCCAGAGGGTAACTAGAAAGTGATTGATCTGAGTCAATTATTGTATTTGATTTATCTTACTGAAGTAATGTTGGTATAGACTTATGTTGGTTGCTGTCTATACCAACAGGTATAGACAGCACCTGCTCCATTCTAATGCTGTAACTACATGAAAGTGTCAGGTCTTAAATTCCAGGACTCAGGATACCATTTACACCTAACATATGTCCTCCAGAAAGGTTTAAACCAATTGCATTGTCATTAAATTCAAATGAAGAGATAAATGCCAGGGACTTTAATTGTCTTTGCCTCAGAAAAATGGAAGAGTTCTTTCTACTGTGAATATGAATTGTCCCACTCTTAAAATTAATTTGTGTTTCTCATTACCTATCTACATTTTCTGTCACAGTACTAAAAGCCCTGTGACTCTTCTTGCTATTTTGTGGTTACAAAATTCTGTTTGAAAGAGTCTGAGAGGGAAGTTTGGAGTCAAATTAGCATTATAAGTCCAGAAAAGATAAAATACTGTTGGTTTTGCAAAGGGTGCTGTTTGGCAAACAACCTGCCCTTTAGAGTCTTTTTTATGTACTCTATAATATCTGTGCTGGGCTCTATAAAGCATGTTCCCTATTTTTTTTCCTTATGCAGAAAAAAAATAGAAGGAAATGAAACAGAAAGAAAACGCTGAGTTCTTTCACTTCTTCAATTAAATGTGTGGCAAGGAGGCCTTATTTGGTTAAATCAACAGGTTTTTAAATTACCTGGTATTTTTCTTCATTGTGTAGTCCAGTCAAACAAATTTTTTTTAAGTTTCTGCTTTGTGTGGTAGCATTTACATGAATTCCTTTTTACAAATTAACCCTTCAGGAGACCAGTGTACCAAAAATGGCATGGCGTATGTTCATCTGGCAGGAATATCACCATCAACTGACATCATATGAGACCCATAGCTGCAGAGCAGACTTTATGCATTTCAAAGCAGAGGTGTGTTAATCATTTTTGAAAATCTTTTCCATTAGGCTTTCCCTAAATACCAAGAGAGATTCTGACTATCTGTGTGAAGTGGACTTGAATTTCAATAAAAGGAGGATCAATCAATCGCACTCTGGATTGTGTTCAAATTAACTGAGGCTCAGTCCTGGTGAACCGATGTGGCAGATTTAAGAAAATTATGTGTTTTAAATAAACACTGATGAAGGACTTTTAACTGAATATAGTGCATTACACATACTCCACATGAGATAACAGCAGACTGACAGGAGGAACCTTTTATTTTAAAGACAGATCAAATATTTTCTGAATCTTCTAACAGACCTAAAACACTGTGCTCAGGTCTTCAGGATAGTAAGGACTCTTTTCTTGCATTTTTGGCAAATTTACTTTCCTTTCAACTGTTCTTTATAGCTGAACTGCTATTTTCAGCATTATTAAAGACCTCCTTTCTGCTTACACAGACTAATAATCAAACCAGCCTTTAGTTACTCGCTGACCTTTTTTTTTTTTCCTCTTTCAAATGACATTTTAAGAACAGCATTTAAGTAAAGATTATAACTGGGACATGAGTAAAAAATAGACTTACTCTTTCAAAGTATAAAACAATACTAGAGTCTCTGAAATGTACGTGATACACCGAATGATTCTATTGTATCCCAATCATATATAAGACAGCTCATGAAATTAATGTTGGGAGATTTCAAAGGTATCTGACATCATTGACTATGCCTACAAACCTGACACATTAATATTTGTAGCAGTGTTTCATTGTTTAAAACTATACAAACATGTTTACTATTTGACTATGCTAATATAACATATATAAAAGTTTAAGGTTATCAAGAAGTACACTGATTTCACAGGTGTGATACGGCAATCAAATGAAAACATAGGTTTTTCTTCATTCTGAAATGAAAAATGTTTTCCCATGCTAACTATGTTGACATTGTAAAGGAACACTTTTTTACATTTCATCTAGAAGTTACAAGTCAATTTGATAAGATAACTGCATTTTTATTTAGCTGAGGTCTTGATTTTTCCTGTAGAAATGGTAGTTTTACTTAAATATGTGGTGCTTTCACCTAGAATATTCAAACCATAAAAGGTAAGGAGATGAAGAGTAGCTGAGGGATACAGCTCTGTCTTGACTTGCTAATATTTGGCTAACTGAAGGCTAAGTTTTAATCCACCCAAATGCAGGGCCTCACAGGTACAGACAGGCAATGTAGAATATATCCATAATTTGTATTGGTTCGGAAAATAATTATGTGAATTGCTCTGGTTGAATTTCAGGAGGTTTGCACAGGTCCATCTCTCAAGCTTGTCCAGGTCCCTCTGGATGGCATCCCTTCTCTCCAACATGTTGACTACACCACACAACTTGGTGTTGTTGGCAAACTTGCTGAGAGTGCACTCACTCCCACTATCCATGTCCCCAGCAAAGTTGTTAAACAGCACCAGTGCTACTACTGACCCCTGAGGAAGGCCACTCATCAGTGCTCACCACTTGGACATTGAGCCACTGACCACAACTCTTTGAGTGCGACCATCCAGACAATTCCTTATCCACTGAGTGGTACATCCAACACATCCATGTCTCACCAATTTTCAGAACCTGGTCGTCTACTCCAGTGTGTGGTTCATACTCCCAAGCCGTGCCTTTGCCTTCTGCCACTTGGCCAGTGCAACTACAGTACTTGCCAGTGAAGACAGACGCAAAAAACATGTTGAGTACCTCTGCCTTGTTTGTATCTTGGGTGACCAGGCCTCCCATTTCCTTCCAGAGAGGGCCCATACTTTCGCTAGTCTTCCTTTTATAACCTACATGCCTGTAGAAGCTTTTCTTGTTGCCCTTGACGTCCCTGGCCAAATTTAATTCTATCTGGACTTCTTTCTATTTATTTTTTTACTAAGTGCAAATGATTGGCAAAGATGATTGGCAAAGAAGAGTAAAACAGTGTTTAGTCTTTCAAAGATCAGTCAAAGAATTGAAGGAAGCCACTTTTGGCTGTAAGAGATGACACTTCAGCCTAATCTAAGTTAAATCTTGCTATGCACTGAGAAATACTTTGATGAAACTGTAATTTCTGCCTGACCCCATTGTGTTTCATTGCATTATCCTAAATTCATCCATGCTAGAATGTGAAAGTCTAAATATTGGCAGAGAATAAACCTGCAAAAATTTCTGAAGAAGGCACAGAGAGATGAGTGTCATATTTCATTAAACCATGATAAAAGATAAAGGAGAAATGTAAGCAATGATTTGAATATGCCTGGTCATGACAGTTCAATGAAATACAATATCACTTACTGAGGAACAATATTTCACAATTGAGAACTCTCATATACTTTTATATGAGTGTGCTAACACATTTGATATATTTAATATATTTGATGAGGGGCAGTTTGTATCTTTGTTTACGCTTCATTTGTACAGTGATTCCAAAAGGAATGTGAAGCAGTTAGTATTCACTATTTCTACTTAATAACTGACCCAGGTCCTGTGAAGGTAGGGAAAAAAGTTTGTTTAGTTCCATATGCCATAAATCTGGCTGTCCATTAGCAGCTAGTCTTTCATAGTCATTTTCAAGCTGATTATCAAAATAATTTTTAAGGAACAGTATTTTACCCAAAATACTGTAAGAGCTGTAATAACACATTATTATTGCTGTTAATTACTTATAATGTAATACTAAGGTAATATGGAAATATGCAATATTAATTGTTTTAAAATATAAAACAATTGCTACACTGTTATTTCTTTTGCATTTAAGAAACTTTGGCATAGAGCAGGGAATCACTATGCTAGGTGCTGTACAAATAAATTTAAAAGATGTCCCTTTTTTACGGGAAAGCTGAGATAAGAGTGGAAGATCTTTTAGTTCGTTACAAAATATCAAAGTAATTAAGTCTTAAAGTAATACAAAATCATTTAAAAAGATATAATATGAAGGAATGAAAGGAGAAAATCTTAAACGAGAAAATTAGGTGAAAAGTATATTATGAGACTACTTAATACACAGAGACTTAGTTCAGATTACTGGTTTTAATGGGAGAGAAAGAGAGAGGGATCCTCAGTAGAGATTTAGGGCCAGATTCTGCAGCCTTTATTCCTGAAGAAGGGTGAAATAGAGAAGGCATGAATAAGCAGAGAAAGAAGAGAAGATATAACTGGT
>JAOXJK010000001.1:125493301-125525961 GCA_025774025.1 Xenus cinereus
GGGCATTGGAATAGGCTGCCCAGGGAGGTGGTTGAGTCACCATCCCTGGATGTGTTTAAGAGCCGTTTAGATGTGGTATTGGGGGAAATGGTGTAGGGGAGATCTTTGTAGAGTAGGGTGGATAGTTGGACTCGATGATCCCAAGGGTCTCTTCCAACCTAAATGATTCTGTGATTCTGTGATTCTGTGATCTCTGGCACGATGCTGGAGTTAACCCTGAAGCAATTGCCTGTGTGAGGGAAATGTGAGGAAGCAACTGTATTGTCCTTTAAAGTTGAAGCTTTTTTGTTTGCTGTCTTCACTTAAGTACCATTGTAGCTTATTGCTTAAATAAACTTTAAAAATGTACTGTTGTTTGTCTTGATGTTTAACAGTTTTTAAGCTATTTTTGCAAATTGTTCTTTTTCTCACTACCATGTTGCAATTTACAGTTCACCCTCTGGCTCAAGCTGTTTCTTTGTTTATATCTCATCAAATTTTCTGTAATTCTCTACATCTCCTTCTCTGATGATAAAATCATCTGTCTTTTCCCCACTGACTTGAAAACAACTCAACGGAAAGCAGTGCCTCTCTTGCAAAAGTTATTAATGAGAGTAAAATGATTTCGTAGTTTAATGGTTGGCATCATGGCAAATAAAAGGACTTCCAGCAGAGCTTCATCTAACCTTGTTTCCTCTTTAGAAAGATATTTGCCTCAAACATCGATGTTGTTAGAAATCTTGTAATTACTGTTCTCCTAATAATGATATAGCAGAACAGGATTCTCATTACAGCTATTACATGAAAAGAAAAATTTCATTTATTTCAGCTCAAACAAAAGAACTTTAAATGTGTTAGGCAAAGGTATTATATCTTTATGGATAAGCTGGCTTGTGAAAGAGAAAACAATAGTTTTATCAAGTGAAAGGCTAACCTAACTCTGCTGTAGGTAATAGAGATAATCCAGATGAGATCAAAGTGAACTGAATCAGTCTATGAATATATTTTAAAGTCTGAACAGCAATACCGCAAGCCTTATGCAATGCTCAGTGGATTTAACTTTGGTTTGAAAACATTTCTTCTACTTATACAGGGAAGCCTTGTTTATACCACACAAAAACCTTGGCTCCTTTTAACTGGAATACTACTAATGTCTGGAGGGGTTGCAATGAAAACTCTGATGGGTGACAGATGTTCTCATCTTCTCACGGTATGCTCTTTTGAGCATACGTGGCTGGGCAGCAATGGATGAGGCTGCTGATTGCTGTATCCTGAGTGCTCCTCAGGATACAGTGGTAACTTCTAGCAACACGAGGCTTCCCCAAGGGGAAGTTGAGCATATGTTGGTCCTGAAACTTTTGAGAGGGCAGAGATGGAACAGGCAGAGAGGAGCAGGATTCTGAACATGCAAGTGGCGGCTAGCAGTGAACCCGGAGCTAAATGAATAGGAAAGACTTCAGAGAGCAGTGACATCTTCTAACAACCTCGACCAAACCTCTGGGCAACTTGTTCCCTCCAAGAACTCAGAATAGACTCTATGGAGTTAGCACTTCTCTTGTACCTTATCTACTAATTTTTCTTTTGCTTTGTCCTGACCTTCTTAAAAACAATACTTTAAAAAGACCCTCTTGTACTATAGGAATAAAAATATTTTTGACCTTAAAGCCTTGATGGTAGTTTTGCTGTGCTCAACTTAAAAAGTCATTGACAGCTCAGAGCAGCTTCAAGGTACCATCACACAGTGAAAAAAAGGAATATAAATTCACTAGAATGGGATTAATTTTTACCAGCGTTGAGTGGACTTTTCACTTATCACTGCTGATCTTGAATTCAGTTGTACTGGTCACAGAGACAAAATGGGCTACATTTTTGTTCTCTAAGGTGGGTCATTGACCAAATGACTGGCTCAGCCATATGAGTCATCAGCAAAATTCAAGATTTTTTGGGTAGTAATTAACTAGCTTTAAGAATCTTTACCACTATTTTGTGCCTATAACTCTATAAAAAAACCTACATAAAAAAATAAGTAACTTTGAGCTATGAGCACAAGTTTTGTTTTCTGAAAGGAACTAAAACAAGGTCTACAATTTTTTAAAAAATGAAATATGATATAAAATTTGAATACTATACAGTTGCATCCTGATATCAAACGTGTAACAGGCCACTGCAAGTTCAAACAAAGAGTTTCAACAGTTCAACAGTTCTGTGCTTTACTTATAGTGACTTTACCAGAAACAAGAATGTTCAAAGATAGAAATAACCAGAGACATGGAAACAAAAGGTCTAGCAAGATTCAGAATACGATTAGACAGCTACATGGATATTAAGTGTATCTATACTTACATTAGCTAGGATAAATCCTAGTATATTTATAAGGCACGTAAAATCTTATTCTTTGGGGCATGAGCCAGATATGAACTGCCAATGCTTGAAGAAGGTATTTTGCCTTGTAACTAGATGCTCTATGACTTAGTATTATGGATAAGCAGAAGATAAAAGGTTCTTTGTGGGTGAAGGATTTTTTTTGTCCTGCCAAACTGCAGTCCTGATGTGGTAGATGCAGATATTTTTAAGTGTTTGTATTTACACCACTGCCTTTTACACTTTATGAATTATAAGATCATATAGTCAGAGGAGTTATTTCACCAGAAAAGCCACTCCTCCCTTGATCCTTCTTTAATTTGCCTGTTTTAAAAGCTCATTACATAAGAGCCTCACCAATCCGAAAGGGATAAATGGAAAGAAATCTACAGCTTCAGCCCCTTTTAGCTAGTTCATATGAAAGACTTCCAGTTTCCCAGTGAACAGATTTACCCCTTGTACTAATATATATACAAATGCATGCTCACACCATAGCCTTAAAGGACATTTCTAAACTCTGTTCAGAAATGAGCACTCAATTTGTCTTATTTCTGATGCACTTACAGAACTTACTCTTTGGTACTTTTTAATCCTTTTGCTAGTTTTAAGTAATTTTGGTCCCTACTCTGTCTAATTTTATCTCTATAAATTTGTTCTATTCTTTTGCAGAATTATTCTTAGACGTGTGCCAGTTTCCAATATTCCTGCAATTCCTTTCTGGTGTAGGAGTTTCTCTCAGTGCTGCTGCCTTTCCCTGACACCTGGCTAGTTTAGTCTTTTGCTTTGAACAATCTGGTTTAGATATTAATTAATATTAATTATATTCCAATATCTTCCTTAGATTAAATTCCCTATCTGAGTTTGCTGAAGCCTGTTTTTCAGGAGCTTGGTTTCCTCACAATATTTCTTTCACACTTTCCCCTTTTTAGAAGAGTGTTCTCTGATATTTTGTAATGCCTTTTGCTCAAACTACCTCACTCATGTCTCAGCCAGCTCTTTCCTATAAGTTTTATTAGATTCAGATTTAAAAATAGATGCTTCATTAGTTTCTTTTCTCAGAAACAAAACATTGTCTGCACATTAACTATAGCAATCCTTCCATCTGCTCCATTTAATTTTCTATAATTATTTATTATGGTAAAACAAGAAAAAACATGAAAACCATGAAAAAAACATGGGAAGTTCTAAATTTAAAAGCTGTAATTTAGAAAGAAAAACTGTAGCTCCTATACTCTCAGATCTGAAAATCTGTAAGATATAAAAATTCAAATAAAAAAACACCCCACAACGTCCTTATGTTTTCAAAAGTTATTATAGCTAACATTCACCTATTTTTTCTTGTGAAATATACACGCCTATTGCAATCCCTATTCTTTCATGAGTCTGTTAGGTTTACAAGAACACATTTAATGTTACAGTATAAATAATCTGCAGCACGGTAGTGTAGCTTAGATGATATAATTTGTCTTCATTTATGACTTAATTTTATACCTGAGTAATACATTCAAAATACATGAAAATATCATGTAAGTTAGAAGGGGGAGGAGGACTGTATTTCCAGTAAAACCCCCAAAGTCTTGTTATTAGGATGTGCATCTTCAGTCTCCCAAAAGAACCATAATATGGTGAATACTGCTGTAAAGTCAAATAAAGAAATAAAATTTGTCAGTAATCAGGGTAACAGTGGAGCTGTCTTGCGCATTTCTGGTACAGTATAATAGAGTGAGAAAAGATAAGTACCTGACATATCACATCTTGAACTAAAAATAATTGTGATTCTTTGAAAAGTATAGTGCATCCTTTATTACTTCTGTATTAAATGTCCTGACCTTTTCTTGGGAGTAAAATATTTTCCCTTTTGTTTTAGTCCCAAATTTGCTACAGAACTTGTCCAAACAGCTCATCTAAGTGAGACTGATATTCCCCAAGGACTGCAAATGATGAGAGGATCTTGCCCTTTGCTCTGCAGTTATTCCTTCACAGTTACTGAGATACCCATCCTCACTTCTGTGAAAAACAGTTCTATTTTGTTAGATCAAAACTATCCATTTCTCTTATTCAGAACACTGATTTGCCTCAAGACATACTGAGGAAAAAAATCTGGTTCTTCTGCACTAGTGTAACTTGGCTTAGAAAGAAAAAAAGGTACAAAGCATATTGTAAGCAAACCATTGTCTAGACTTGAACATTTTTTAAGATTTTTTTTTGTCACCACATATAAAGCCAAAATGAGAATTCAGAGGAAAAAAAAAAAAGCAGAAATTAAGAAACAAAGGTACTAAAACATGGTTGAAGAATACTAGTAGTATGTAGACAATGGTTACACAGATTTCCACTAAGAAAGTGAAGATGCTCACCATAAACTTTTAGAGGTAATCCTATGGTTCTATTTTCTACCAGTTACATATTACAGCAATCCCTAATGAGGATCAAATTCAAGCATATTTAATATATTTGTTCTTTTGTTTAGTGGAAAGGATGTTACAGAAAACACATTTCAGAACCAGTGTTACTCAGCTTTCTAGTTGCTTTCTGCTAGACAGATTATCTGATAAAATGATTTTCCTCAAAGAAAATTTAAAAGATATCTTCTGCTGACAGATCATTGCAGAAGAAAATTTTGAGCTCCCTCTACTTTTGGTCCAATTATATATTGTTAGATAATTGCACATGGCCTTTCAATTAATGCTTTCATTATTGTCTGGACTCTGAGTGCCATTGCTTGCTTTCAACATCCTAAATTATCTGTGAGAGTAAATTTGTTATAGTCATTCAGAATTTATTGCAGGCACTTAGACTGTGGGTCAAGTAATTTCTTTCTTTTGTACAGATGGCTCTTTATAAAGAAATTTTATACATGGAACTGTTTATTTTTTATTTTAATTTCTAAGCTTTAAGAGAAAGTAGACTAGAAAAAATCCTAGGATTTCTATTTGTCTCCATGAGATAAAACAGCACTGCTATCTACTTCCAGTACATCAATGTACTTATCTGTTTCAAATCAGTGCCTATGAATATTTAGATTCTCAAGTTCTTGATCTCCTCAGAGGAAATTGAACCCTGGCATCAAATCATAAGCATCAACACCAGTACTGCCACTGATGGTTCTACTCCTCAAGTTCAAAGACTAGGACAGGGAAATTTCATTAAAAAAAAAATAAACCACCACCAAAAAAAGACATGTTTTTACTAAAGAGGAGAAAGGAGAGGAGAGGAGAATGAAGCACTTAGAGGTGTTAAGCAAGTTGCCTAAAATACGTAAGAGCTAAAGCAGAACCAGTGGGCAGTCTCCTTACATGAAATACATCGCTAATATTGCAATTGGAGATAACGACAATAGCTAATGTTATAGTTGGAGATAATGCCAATAAGGGACCTGCCATATGCATAAATAAAATTTCTTAATTCTTCAATATGAAAGATTTGTTTATTAGCAAGCTACAAACTCGAGTTTGTATTACATGCTAAACATATGTCTTTTTTTTCTTTTTATTTTTTCCCCTGCTGGCAGCCTAGGCTATTGCATTCAAGACATCTGCCTTGCCAAGAAAAGCTGCTCACAATCTCACTGGAGGGTTATTACCATGAGGCCAAAAAAATGCAGTCAAAAGCTGTTGACTTTGTCTCTCATTTTTCTGATGGAGCAGTGATTTAGAAAAAAAAAGTTAAGATCCTGCAGGTGACACAGGCATATGATGGAGCGTGGAGAAACAACAGGATAGGAAAAGAGGCAGAACACAGGAAAAGGGCAGAACACAGAACACAATCTTGCTTAATAAAAGGGTTCTGCTTTGTACTCTGTGCTTACATTGGGCCCTGATCAGTCTGAAGAATGTAGTGGTGGAATCATAGGCTGACACAGGCACAGACTGTATCCAGTTCACATATGCGTGTATATATATATATTATGGGGTTTTTATTATACATCCACAGCTACTCAAAAGGAGTGTGAAGAGGGACTGAAACCACACTGTTCAGAGATACATAATTAAAGGACAAGAAGTAACAGACATAAGTTGAAAGCTGGGAAATTTTGCCCTGATATAGGGAAGAATGCTTTCCGTTCTGTAGGTTGTCAAATACTGGAAAAGGTGCTTAGACAGGCTGGGTATGTTCTACCTTGGAGATATTCAAAACTTGATTGAACATTGCCCTGACCACCCTGCTTTAAAGATCTGCTTTGAACACAAGGATGGATCTGTCACATGATCCTGTGACTATACATTTTTTGAGTGATTTGAAAGAAAAATTCGAGAATTCATTTGCTAAATCTGGTTTCTATTGATTTCCTTCTTCATTGTCCAGAAAACCGTTGGCAGATTAAGCTTTGATAGTTTATGGAGTGTTTGGATTTTTCCAAACACAGAGTCTGAAATCCGTGATGGCTTAGCACAAGTACCTCACATTCCACTTTAATGTTAAACACCTTCACATTATACATTTGTAATTTTGGATCTCTGTGGTGTACAAGCAGGGAGATGCCAGAGATTGTCTACTAAGAAAGTGATGACACAGTCTCCCTGCCCACCTTGTTCAAGTACTCATTTCCAATACATTTGGGACCATCATACTTCAAGTGGTCATAATTCTATCTCAAACTAGAATATCCTAATAATTCACACTACTGCCCACTTCAAGTGAAAAGTCATACAAGTATGCCAGGCAACCCTTGACAACATTATTGTATGGGCTCACCACAGAGGTTTTCCAGTATGGTTTACACCTTTTGGATTTCTAATAGTATTGATATTTAGTTTTGAGTGTCATCAGTTAGGTACCATACAATTTATAGGTGCTTTGGTATCTCTGTTTAATATCCATTTGATACAATATCAACTTGAAAGTGATAAGAATGAGTCTTTTCCCACCCATGCAGCACATAGACAAGATCACTCTTCCACCTCCCTTCTTGTATTAATTTCAAGAATTTTACTTCCTTTTGAGTAAGCTTCATTACTTAAGCTTTCACCTAAAATAAAGTCCAAAGTAGTCATACATGCTATGGGCACAAGAATGTAGCACTCAGATAGATATGATTTTGCCTATTTCTGTCATAGTTAAGTGTAAAAAAGACAGTATTAATATCTTCTATTACCAATAGATGGATTGAACCTATATCAGACTTCTTGATTTTGGATAGGATAGAAAACATAAAAATGTTAAATGACTTAAGTGTTTTCAAGTTTTGGTAGCACAACTCTCTCACCTTTGTTTATTACTTTAAATAATCGACCATTCATGACTGGATGGGAAGAGAAGGGAATTTGCTGCAATTTCAGTTGGAACTGCAGACTTTGTCTGGTCTCCGTTAACTCCAACACAATACATACTGGCAAGTGGATTCAAATCCATGAAGTCTTTTCCAAGGCCTTTAAAGTTGTACTAGGTTAGAAAGAGTGTCAAAAGGTTTTGATTTATGTGAGACTGAGTGCACTTTCAGAACAGGTTGGTACAAGTCAAGCTGAGTCATTATCCTGGGATCCCCAATAACACATGCAGACTTTTACTCCCAGTCTCCAAAGTGCCTCTAACAGTATGCAGTACTTCCCTTGCTTCTCAGCTTCTTGGCCCATACGGTGGGTACCAAATACTCACATTCCTGTTTGTCAGCCACAGAAATATCAGCCGGTCGCATGTATTATCCTTGAATGTGTAATACTCTGCATCGTCATTAGCAGGTGGGTTTTAGTACTGATTTTGAGTCTGAGTATTTTTAGCACGAATATGTATTTTATACGAATTACGGCTACAGCAAGATCAGTGTGTTGTAAATTCTGCTTTTCTACTCCTAAGCAAGGTGTGGACTAAAAGCACCCATTGTACCTCTGATTTTTTTTATTTTGAAGAAGCTATTAAACACACTTAATGTGTCTAGCACACAGTTCCCCAGTGGAATCTGGAGTTATAAGGTAATTAAAAAAGCTGGTCATCAAAAGCTAGAAAATGCTTTGAGAGAATATACATTGGTATAGGTCTTTTTCTTCTCTACAATTTTGAGTTTTCTTGAATCTAAACTTACTGTTTTCACTGTTTAGTAATAGCAGTGGTGGTAGTAGTTGTAGTAGTAGTTTTATAATAACATGTCCTAAAAAATCCGATTTAATGAAAAACTGAAAAACAACAAAAAAGGCAGGGCTCATAATTAAGAACTTAATTGAATTTCTGTCCTTTCTCATTATACCTAGAAAGCAGAACCTAAAGCAATCTACCTTTTCCATTCATTAGAATTAGGTAGTCAAAAAAAAGAAATCTATGCTTTCAGGTAACACTGAAAGTGAGGGAGGGTGATTACTCATTAGCTGTGATAACCATCTCACTGAACTCTCAAAAGAATGGCAAGACTTTTTAGAAATCTACTACTTTAAGCAGATGAGCATATTCACAAGTGTTATCTGTGACTTAGGAATAAAATTTTGTCCTCAGTAGAGGGCAACTAATCTTTACCTCAATTTCAGTAAACTAGAATTTCTTTCTCACATAATTCATTATGGCAGTTCATTTTATCCTATGAAATAGGATAAACTGTAGATGTTTTTATGACAAGTTTATGTGGTTTTATGATTTTTTTTAATCATAAAGTAAAGAATTTCTACTTTTCTTCTGACATAAGTTCAATTCCATTCATCTTACTGAATTTACCAGATCTTACTGATTTTAACAGTTAAAATCATCATCATTTAATTTGTTCTGGTATCCTTCAGTTGTTGTGTGATTTCCTGAAATTTTGATTTTGTGTGTAAATATGAAAAATTATTGTCAAACAGATTTTTTTAATCTTAACAGTGAAGTATTATAGGGTTAGCACTCTTTCAAGAAACCATTCACATTCAGCCCAACCAGTTATTGATCAAGACATTAATTAACCAGTAGATAAATATGTTATTTAGTCCCTGTGCTCTCTAGTCCTCTACACTATGACAGCAACACACAGTAAGTCCATAATACACAATTAGCTATTCAAGTTTATACTCCCCCTGAAGCCTACATTTCACTAATTTCCACAGAATTGCATTTTTCCCATCTGCTTATCTTTGAAAACAGAAATATTAATGACTGAAAATACCAATCATATGGGTCTTCCCTAGTAACTGCTTTGCCAGTAACTTCTGGTACTTTAAAAGAAGAATATGGAAAATGGCAGGAAGTACAAATCAGCCACATTTGATATAAAAGGCATTTCTAGATACACAGGTTAATGAGTTCCCAAAAGAATCAGCTACGCTAGAGGTCATAAGTTTAGCCAAACCTAAACCTGAATCGCAAAGTATCATGGGAATTTTGTTCATTGATTAACATAACCATATAAAACCTTACTGAAAAAAATATGCAAGCTAAAATCAGTATCTAAATAACAGTATAAGACTGCTGTTCATATTTACTGCTGGGAACACATATTACTTATATGTTCAATGTTTTAATTTTCAAATTTTCTAAGACATTAACTAACTGAAGTAAAACAAAGCTAAGTGAGTGGGAAAACCCCAGAACATACTCCCAGCTTGATAGTTACATAGTTTGATAGTCATCTGAGACAGTTTCCTTCATTGAAACTATGCCTAGGTATATATATTCACACAATAAACTGCCTAACAGTGAAAACGTAAAGCCTTTACACAATCAAATTTAAAAGTCTTTTACTACTATAGACAAGGAAATATTAAGATATAACAACCAAACCAAGTAAAAGCATAAAGAACATCTTAACTACAACAAAAAAACCCCAAACCCTATGACTGTCTTTCTTTATCTGTTCCAGAATGTTCCACTTTACTTACTTACTCTCCTGTGTTTTCATATCTGGACTGTATTAAATAGAAAACTTGAAATCAGTTCCTATTTTTTGTCTTTCTTAACATATTTAACTGGAAATGCTGGTTAAACAGCATGGCTAATCGCTTTTTTAACAACTTTGTTGCATCCTCTTTCATTTTCTCTTTTGAAATTGTGTACATTTTTTAAACTGAAAAAAAAATATTTTGCCTATTCTACACTAATTGCAGTATGTTCTGATTTTAGTATATAAGTTATCATCTTCTGTTTCCATCTTTCACTGTATAAGTTGATTCAGCACACCCAAGGTGTAGCCATTGGACTGCAATGCTGGTTGAACGCCTAATGCAATATTTCATTATTCTGATGAGATGATTAAGTATAAACCTTGTACTATGTAATTTCTCCATGTGCCTCTAGGATCAACAGCTTAAAAAAAAGCAATCGAAAATTCAATTTTTTTTTTCAAGGTAATGTAAGAAAAGTCATTCGTTATATTTTCTAAAATACTCTAAAAAATGCAAAAAATCTTCCTGAAGTACAAAAGAAACATCTTCAGCTGCTGAACAACTGTTTAATGCAGTAGCCAAGCAGTTGTCAGCACACATTGATTACTGTGAATCATTTGAAAGTAACTTAGTAATCAGTTCGTCATGCTAAAAACAACTTTTCAGAAAAATGGAAAACTAGTGTTTGAAGAACATTGTAGCCGTTGTTAGTCAAATCCCAAGCTTCAGTAAATCTTCTTAGCTTTTGTTGCATGTCATGGTTTAGGCCAACTTGGCCAATGACAAGACAAAAGATGCGCTCCCTCACCTCTCACTCCAAGAAGAGGAAGAAAAGAAAGAGACTCATGAGTTTTTAAAAAAACTATTCTTTAATTAAATATTAACAATAAAATGGAAATAATGAAATAGATATGATATATAAATATATTTACAAAACCCTATCAAGGTCCCTGGGACATGTCAGCAGCAGGCACTGGGAAAGTTCCAGACTCGTCTCAGTGATGAATAGGAACACACTGATGGCTATCGAATGTAGACAAACTGACATGGTCCTCTTCAGGTGTCAGTCACTACACAAAGAGAGCCACCAAAGCAGAGCCATTGAAGAAAAGGCCTTAAAGAGGAGGCAACCCAACCCATTTGATCGCTTTTACAGTGGTCATGGCAGATGAGATGGAATACCCTATTGGTCAGCCTGGGTCACCTGACCTGTCCATGTCTCCCCACAGGTGCAACCCCTCCATGGGGTAAACAACCAAGTCAGCTGACCCTGATTGCCACAGCAACAAGGATAAGCAAGAGCCTCTCTCACTGAACAGAAAGTTGTCTTTGCTCCACCTCAAACCAGGGCATTGTGATTGTTTTGAAAATAAAAATATCCTGTTACTAGATAAAAACCTGGAAAGCATATGGATTCCAGGCTGGTATTGTTTTGACATTTTTTCCCATGAAATTACTATGAAGTTTGGACTACAGATCTATGCTAAAGAAATGATGTTTGTCTAGACCAAACCTTTGTCTAGTCTAAAATCCTATCACAGTTTGTTAGGATGGTTCACGTTTGTTAACAGATTATTAAGTGGCATTCTTCTGCTATGCTTTTCTACCTTCTGTCAAATAACAGATTATTAACTTCCTCTTCTGAAAGTTGCTGCTAGACCATCATTAGAATGCCTATTTATACTTTGACTTTGCAAGCAAACATTAGCAAAAAGCCCCAAAGTATAGTTAGCATAGTGTGAAAGAAAATGTTTGGGGTTTTTTTTGTCCTAAATATGCTGCTACATCATTTCATTAGGTGCTAACTTTTTTTCATAGAGTAAGAAGTTTCTTCCTTTTACCTTCGTAGTAAAATCTGACACCATAGTGGCTTTTTCATTCAATTACATGTTTTCTAGGCTGAGGAGTCCTTTTCATGTAAAGATGATGTTGCACACGTCTGATCATCCTACTTCCTTAGTCTGAATCTTAGAATTTTGTCTTCTGATGGTATAACTGCATATCATTTTCAGCATACAGGAATATTATGTCATACTGATGTTCTTTATTCTTTATTTCTTCTATAATCTTTCTCAGAATTCTATTATCTATTTCGGTCTCTTCTAATCAAGGAGATGATGTTTTCAGAAAAAAAAATATATCTGCAATTGTATTTGTGTGTCTTTCCTGAGTACAAATAACTTCATTAGACCCTGTTGTTCTTTCTGAATACCTAACATTTTTCGTAACTAGCAGTTGAAAATCATATAGATTTTATTACTTCTGCATATATCAGCTTTGAATTCTGCCTTGTACTTTATCTGTCAGATACGCTGCATTATAAAATTTTATTCTTTGGTTTTAACTTTTCCAGAATAACTTCCTATCATCAGTAAACTTTTAATCTCACTTTCCAAACTTCTCCAAATCAATGTGTTAAAAAGCTCTCCTCATATCATAAATTCCTGCAAAACCCTTCCTTTATGCAAGCTACTTGTTGATTCTAACTTTGTTTCTCATACCATTTAATAGATCATTAATCCATAAAGGACTTTAAGAATTTAAGAACATTCTTTCAAGAATTCCAATCAATTGTGAAGCATTTTTTTTCTTTTGTAAACACTGTCATGTTTCTTCTCAAATACGTAAGATTTCTATTTTATGCTTTTTAAAAAAATAGTTTCTTAACAGTTCTTCCAGCACATACATCTGACTTCTTAGTTTGTAGTTCCTTGTACCTTCCCTGGACTCCTTCTATAAAAGAAAAAAGCACCCAAACCAAACAAGAAAACCCAGTCACCAGACAGGTGCTGCTCCCCATTGACTGGGAGATATTAAGAGAGAAATTACACACTATAATTAATAGTGCAGCATATTGCACAGTAAACACAATTTTTGCCATTACTAGTTGTAATGGCATAAACACCATATCCCCCAACACCACATCTAAATGACTCTTAAACACATTCAGGGATGGTGACTCAACCACCTCCCTGGGCAGCCTATTCCAGTATCTGACGACTCTGTTAAGAATTTTTTCCTAATGTCTAGTCTACACCTACCCCAATGCAGTTTGAAGCCATTCCCTCTTGTTCTAAAGTATCACTGCCATTTATAACTCTAATCCTTGTTTCAGCCTGGGCATAACAGATAACAATACCTAAAGTTGTGTTGGGCACCAGAGAGCCCAGAGACAGTATGGTACCTGACTATCGATCTATTCACCTCTCTGGAGTAACACTTTAATTTCTGTCTTGCTGCAGAACAAAACAAATACAGAATACTGAAATATTTCGAAACACAGAAAAAAAGTAGAATCATAGGTAATCAAAACACTGATGTTTTAAGGGCCTTCGGCATGTCTCTAGTCCAATCTTGTGCTACAGCAGAGACATCTCTGAATTCTCACCAAGATGCTCAGTGCTTTGTCCATTTGGCTCTTGAAAACTTGCAGGGATGAAGATTCCACAACCTCTCTAAGAAACCTGTAACGATGCTTAGCTATTCTCAGTGTTGGGTTTTATTCCCCCTTATATCTAGTCAGAATTTTCTCTGTTTCAGTTTATGACTGTTGTGTCTCATCTTCCTGCTGTGCACCTCAATACAAAGCCTACCTCAGACTTCTTGATAACCCTCTCATAGGCACTAGCAAGTGTCCCCTGCCACCTTCTGCCACCAAAAGTTATCTCTTCTCCAGCCTTTGCGAGTCACACTCACTTAGCCTCTCCTCACAGTGCAAGTGCTCCAATTCCTGACCCTCTTTGTTGATGGTTCATCTCCATTGAACTCACTCAAATTCATCAACATCACTTCTGGAGGACCCAAAACTGGACACAGTATTCCAGATAGAGGAAGCACCAAATAAAGGCGAATAATGACTTCCCTCAATCTTCTGGCTGCACTCCTATTGTTATAGCCCAGTATGCTGTTTGCCTTCATCACTACAAAAGAAGGTGACTAATGACTTATTTGTAGCCCACTGTCCACCTGGACTATCAAGTCCTTTTTGTCAGAGTTGCTGCCTAGCACCCAGTCCCCAGCCAGTCCCCAGCTCCATAGCAGTGGGTTAGTCTGTTCAAGTGAAGCACTTGGCAGTTTTCCTTTCCGTGTTTCATGAGGTTCCTGTTGGTCCTTTCTTCTAGCCTGTTTGGGTCCCTTGGGATGGCAGCCTTACCTTTTAGTATAACACATTTTGCGTCATTCTACTTTTCAGAGAGGAATACTTTTGACTTAGAGGAGTAACGTGAACCTAGCCAACCACATTATCAAATTAGCTTTTTCGCACAGTAACTGGAATTATTTCTGTAGGTGAGAATTTTGCACAGAGTTTCCACAATCTAGGATGGGAACAGGTATTAATACTGCTCTTCAATATAATGTGCTTGTGACCACTTTAAAAAGTACTTTAAAAGCTGGTCTTGAGAACAGATATAATTACATCTCAGATTTTCTTAACAGTGGACTGACACCTACACTAAATCATATGATAGGTTTATAAATCATGTATTTCTAGAACTCATTTCACTGATTTATAAGTTATGAATATGAATTATAACTACATTACTGATTTATACATTGTTTGATGGTTTCCATAAATCATATAACCCATTTGTGAAAAATATTGGGTGTGATTGGTAATGGTGCATCATATGATGCAACTGTCTTTTGGTTTATGTAATAGATATTATATGATAATATGTTTTAATATTACTTAATATGTTTACTTTCCCCTAAGTCATTACATTATTCTGTTTTAACCCTACAAAGCCTGATTTGTTCCATTTGCTAAGCTAGCTGTTGTCACATATCTAATTGGATTTGTAACTAGCATATTTTGCTTACTCCGAGCCCTAGTAATAAGCAGAGGAAAAAAGAATCACAGAAATTATTTAAGCAAACATTAATTAAAATTAATTAATGAATCTTAATATTTTATTAAACTTTTTTCTGTCTGAGATTAGTGTCAAGTTGTATCACATTGTACTATATCAGCTACTTTGTGTATGTGTCAACCTTACATTGCACATTTTATATTTCATTCTTTTAATAACTTCATTCCTTCCTCTCTTTCGTTTCTTTTTTTTTTTTTTTTTTTTTTTACCTCCAGACCTTGTTACTTACCTGGATGTTGATTACTGGCCAGCCAGCCAGCTGAAGCTGGTCTAGATTCCTTCTTCTGTTAAGTAATTTATTAAATAGTAGGTGACTGTCTTGGTGATCTGTATTCTGTTATTTCAGCACTACATTTTAATGAATATTTGAACACCATGTTATAAGATTTTTTTACAAAGATATCTTGGAACTGTTTAGATATTATGAACTTTGAAGGCTTTATTAATTTGACTTCTTTCATTGAGCAAATGAACCTCCAGACACTTATGTATTTTAGGATTCGGTGTGAGATTTGTAATTTCTTGAAACTGAGGGGTGTGTGCTTAAACTACCATGACATTTGCTGGAAAGACAACACAGCCAGGCATGCTCGTTCCCGGAGATTTCTGCAGAATATTGATGGTAATTTCTTGACACAGGTGGTGGATGAACCAACAAGGAGAGGTGCTCTGCTGGACCTTGTACTAACAAACAAAGAAGGTCTGTTTGGGGATGAGAAGGCTGGGGGTAGCCTTGACTGCTGTGAAAATGTGATGGTGGAGTTCAGGATCCTGTGTGGAAGAAGTAGGCCGAAAAGCAGAATTACAGCTCTGAACTTCAGGAGAGTTGACTTTGGCCATTTCAAAGACCTATTTTGAGTAAGGGAGGGGGGTGCAAGAGAGGTGGTTAGTTTTTAAGCACAACTTCCTCCAAACTCAAGATCGATGCATCCCTAGGAGCAAAAAGTCTGGCAAAGGAGTCAGGAAACTTGCATGGATAAGAGTTTATTCTCAGCAAGTTTGCTGATGATACAAATCCAGAAGGTTGTGCTGCCATTCAACAAGACCTAGATAGGCTAGAGAGTTTGTCAGTGAGAAACCTGATGAAATTCAACAAAGGCAAGTGTTGGAAAACAGCTCTGCAGAAAGACCTTGGGAGTCCTGGTGGACAACAAGTTGACCATGAGCCAGCAATGTGCCCTTGTGGCTAAGGCGGCCAATGGTCTCCTGGGGTGCATTAAAAAGAGAGTTGCCAGCAGATCAAGAGAGGTCAACCTCCCCCTCTATTCTGCCCTGGTGAGGCTGCAGCTGCAGTACTGTCTGCAGTTCTGGGCTCCCCAGTTCAAGAAGGACAGGGAACTACTAGAAAGAGTCCAGTGGAGGGCTACAAAGGTGATCAAGGTGAATGGACCACCTCTCTTACGAGGAAAGGCTGAGAGACCTGGGTCTTTTTAGCCTGGAGAAGAGAAGACTGAGAGGGGTGATGCTTATAAATATCTAAAGAGTGGGTGTCAAGAGGATGTCCAGTGGTGCCTGGTGACAGGACAAGGGGAAACGGACACGAGCTGGAACACAGGAAGTTCCATCTGAACACGTGAAAAAACTTCTTTACTTTGAGCGTGACAGAGCACTGGACCAGGCTGCCCAGAGCATTGATGGCATCTCTTTCTCTGGAGATACTCAAAACCCACCTGGATGCATTCCTGTCCAACCTGCTCTGGGTGAACCTGCTTTGGCAGGAAGGTTGGAGTAGATGATCTCTGAAGGTCCCTTCCAACACCTAAAATCCTGTGATTCTGTGAAACTGAAACAATTTTGTCCTTTTTAAAAACAGTATTCAAGTGCATTCATGTAGAGCTGGTAATGTCTTCTCTGACACTATTCTTGGTTTTGCTTGAACTCAGTGCCAACAAATGTAACACCTAGGCAAGTGTTTAAAAGGCAAACATCACTTGTAAGTCAATGAACTTGCCTACACAGAATTTTAGATTTTTTTTTCAAAATAATATAGGGGTTTGTTGTGTTATCTTGAAGCATAAAGAAAAAGAAGCATACTTTAGCTTAATCCTTAATTTCACTGTACTTATACAAACCTTTGAGAGTATGTAAGAAGCACAAGAATAGTTGTACTAATAAAAAGCTGAAACAGTTTAAAAATATAAAAATCTCCACAAAAATATTCCATGCAAATATAAAATAAAGGTTTATACCAACCACATTATTCGCATCTTCAGAAAGTTTCCACTTCATATAGAATGACTAACTTTTTTCATCTGTGTAAAGGTTTTCCAGTGCTGAAGTATTCAATAACTATTCTCCAGTTTCTAAGAGTATAAATTAGTAATATCATGGCTATTTTAACAACGTAAAAATGTAAAAAAATCAGGTTTCCCAACTTGCCTTACCTTCTTACATAAACATTAAAGCAGTGGTTTAGATTAAGCAAACACCTTTAGTGTGTATTTTTCAATTTATTTAAGCATCCACCCACAACCTAATGTTTTATAACTGAAAGTGTAGAGTTATATAAAAATAAAGATTTGCTACAATAAACAATAGTATGTACAGCCCAGTAAACACAATTTTGCTATTACTAGTAAAGGGCTATAGGCTATGCATTGACCTGACAGTGCAGGATCTCAGGACCTGAGTTTCCCTACACTGGAGCTGGTTTTAACTTGTTTTAGCAATTGTCTAATGTCCAGGTGGACTGTTGCCCAGCCTGGGTTAGTTTAAGCTCTGTGACTGCAAGATACAAGAAAGGTCTCAAAAACTTCAGATATCACTGGGTGACAAACTGTTAGCTGATGCAGGGGAGACCCTGCAACTTTTCAGCTTCAGCTAGAAACCACTGAGAAGAAGGGAGACTGAGAAGAAAACATTTCAAAATAAACCCAAGAGGACTCTGGACTAGGAAAAGGGAGGACCACCTCCCACCATGAACGTCATCTGCCACCTGTCAGAGACCTCAGCATGGATGCTGATGGCTCCTTAGAAACACCTGTGCCCCTCTTTTCGAGGGATCAAGGCCCCCTTTGGACCCTGAGAAGCCCATGAAGCCTGAACACAACACTAGAGAGCAGAGGCAGATAACAGGCTTTTTTCCTGTGTACCAATCAGCTGTATGGTCAGTGAGGTTATTTTTATATTAACAGCATGATTTGGACTGTCAGACTGCTAAAACGTCGATTAAACTAACAATACATTCTTTGCTCCCTTATGTTTAATGTGTGTTTCCTTTTGCCCATAACATGATTTGACATGTAACGTACACAGTCAAACTGTAATCACTCACAATCTTAATACCATACATACATGCACCTTTTTCACCAGGTGGAAAAGTTCTCATGTTCTCACAACTAGACAGCTCCAATACACTGACCTCTGCTGGGATCATCTGATACGTGTGATGGGGTTCCTGGTATTGTGGTGAGATTCCACAGAAGTAAAGATACCAGTGGCTCTTTTTATCTGTATGCTTTGAAGAGGAGAAGATTCTATATATCATGTATGCAGTGATTTAAAATATTAGCTAACCAAACAATATTTTTTTAAAAAATTAGTATATGTTTACATACATAATTGATTCAAAGAAAAGTATACTTATTCACTCTAAAAATGTTCACGATACATTCATCCACCACCAATAGATGCAAAACTCTAATATTCATAACTGAAATAACAATGTTTTCCACCTATGAGATATTCCCCCCATGCATTCTATGATTCTTGTACTGTGGATCCAGAACTGGGTGCAGTACTCAATGTGGAGTCTCATGAGAGCAAAGTAGAGGAGGAGAATCACCTCCCTTGACCTGCTGGCCACGTTTCTTTTTGAAACACTAACACAAGATTTCAGTGGCCTCGCTCAACTGGCTTTGATGACAACTGCCTCTCCTTCCTACAACACATCAGTGTGAAAGTATTCCTGAGAAAATGAGAAGAGGGTTCAGTTCCTCCCTTTGTTTCAGGGCTTACAGACCCACATTTTCCAGCTTCCAAAAGCAATATTAAGTTCTTTGCGTACTGCTACTTTTCCCAAGAAGATTACCAAAGATATAAGTTGGTAATTTGGGGGGCTAAAGGAAGGCAAAAGAAAATCAGAATGTCTCCCTTGCCTGGGGAGGGGCATTCAGATGTGAGAGCTGGAGTCTTAGTTTTCCGTTTTAGCTTTAAGGACTGTGAACAGATGCTGTCCAATTCTTTGATCATGTAAAACTTATAAATAAGCCAGACCTATTTCTAACACAATACTCTCTTTTCTTAGCACTGTATGTCACCAATTTGCAGATTGTCAACCCCAGAACAGGTCTACAAAATTCTAGGTATGACGCTCATTCAATCCACTCAAACATATTTTTTTATTTTTTTGCCAGGAAACATAGATTACAGGAGACTCCCCAAGATCCTTCTTGAGGCAATTTCATTCCAATGATTAGTGGCATTCTGCCTAGCAATTTTTAACAATTGGACCAACAAGACACTTAGTTACTAAGTGTCATAGAAGCAAAACCATCTTGGAAGCCACATCTGTCAGATGTGAAAGTCTTCAATACATAAACGCTTTCCTGACTCTGTTTTGAAAATTTGGCACTAACATCATTCACAATAGCTCAATCTGATCAGTGATCAAAGGACAGCTTGATCTTGACCGAAAAGTATGAGCACTAAACAAACATAATTCAGGAACATCTTAGGGCATGAGATGTCTCTTAAGTTTTCTGCTCTAGGGAAAAAAAGGTGGCAACAGTCCCATGACCTTATACGTGTATTGCATTGTCAAACCAAAATATTTTCCCCAAAGCAGCGGAGTTCAAACAGAAATATTAACTAGATGTATATTACATATGGGAATGATGTGGTTATTTGTAGAAGACTCTATTACAAACAAAATGTTTCATTCTCTGGAAATGGACCTGACCCTGCAGCCATAATAGTGAGAAAATTTATTGATGAACTAAACTGCTATTTTCTTTATGTAAGTGCTCTGAGGTAATACACCAGACTTTCATGGAGAAGAAAATGATAGTTATATTAGTAATCACCTGTTATCTCAAATAGTTTTTTTTCATTCCTGGCAATTCGTATTATTGAAATAACACACTAGTTTGTGTTCTATTTACACAAGCTGCCCCCATGTATACACACTGGTATCATAATCATAAATAATTCTAATACTTAGCTTGCATGCTGATCCTTTCATTTTCAAAACGTGCACCTGCTTTTTAATTTTTTGCAAAATACCAAGTTAGATATTGCTGTCTTCTGAACACCAAGGAAAACTAACAGAAGAGAAAGTTGATCTAAGTTAGGCCATTATGAATCAATGAATGATTAATTTAAAAAATGTCTTAGTGTTTAAGCCTGCCGTTCCAGAATCTTTAGATTCTGGAAGATATACCTGAAGGTATATCTATGGCACAGTAGGGAATGATGTACATCTGTCCAAACAGGCAACAACCTGGCCATACTGGTACTCAAGGACAAGGCAGAAGTGCTTTGTCCACAAGCAGTAAAGTTGAATCAGTACAATGGGGCAACCAAGGTGAAGTATATTTTGCTTCCAGCACTACCTTAAGAAAACTCAGTGTTTTGCAGCATCTTGCTCAGTAGAGTTGTGACCTGAAATGTCAGTCTTGAAGATAACGCAGAGCTCTTTTTTCAATTTTTCTTGTTTTTTAAGGGTAAGTTCCATATTACGTGTTTTCAGTTTTTTTCCTTAGATTGCTTAAATTTTCAGGATTGCTAGAGTTAAGGACTTTTAAGAATTAAAATTTTATAGAGAGATATATATGTCTCTCTGTACATTACATTATGTCTAGTACTACGCTTATGGCTTTATCTAAACTGGAGGACGTTGGAGAGCCTCCCAGTTCCTTCATGTGGTTACTGCCCTGGTGACACTTGGGACATAACTCAAATGCTTAGGATTTGTGTCTGCCCTGCCAAATATCCTGATTTCCACTGCTAGGCATCACACTGCGGTAATCTTCCAACCTCGACAAATGGGGAAGCTGGATTACAAAGCAAATTGTGAACTGTAACTGGCCCACAGCTCTGGGCCAGTTTCAGACCAACTGTATTGATATCATTCAGAAATAGTTGCAGATTCAGACTCGTCCAAAGCTCCACTGTTTAAAAATTATTTGTGCTTTTTATGCTCTTAATGTCTAAAAGACCGTCATGAGATTTTGTCACACAGCACCAAGGCAGAATGGGAAATGGATTTTTAATAAAAGAAAATCTCTTCTTTGACTTGTTAACTTCAGCTATCATTACATGTAAGATACAATACAAAATTGGCATTGTTGATTCCAGAGTTTGACATGATTTGAAGGCACAGCTTAATAAAATAATGAAATCATAGAATCATAGAATGGTTTCGGTTGGAAGGGGACCTTTAAAGATCATGTAGTCCAACCCCCTGCCAGGAGCAGCGTTATCTTTCTCTAGATCAGGTTGCTCAAAGCCCCATCCAACCTGTAATCAATATAGATAGCAAGCGTTTCACTGGATCAGATTGATGACCATTGTGTTATTAAGCCCTGTGGAGTGTGAAGGTAGGTTTCAAGACTGCACAATAAAACTTTATGTTTTAATTTTCCTTTTAATAACTAAAAAAAAATAGTTTCTAACGATATAAAAAGGACTCGAAGAGAATTAATATAGATTAAACAGTTAAATGCTCAAAAAATAAAAAGACTTTTAGCATGCTGGGTGTATTGATTATTTCATATGTTGATCTAGTTTATGAAAACACCATCTTAATTTAATGAGCGTTGTATAAACTTTAAATGGTATGAAATTAATAGCATTCCATAGGTATTACTTTGGCATACATGTATGGTTTTACAGACATTATTGATATCCCTTTTCAACTCTGAAAAATCTTCTATGTACTTTAGAGTTATTATTAGATACTTATTGCTGTGGCATCAAATAGCTCCAGTTCTGATTAGGACACCCTTACTTACAGTGCCATGAGGATATGGGAAAAAAATACCATCACTAAATGTTTTCTGAAGAAAATCACATATAGGTAAATTTAGGATGTAGGATGTTAATCTGCTAGAAAACTGGGGTCAGATGATTACGTACTTTATTCCTTTCTTGCATTTGTTTGAAAGGATCATGGTAAAGATACAGTGGAAATGGAAAGGAGAAGCACTGTTTTCTATCTAAGGAGATGACCAGGAAAAATAATTTTTTTCAAGCTTCTGGTTTTGAGGGTTTATTTGTTTATCTTTTAAGGATTAAAAAATCTCATTCAATTAAAATCAATGGATATATCTGAAATATTTCCAAGTTGCGCAAAATTTGCAAACAATTATTTTTACCTTTATAAATGCTATTACTTTCAGTTGATGTACAAAACAAAATCAAAACACCCCTTCTGCTGAATTATAGCCAAAGTTCCCAACTAATTTTCTTCACAGTGAATGAAAGACACTGTGCATTCCAGGATGTTTGAAATCTGGAATATTTTAAGGGAGGTGTTATGGCATCTTTTGAGACTTTTTTTTACATACTGCTACAACAGTCTTGACCTTACTGCGTTTTTGGGCTTTTTGTTTGTTTGTTTTTCTGGAGATATATATACTCTGTTAGGGTTGCAAACAGTTAAAACATTCAGGGTGTATGAAAACTACAAATGGAGAAGAGCTTTGAATAGGAAAAAAATAAACTCTCCTTCCAACCAACCTGAGAAGCAATCCTATGAAAGACAAGGTAGGTCCATCATATCTAGGCCACAGCTGCTTATGACTAAGTACAATTATAATACAATTGCTGTGAAAACCTCAAGGTGAAGTCGATACTTTGAACTTCTAACCTGATTTTCAGCATAATGAATTTCATCAGTCTTTAAGGCAGAGAGGAAGTTACCAGGACATTGATACGTATTCATTTAAGTCCTTCATTACATTAGAATTTCAGATCAGTGAAGATTCATCCTTAAAGGGCAAATATGTGTATATTATATATGTATAAATGTGTTTTATTCTCCTTTCACTGAAGTGAATGACAAAACTTCCATTGAGCTCAGTAACAGAGCATTCATATTTGTAAGTTTGTTATGAGCACAACATTTCTCATAACAAGGTCTCCTTCAGGTGTCTCATCTAACAAAACCAACAAAACATAACAACAAAATAGATTACATTTTTGGACACATGGGTAATTTCTATTGCCTCAATATAGCACTTTTAAAATATCTGTTTTCAAAGATTCCTTCTTCCATCCTTTGCAACATCCTTGTTAATGCTTACAAGTATCTAGAGGGTGGGTTGAAGGATGATGGAGCCAGACTCTTCTCAGTGGTTCCCAGCGATAGGATGAGGGGCAATGGGCACAAGCTGGAACATAGGAAGTTCCATTCAAATATGAGAAAAAACTTCTTTACGGTGAGGGTGACAGAGCACTGGAACAGGCTGCCCAGGGAGATTGTGGAGTTCCCTTCTCTGGAGATTTTCAAGACCCGCCTGGTTGCAGTCCTGAGCAATGTTCTCTAGGCAGTCCTGCTTTAGCAGGGGAGTTGGACTAGATGGACTAGGGAGCTGGCAGATGTCATTTCTGGGCCGCTCTTCATCATCTTTGAAAGGTCCTGGAGAACAGGCAAGGTACCCGAGGACTGGAGGAAACCCAATGTCATCCCAGCCTTCAAAAAGGAGGAACCAGGAAACTACAGGCTGGTCAGCCTCACCTCCATCCCTGGAAAGATGATGGAACAGTTCATTGTGGATGTCATTTCTAAGCATGTGGAGGAAAAGAAGGTTGTTGGGAGTGATCAACGTGGATTCACCAAGGGGAAATCATGTCTGATGAACCTGATAGCCTTCTATGATGGCATCACTGGATAGATAGAGGAGGGGACGGCGGTGGATGTTGTCTACCTTGACTTCAGCAAGGCTTTTGACACAGTCTCCCACGGCACCTCATAGGTAAGCTTAGGAAGCATGGGTTAGATGAGTGGACAGTGAGGTGGATTGGAAACTGGCTGAAAGAGAGCTCAGAAGGTCGTGATTAGAGGCACAGAATCTAGTTGGAGGTACATAACACGTGGTGTTCCCCAGGGGTCATTAAAGCATCCAGTCATCTTCAATGTTTGCTGATGATACATAACTGCATGCAGCTGGCTATACAGCACTTTGCACAAGCTGAATGCAAACGAAGACAAAAGGAACCAAGGTAATAAAATAACACAAGAAAAATAATCCAGAAAGAAGAATATTTAATGAGAATCCAAGCCTTTTAGCCAGGCTAGGATATATGCATGTCTTCATTCTAATAAAAGAAGGAATTATGAAATTGTCTATGGCATTGAACATAATACAGGAAATCTGATAAAGCTGAAGAAGTTGACTCCCACTTTGATTATCCTAAAGAAACACTGTTGTCATAATCACTGTTTGTGAACTATGTATGACCCTAAAAGCTTGCGGGAAAAGGAGAGGGAGAAGGATCAATCTAATTATTTCTTCTGTTCAGTGGATCTTTAAATACTGGATTATATTTCAAAACATCGAATTTTTGAGGACTGAACCTTTGTTTAGTGAGCAGTCCCCAAAAATGCAAATGTATACATAATTTATACATATAATATACATATCTGGCAAATATACATATATTTGCCTGAAAATCAAAACCTTTTGCCTTAATTGTTCTGTCTCAGAGAGTAATATATCACAAAGACAAATGAGGAAATAACTTGTTTAAATCAATAGCATTGCAGTTATATTTGCTATCTCCAAGAACCAGTCCTTTTGGTAATGCATTCTGAAAGGAATAGAATAAGTATTCTAGATCAGTTCTATTTTAAGGTGCAGAACAAGAAGATATATTCATGGATTTATATCATGACTGCAATAATGGTAATTTGGAAATCAGCTTTATTCTTGGAGATGTAAATGAAACCACATTCTTACTCATGTTGTACCTAAGTGATAAAATCCATTTGAGCAGAAAAATAATTAATGTAAAACAAAATAAGAAATCATAAATTCAGAGGAACAAACTGACAGCACCTAGTCCTGAGATGAGAAGCTGACTCACACCATTTGACCTCGAAGAGAATTGATGAGAAATCAAAAGGAGAGACGGGTGAGGTTTGTTGATTGAAACTGCTGATCCAGAGGAAAACAAACTTTTCAAGAATTCATTGACTTAAAAAGAGAATAAAAGCAAGCTTAAATCATTGGTATGTTGTTTTGCTCAGATGTATTATTTTTTACAAATATATAAGCTACTTCAGTAAGATAAAAACTTAGTTCTTTAGTCCCTGGATCAGGAGAAAATATGTCTCCCTGTGATTACTCCTCTGTGTCGGTGACTGGGGTAGACAGCTTTAGGCTCAATCCCTTGGCATTGTTGGACAGCTGAGCTATTGTGAAAGTGAAAACAAGCTTCTTGCTGTGACAGATGAACACCGTCAGATCTTATTGCAGCACTTTAAGATGTTATGAACCCTGAGTTTTTGTCCTGCCTTTCCAAAAGAGGTCAGTGCCCTTGCAGTTCAGGCAGAAGAAAGGAACAAGTGTCATCTCGTCTCCATGTCCAGCGTGTTAGATCACGTACACTCTCCATTGGTAGCTGAAACTAGGAAGTCAGGATCTGCGCTGCTGGGTCCGTGTTCGGTTTTATTGACTGCTGCAGGGGAAGTGTAACAAAGTACCACCTGAAATGTTTGTAATAGAAATTCTAGGGGCTTATCTGGGAAAATATTTGTCATGGCACAACTAAGAAATGGAACCACATTGTTAAGTTTCACTAAATTTAAATCTTTGCAAGATATAGCATACTTTTTATTCAGACAAGCACAATGAGTTCACTTACATTATGGAGTTATTTTTCAGATTTCACATAACATGAAAGGTTTGTGTATTTCAGAAATGGTTATTTTACTCTGTGTATCAGTATTCTATTCAGGTTAAAAAATGCTGCCTCATCAATCTACTGCTAAGGAATCAAAATCTTTCTACGTATTTTCTTGCAATGTACACAAATAGAGGCATTCCCTTTTTCTTAATTGTAAAATCGATCTGCAGAAACTTCCAAGAATGTGTATTTTCTTATGTGACAATACAATTATTTTACTTTGAATGGTAGAGGGGTAAAAATCAAGTCTCTAATGAAAAAGTGTGTTTGCAGAGGGATGGATTTCAGGAAGTCTTCACTACTTCTCTGTTATTAAATGAAAACTTTTTCTAGTCTGTGTAAACCAATGTAGGTAATTAGCAATGAAAGTGATAGATACAGTAAAAAGGTGTAGATTAAAAAAAACCCCAAACAACAAGAAAACCCCAAAACAAACTCAACCACCCTACAACTTTAAATCACACTGAATTAAATTCAGATTGTGTGGGTCTTTCAGCTTGAAATAGTACTGAACAACAATCAGCAGCCAGTTGAGATTTTTCTAGGAGAAATGAAGTTTCATTAGAAAATTGAAAATTCTGAAGCCCTAAATATTTTGCTTAAAATAAAATATCTCAGATTCATCAACTTTTGCTCAACAGCAGGCAGCTGATAAAGGCCTAGAGTCCTGGTGGGCTATCACCTGCCACTCTGATTATCTGGTTGGTTGGCAAAGCAGCTCCTGGAGGGCCCTAGAAGCACAGGCTGATCAGTCAGGAATCCCCACCGATGGATGTGCTTGTGCCGTTCCATACACTTGGCTCATTCATTTGTAGCAAGTGACAGCTTGAGGCCATCTCTTATTGCTTCTTTTCTAGGTTGTCTTTTATTGTTCTGGTGCTGGTGGAGTTATATTAGTTCGGTTTCTGACAAGTACCTATCAGGGGAACTTAAAACTCTTCCATAGTACAGCTGGGATGTTTTCATATATTTATTTACTTAATTTGCATCCAGGTATATGTAAAGAAGTTACATTTATAAATGTCCTACCAGAAGATAGTGAGCCTCTCCTCTCCATTTTTTTTCTTTTCTTTTTTTTTTTTGCTTTTACAGGGTAAAAGCTGAATTTACACAGCTATGATGAATATTAAAAGAATTACTTCTGACCACCAGGGAGAGGAAATACCGTATTGCTTTTCAGTGCAATAATATTCAGTTTAGAACTTCAATCTGCTGTTTTGTAATATTCAGATACAGTGTTGGATCTTTAGGGCAGATATTGTGGTGCAAAGCCTTTTTTATATCCCTTTCCAAAAACATAATCATAAGCCAATTTTCCTTCTGTCTACTTTTATTAAATTACCTTATTTGAAAACAGCACCAACAAAGCACCTAAACATCCTGCCTTCTCTTAGAGAATTAGCATTTTTCCTTTGATGTGGCTCAAAGTGGGAAACTGCTTTAATGTGGGACTCAGCCAATTTCTGCTATTGCATTGACATCAGCTGCACAAAACTGCTTTGTACTGTCCTCTCTGGCCAAATGTTAGCTTGGCATGTTTTGCAAAAGAGAAGGAGGTGCAGGTACAGCTTCAGCAAGATTCTGTCCTGAGGTATGATACCCTAAAACAGTCTTTCCAATCATAATTAATTGAGTTTTGTTTGATGTGATCAAAACCAGGACAAGAACAAAATCTTGACCTATATCATTGATATTTATTAATAGAAGAATGATTAAAAGCAGGGATGGAATCCTAAGGGCTTGACAGACCCACCACTCCTGCCAAAGGGTCTTTATACCACCTGGTCAATCCTATGGACAGCCAGGATGCTATTGCAGGGAGTAAAGCGCAACTTCAGAAGCAGAAAGCTTTCTCCATGTAGTCCTGCATACAACAACCCTATCACAAGCTGAAGTCAAAATCTGATGCAAAAGCTGCTTTTTAAAGACAAATAATATTTAATAAAACATGTTTAACATTCTAGAACATAGTCACAGATCACAACACAAATGTGTTTTGTCACTGCATTTTGGGTATTTTATAACGTATTTAAAGGCAGTTCTGATCTACAATCTGGAGGCAGTTTTAGCTACAGAGAACTGAAGACCTATATATACCACTTACAGCACTTGCTATGGTGATCAGAAGCCAATTAATTAAACTTTTCAAGAGCAAAACCAGTCAATATCTGAGTAAGTATATCGGAAGGAATAATAAGTAAGCTGCATCACTGTGTTAGAAAGCAGTTAGAAACAAAAGGGTTTACCTCAGGTGGCAATATTCTCCGTACCTTCCCATTTTCTGGCTTACGGAGGAGAAATCAGCTTTTATGTCCATTTTGAAGGACTGCATGTTTCTCACATAATGGCTAGGGAACATGATAAGGTTCTAGGATTTCTCACATGTCCATTTCTCAAAGTATCCCTGGAACGAGGCACATGGAGCACGCTGTCCTGCTCTCTGATCAGGGGCCACGTTAGCCTAAGCAAATAGTAGGTTGATGAAGGCCCCATTCTGTCTTCTGGCATGGCTTTGAAATACAAGGACAAAGTCCAGCAGTTCATACCAAAATCCATCTCTGATCAGGCAGTTTGATTGTATTTGCTGGCATTTCAGTGCACATTTTCTCTGCTAATATTTGGCTGTTATTTCAAAAGGAAAAAAGAGAAACAACACTGTTAGCTCTAGGGTGCTTGTTGCTATAAAACAAATAATCTTTCTTCAAAGTCTGTAACAGTTCCCACAATAAACAGTAACTAAATATTTCACTGTCCTTGAAGTCCTATTGTTCCATTTATAAGAAGCCTTGGGTGTTATGTCTCTCAAGAAGAGATGTAGGAATTACATTTTTGTAACTCCTAGCAGTGAAACAAACCAGTATAAGAAATAGAAAATACAGTTCAGCTAGCCGTTCTCTAATGTACAATCAAGACTAACAGAATAGTATTTTGCATTTAACCCGGTGTGATTCTTGGCATACAATTTAAAGGTTCAAAATTCATACTTATTCATCAAATAATTAGGAAAGCAGTATTCAAATTAAAATCTTTTCTGTATTGTGTAACTAACCCAATTTGTAAGCAGAAAATAGGTGTATATGGGAGCCTTTTTGCAAACATATAAAGAAGTATTTGTAATCAAGTACAAGAATGCTTTCAGAGATGCTTGGTTCAGAATGCTTGAATGTGGACCAGGATGAGCAGACGTTGATAACTATGCTTTTATCTAGCTTAAAATCAGAGGTCTGGATGTTAAAGACATAATTTTTGTAATTATATGTAAATACTTTGTTTAAATACGTATCTGGTCTAAAGCAAATGAAACAACTTAAACAATTTTTAAAGCAAGTTTTAAAACAAAATAATCATAGACATGGCTCAAAGGCTTCTCTAGTTTTTCTTTTCCCCCTAATTAAAGAGGCTTACTATTGTTTGCTTTCCCAAAATTCTCATATTCCTATCAATCACCAGACTGAAGTTTTTTCTGAAAGCAACTGAAAAGACTTCTTGTTTCAGTAGCTAATTATGCTGTGAATAATTCCCTAGGAGAAGTCTAAGGCCCAATAATAGGAGTAGCTTCTATGAAAACATGCCCAGTGACTTCCCCTGCTGAGAACTACATTGAAAGGCCTTGCCAAGCCAGGAGATAGATTGGATTCCCAGTGCTGTTGCAAAAACAATCAGTTCCTGGGCTTCAATGTACCAGAACAGCTGAAATAGTAAATAGGCGTGTGCAAATCTTGATTAATTAAATCTAATGCTCCTGTCAAATGATAGGACTCTCCATAACATGAATAATTTTTATTAAATAAACAAAAATGAAAGTTCATGCTGAAAGAAAATGCATCACTATGGCATCTTCTGACATTGTCCCTACATTCTGTTTACTGAAGAGTAATTACAATGTATTTGTGAGCATACCTACTGAACAGCATTTGCTTCCCAGAAATCCTGGAATTATAAAATGAATTATCAGTGTTTGCTGGCAGGTACTCAGTTGGCCTCTTTCATCCATATTCTTGCTGTCATTTCATATTACTCCACTTTTGCTTTGTGTCCTTTACCTCAAGTTATTTTCATCATGCTAATATCCCTACTTTCCAATTATGCATGCAAATTGTTTTGTAATGGATACCTGCCACAAAGCACTTCCATACATCTCTCCATATTGAACAGTTCTGGCCCTCTTTTTATAAATGAATTAACATCTTTCTTGGAATGACCATAACTTGAAGCAGATCTGCTGACCGTAAATGACTAAAACCACAGACAAGCCATTTCTGAAGCAGCCTGGTCTCCCAGTTGGTGTGAACTGGTATAGTTCCATTCAACTGAAAGGATGCAGATTAGCCCAGCTTCATTGATTTTGCTGAAATTATGCCATTTAACATCAGCTGAGACATCAAGCCAAATACGAATATGATATTACTTGGAGTCTTTCTGTTTTTTTCTTATTGACACTATTGCATTTTCTCTTTTGCATCAAAACATTCTTCAAACTCCTCTTATTTCTGTAAGTTTTATTATATATATATTCATATATTTTTTTTCATGCTTAGGGTCATTGTTAGTTCTGAATGGATTATTTTTGTCAGTATATTTTGAAATATGCTAGCTGTCACACCTGACAAGATATCTTTACTGAAAACTTTCAAAAAACTTAAATGAAAACTCTTTCATTTTTTTAAAGGCAGAGTAAGGAAATGGCAACAGCAAAAAATCAAATTAAAAACAGCAATAAAAAACCCTATAAGTAAATTAAGGCAAAGTGCAAAGGCTCTTTGCAAGGACAATATGGATGTGCAGATTCGGATTATTGGAGTGATCCCAGCTTCAACCCATTTCTGATTCTAATCAGGTCAGACATATTATAGACCCGTACTAGGTATCTTTCTAGCTCTGTGAACACAGATAAGCCATGAGGAGACCTAACCGGAAGAGAAACTGACTCTTCCCAAGAGTAAGGCATGGGGATTTTATCCAGGTCCACTGATTTCTTAACTACAGCCACACTCCGTCTTGTGCTACAGGGCAAAATTACACACATCACAATAGAAGACATTACAATAAATTCCACTCACTTTTTCACCTCTGAATCTTCTTGTGATGTAATGGTAGACAGAAATATATGAGAAATTTTAATTTCCATAACACTGTACAGAGTCTTTTGGTCAGTGTAGTGTATGCAAATTCTTGACACATTTCTGATGGCGAAACACAGATAACTAAGAAACATATAACTTTGCAACTTCAGTTTTTTGTATTGTAGTGTTTCTTAGATTCATTTGTTGTTTACATAACTGACCTGAGTTTGATAAAGCCTTTTGATTTTCTGTTTGTATCAACTGTAATTTGTTTTGTGAAGGACATCATTAATCTTAAAAGAAACATAGCTGCTGAGTCCTTGGTTGTGACAAAATCTCATAAGGTTCTTCAATTTACAATTATTTTGTATTCTATTTAATTGTCCACTTAAATTATTTGCTACTTCCTGGACCTTTCACCCTTACATACAGAAAGCATTTATTACACATTGTCCTTGGGTGGTGTATATTCTGCCATTCCTTTGAAACCTACATAACACACATAAAAACGTTTAGACAATAGCAAGGCAGTCAGTATTAAACAGGTAATGTAACAATGAGTCCAGGTAACATACTTTTATGTAACACAATCTGGTTAAATAAGCTGGGATGTGAAGAAAGAATACCCAAGTTAGCATCTTTCTAGCTAATGTTTGCAGGCTAAGACTAATGATAATTGACAAGGATTGAAATGGATAAAAAAGGTCAAAAGCAGTTAGGCCTTGCAATATGCAACCATAAAAAAAAGAACATACACTTTAACTGTGCTATGGTTTTAGACTTTCAGTTTAATTTAATATGAAGAAGCATGAATGTACAAAGAAAAGAAAAAGCTTCCCTAATCAGTGCATTGCAGCTCCCCAAGAGAAAACTGCATGTATCTCGCTTTAGTAAGTTTCCTGAGTGAGATTGGTGAGTGAATAAGTTCCTGTTGCCTGAGATACAGCAGAGGTAGAAATTAATGAGATCAGTCTGAGAATAGCTAAAGGCTAAAGGTCTTTTACTTGAGGAATATACACCTAAAAGGTCAGCAAGGGTAATGAGGTCCATAGGTGAACCTGGGTGAAAGTCAGAGTGGCTGAAACTGGATGTATACCCTTACTGCACATTGAGCCTACATCTAAAGAAGACCTCGGCACTTAATAACTACCAGAGGGTAACTCTCTGTCCCTCTGTTTCTAGTTTGCATGAAAGGAAAAACAGGCTTGTGAACTGTTAGGAGCTGAATTAAGTCAAAAAGTAGCTGAGAGACTCAAAGTGAACCTGAACCGTAAGAGTAACAGCTAAGGAAAAGATGGAAGACTCCTACAGGTATACCTGTAAGCAACATATTTACAACACGCTTATAGAACAGCTATCCTCTGGTAGGGCTGTTCACCAGGTATAACCCAATAGGAAGAAATATTTACAACTGATTCCTGGAATTCACAGATACAGTGAATTGGGCCAAGGATTGCAGTCAGGCAAGATGTGTTGTGCTCTTCATTCAGTGTCAGTTTGTGACACTGAAGTAAACTGGTTAACCCCATCTGTCTCTCAGCCATACTTTTGTAACTTGGAAATTAGAAAAAATACTTCATATTCAGCTATTAGAAGCATACTTACCTGCATGATGTAAGTGCTGAACACCAACACTGTGATCTAAACCAAGCACATGTGCAAAGTTTTCTGCTGTATAAATGAAATAGACTGGTGGAACCGTACCCTGAGGCAGCAAGAAGAGGATCCCCTCCTACCTTGTCACAAGACAGAGAGAG
>JAOXJK010000001.1:125531759-125556841 GCA_025774025.1 Xenus cinereus
GGAAAGGCTGAGGGACTTGGGTCTTTTTAGTCTGGAGAAGACTGAGGGGGGATCTGATCAATGCCTATAAATACTTAAAAGGTGGGTGCCAAGAGGATGAGGCCAGTCTTTTTTTCATTGGTGCCCTGTGACAGAACAAGAGGGAACGGTCACAAACTTGAACATAAGAAGTTTCATCTAAACATGAGGAGGAAATTTTTTACTTTGAGGGTGGCAGAGCACTGGAACAGGCTGCCCAGAGAGTTAGTGTAGCCTCTGTCTCTGGACTAGAAGATCTCCAGAGGTCCTTTCCAACCCCATGTGATTCTGTGATCACAGCCCCTTCCCGGACCAGAGGGAACATCTTCCCTGCTTGATGCTGTGAGGGTCCCGCCCCAGCAAGTAGCTGCGGCCCACGGTGTAGGGACAGCAAGTGGACACATGGATCTGTGGCTCCCACATCTCGCACAGGGGAGTGTGCAAGCAGTGCAGCCCCACTTCCAGTGGGTTTACAGGCAATACTCGTGTTCTGCTAGAGAAGAGGTATGCTTGTAACTATGTGTGTATGTGTCTGTATATGTGTGCATGTGTGTTTTGGTGTGATTAGAATCTTTGAGGATAAATTTGGGATAATACAAAGGTGTTCATAAAATTGTTGGTGTTCAGCATCCTGCCTCTAGGATTGCAACTATTCTGTTTTATTACCGGTATTGGTACTGTAAGTATAGTTCACTGTTTGCTGGATAACTGCATGTGTTTAATACATCAAGAAACTGTTTCAGTCCCAATCTGGTTTAAATTACATGAACTGAGATGTTTTTTCCTTTGACAAATTCTGACTTGAGATGGACTGGGAAAACTCATTCAATGATATCACAAAGGTTCAATGTTGAGATAAAATAAGAATCATGACCTAAAAAAATTATAATCTATATTAAAAATTTTGATTGCTTTATGAGCTGTTTTGTTAAAAATATAAAAGCATTTCATGAGAGCAAACTGGTTAAGAAAACAAAGAAGGATAGCATAATCATAACTTTTCACTGGTCACTGTAGTCTTTCCAATTGACTATAGCCTTTCCTATTGTTCAACTGATGAAAACATAGCATAAAGTCATGATTCAGCACATTGTTCACAAATGTATGACTTTCTCTGCATGTTGAAAACCCGAAATACCTGTGCCTGTCTCTAGCTCTGTTAGTGATGATAACTCTAGGGAATCTCATTTACATCAAGGTCTATTTTTTCCTCATATGTATCTAGGGAAAAATTCTTAAAACAACTTCAGTATTTTTTAATGACTTGCTGAAAAGAGAATCTGCATTTTTACTTCACTTTTCAGCATATCTTTAGAGCCTACTTGTTCATTTTGCTTTATAGCAGCAGTAGTACACTCACCAAGTGCTAAAAATCTTTAAAGCTAAGAATAATTGCCAGATGTTCCTGATAGCTCATTATCACCACCTTCAGCATTTCCCTCACTTTAATTACACTGAGATAAATTTCCAGGAGACTTCCACTAAATAGAACCTAGGTTACACTTGAATAAGCCAAGATGATAATATTATTAATCGTTTAAGTTGATCATTATAATATATACTTGTCCTGCAGAGTGATCTGCACTTCACCCCTTACATTCATTAATATGCCATAAATGTTTGACACATTAGAGAAAGATAGTCCCAAACCAAAAAAGAAACAAGATAAAATATATTTCTTAAAGTACTGCTTTTGATTGAGTTTTCCTGGGAGCCTTAACACTTTTTAACTATTTAGGCACATGAGAAAGTTTAGCGGTTCAAAACAATTTCCTGAGTCTTTCTTTCATATTTTCTGTCTTGTTTTGAGGTGCTAGCTACAACAGCTAATAGAGATAATTGCATCTGAATGACAATATAGAAACATTTGTAGATACGCAGGGATTAACAGAGCCTCAGGTCTGTATGCTGAGAAAAAAATTATGAGTGACATGCCAAAGGGAATGCCCAGTCCTCTTATCCTCTGACCTCTTTTACCTATATACATACTGAAAAGACTGATAGTATATATTTAAAATATTAGGTCCATGCTTAAACTGGATCTTGAGCCTTTTCCCAGTGCACAAATACAGCCATATATCCTGTCCCTCACTGGCTTAAAACTCAAAAGCTTAATTTTATTTTTTTTTTTTATTAGAGATACTGTAGAAGTTTAAAAGCAGTATCATCACTTTGTTATTAAGGTAACCTTAGTAACTGAACACAGTCTAAAAACTAAAGCCATAGCATTCAAAACTTTAGTTCATGGCAAAGGCTCCCTAGAAAAGACAAAGAAAATGTCACTTACATACCAATCAATTTTACAGAAAGGATTCAAAGGATTATGATGATATTAAAGCTGCAAGAATAGAGCAGAGATGCCATTCAGTGGAGGCAGTTGGGGAGCCAATGCAGGTACCATTGCTCCCTTCTCATTATCACTTCAAAGTGTATGACTAAAATACTCCTCTATATACTGTTTGTTTCCAATGCTTACAAAACTCTTTCTGTCAGAAACAGACAAGGATTTTTTGTCTCCTTAGACTTCACACTTGAGGCTGGAGGGAACAACTGAAGGAATCCTTTGGTAGGTGAAACAAACATCTTCCTCTCTGGCCCACCAAATACTTCGCTTGACCTTGCTTTCTTGATTTAGATATGTAAATGGAGATGTACCAGAGAGCTTATTATCTTGAAGTCACCTGAGCAATGCTAACTCAGGTAATCAAAACACTATGTATTAGTGAAGACCCCATTCAAAATGAGGCGTTCCATCATTTTGTTCATTTTTCCAGTGTACTCAGTATCTACACTCTGTTCCCAAGTATTCCCACATTCTCTTTTCAAGCATATTATTTTGTCTCCATATGCCGGTCCTGCACACCACCAGTCTTTCTCACAGGACCCCAAAACACAACCCTTCCCCCCATATTACTGGTTTATTTATTATCCCCAACAAAGAATATCCACAACTAACAATTCCTTGGTCTTCTGATGTTTTTGGTGAAGTTTTCAATCAATAGATAAGTCAAAGTGATAAAAGAGATACTACTTAATGGGCTTTAAAAATATTTATTGAGCTAATTTTTTCAAGTCCTGCCATGAATCACCATAATCTAATCCAGTCATCAGATAAATATATATGCTGAAATGGGGCATTGTGAAAACAACAAGAATGTTAATCTCCTCAAACAATTCACTACCAAATGAGCTATTATATATCAAACACAAGCAAATAATGGATGAAACAAGAAATACTGCTATGTAAATTGTTTCTTTGTATCTGTTGAAATAAAAAATGTTAACTGCAATCAGAAATTTAGCAAAATGAATTTTTATCAAAAGATGAGTATAGGACAAAATAGGGAGTGAACTCTTAGAGAAAAGCATTCAAGTTGGCAGGATCTGATTAAATTCTTCCTGGAACACTGAAGAAACAAGCTTTTGCAGTGTTCAAACTGTTAGCAATTAGCACTGAGACTTCTTGGAATAGGAGGGAGGTCCCAGAGGACTGGACAAAGGAAAATATAGTACTTATATTAAAAATAGCAAAAAAGCCCAGGGTCAGTAGAATTACAGACCACTGAGTCTGATTTTGTTTCCAGAAAAAAAAATACCTAAATAAATTATAAGCTTATAGAGAATAAAGAATAGTGGCAGAGGGGGAAAGAGCTCAAATTGGTGAATTTAGACCAAATAGAAGAAAACCATTTAATTTATTTCTTTGACAGTATAACTATGCAGTTGGATAAAGAATAATCAGCACTCCAGAAAGGCTGTTGACATTGTAACATATGGCAGTCTCTTGAACAAAAAAAAAGGGAAAAATGGCTGAAATTGCCAGAGCAGATATCTAATTAGATGAAAAACCCCACTCAAATACTGTCTACATGTAACTTGCAATCAAGCAGGAGAAACCACATTTTGAAAGCTTTACTGAAGGGTCAGTCTCTATATACTTTTGTTGTTGACCAGGTTGGCTGAATAGACAATACATATATTGCATCGACTGTTGTTGATGAATTTCAAACACTCTGAAGGGCAGCATCCAAATCCAAAATCACCTTAACTAGTTGGAGAAAATGTCCAAAATCAAGCATATGAAGTTTACTAAGCACCAGTACAAAGACCTTTAGAAAGCGAGAACTGTAGAAAGTTATAGTTAAAATGACAAATAAGATTCAGATCTAACCAGACACTGGAAATCAAGATGATGTTGGATTTAGAATGGATTGCAAACTGCATGTGAGACAAGCCTGTGTAAGATAGATAAAATGATGCAAAAGGCCGATCTAAATCTGGTGTGTTGAATGAAGAGCATAGAGAGAGTATGTTTTTCTGTTCTATTTGTCCCAAATAAGGCTTCTAGTGGTGTACTGCATCTGCTTTTGGTCACAGCTTTTTTAGAAACACAACTGATGGAAGTCCACTGAAGAGGAACAACCCAAAGGAAAATATTCAAAAAGTAAGACCTCTTGGAAAGGTTGAAGGAATATAATTTAGCTTGGAAAAAAAAAAAAAAGGGGGGGGATAAGGGTTGTGATAATGATTTTCCAGCATACAAAATGTGATTAAAAAAGGGGATGATGATAAGTTATTTAATGTATCTTTTCAGGGAAGGACAAGAATAAAACAGTTTAGCTCACAGAAAAGAGGAACTAGATTAGATATTAGGAAAAGAATCTGGGGTTGTTTTTTTTTTAATGCAACAGATGGCAAAACAATGTGAAAGAAAACTTAGAGAAAGTTACCCAGAGAAGTTGTGGATGCCTCATCCTTAGAAGTATTCAAGGCCAGGTTGGATGGGGCTTTGAGCAACCTGGTTTAGTGGGAGATGTCCATGCCCATGGTAGGGGGTTGGAACTGGATGATCTTTAAGGTCCCTTCTGTGGCGATGTGCTCTCTCCCTTCCCCCCACTCCGCCTCCTGCTCAAGCCATAACCATCAGTGGGAGCTGTGGTGAGTTGCACCTGCACTTTGGGAGATGCCTGGCAACACAGCCAAACACATTCTGGAGTAGGGACCTAGATATTTTGTTCCCATGCAAATATGACTATAGATCAATTATCTTGCTCCATAAATGATGGACAGCTCAAGAACCCTTTGAGTTCTCCTGCACAGCAGCAGGCTGCATGCCAGAATCTCCCCTTGAGTGGGGACGCTCGCTTAAGGTTTTACTCCTCAAGGTTAAGACATTCCTTGCTGCAACAGGTTCTCATTGATGACTAATAGCATGCTAAACTTTGAAATCTTAACTAAGTAACATAAAGGATTGATTGCACATATATAATCCTTTAGACATAAAGTATTGACCAAGTCTGGGACGAGGACTGGATCCAGCCACGCATAGACTTCTCTCTGAGAAGGAGTTTCAAAAGCAAGGGGGGTCCTTTCTAAACCTCATGACTCAACGGGAGGGTGTCCCTGACAGCTTGTCTGACCCTGTCCTCTGTGCAATAAATAACCAAGTGTACATTGCCATTGAATCTCATAAAACTCTGGGTTTTGGGTATGGGTGCAGCAAAACTGTGTCTGTTTAATTAGGGGTGGACTTTTTACATGTTAGGAGACAAGTATGAAGGAAGGGAAGGATCGATGTGGAAGAATAAGAACGGGAAGCAGAGTGGAAGGAGGATAAAAGGGGTCAAGAGCAAGGTGTTGATCAATTCAGTTGTTTGGTTGAGCCTTGCACCTGACCCCTTCAGGCTGTCTTGTTTTCTTTATTAATATACATTCCTAACAATTTTCTGTGTGAACTGCTGTAATGTCTCTCCGTTGTGCATGTGCACTTGCATGCATGCATGTGTCTTTTTTGCAATGAAACTTTGAGCTGGACTAGTCAGCAAGTCAGAGGAGGCACTCAGAAAGACCTCAGGTCTGAGGCAGTGGCTGGGTAAAGGAATGGGCAACTGTGCAGGAATAGGAAAAGACTTGGAGTATGCAATAATATTCCAGTTGCCTGCAACCATGGTTGTGTCTGTGAAGCAAAGGGTGTGCATTCTTCACAAAGTGAACCTAAACCCTGATCCGCCAGACTGGGTCTCCTGGGTCTCCAGGAGGACTGGGTCTGTGGTGTCTATGTTGGCCATGTTTACGTAGTGCCAGTATAGACATTACCCTCTCTGTTTATGTTGGTTTCTATGGCTAGCCATGTTTGCACCATGTGTGGGTGGGTGGATGGGCACCCACCAGGAACATACACCACTGTTGGCTGGACTTGAGTGCCACAAGCAGCCTGGCTATATCACACTGGGTCTGGATGAACCTTGTGGTCCAAGACAAACTTTCGTCTAGTGGGCAAGGAAAGAGAACTTTCCTTTGTTTGAAAGCCCATGAAATTGGCTTCACTTAATAGAATTTGTATGAGGATGTTCAGAAAATATGCTGTCCAATAGCTCTCCTGTGCACAGATCTGCCATGCACTCGCATTGCACAGTGTCATCACATATGCCTCACCTTTGTCATACAGAGCACAAGGGAATAAATAAAGCCTTTGCCAGTTTGATTATGCACAAAATACTTTTATTGGAAACTCTTACATATAACATGTATATTTGTTTAGCACCAGGGGGAAATGGGATTGAGATAAGAGTGAGAAGGAGATGGGCTATTTCTAGATATCAGTAAGAAAGGGTCAACAGCAGATGATTTAGTATGATAGTTGGTTTAAAAAACAGAATAAGAAGAGTTATATGGATGAAAAGTAAGTCTTATGTCCCTTCAGGCACTGGGAACACCATATTTGTGCAGCATCGGGCAAGGCCCAGATGGATTTCCCACGGCACACTGCACATAAATGGTCCACGGAAGGAAATTCCTCCTTTTTTTTTTGGTTATTCGAGCTATTGTATAATTTTCTTACAAGAAAACAACTCTTTTAATAAAGAATGATCATATGAGAAGTTTCTCATGCACTTTTAGATAAAGGCAAGGCCATGCAGGAGGTATAATCTCTGGTATCAAGTAGCGCTGCCTGCAGGGTCCCTATTAAAGTGAACTGGTATCTCAAAAGTATAAGACCAACAAAAGATGTTAAAAAAAATTCAGGTTTTAGTGATATCACAATAAAAGAGTAAAATGGTAAAAACAAACAAGGAATTTATATTACAAACACTTAGGCAGACATAACTTTTACAGGTTCAGGATGTCAGTTGGGAGCTATTATTACACTGTGTGTATTGACTCTAAGCTTAGAATGATGCTACAAAATGCGCAACAGACTCACCTAAAAAGTAAGTACACCCAGTCCCTGGGAAAGTTACTGTGAGCCAATGTCTCAACCTAAAGGGCGGGCTTCCAATGATAGACCCGCTGCTCTGAGGACAACCACTCAAAAGAGGGTGTCCAGTGGGGACTCCATTTTATAGCCTAGTAGGATCTGAACTGTGGTCATCTGTTGGTCATGGTCACGTAGCTTTCATTTGTCAAGGTGTCTCCAAGGTGGGCTTATTGGCTGAGGTGGTCTCTAGGGCTCAGGTATATAGGGTATGTGCCTGGGGGTTGTTGTGTAGCAGTTCAAGTGCTTTCTGCCAAATGAGCCACCATGCCCCTGTACCATGCTGTTAGACCTGTGGGGGTGGGGTGTGTGCTTCTGCCACAGCTGGTTGAGCTTGTCCTGCTGCCAGGGGGTTGTGCTACACATTGCAGCCTGAAAGCCAGGCTGGATGTGCAGCACAGCCCAGCACAGCACAGGCCTGGATTGTTATGTGGATCACTGACTCTTTGGTATGCAGTGGTCATATCATCCCACATTTGATCCACATACAGTTAACCTTTCCCAAAGATCTTATAAATTATAGGTTGTATTAATCAACAAGCCTAATTCCCTCTTCTGTTCCTCGTAAGAACTTGGCTCTAGACACCCTTTACCAGCTTCAATGCTCATCTTCGGATATGGTATCCCAGAATGATATCCCACAGCAATATTCCCAGTATTCCAGTAATCCCTAAAGGGCATTGCCCGCATGCTGGAAAATACCTTCTGTGCAGCTTAGATTAATATTCATGGATTATATCTACAAGAATATTTCACTTGAGATGGTATGGTGTCACATTCCCCCCCTGCCCTCAGGCCACTTGGTGCTTGGCATGATCTCCCTCCCAACCTGGGCCACAGAATAACACAGTGGACCAGAATGCAACATAATGGTCTAACATGAAAGAAAACCTAGGGAGCAACAGATCAAGGACACATTAACGTGCCTAGTCCCCATGGCTACTAGTGCTTGAAGATAATAACTGTAATTGATCACTCACGACACCGTACGGATCATGACCACAGAGAAGGAGATACCAGGCCTTTTCAAGCCTCAACCATCTTCCAGTGAGGAACACTGATGCATCATGAGCATTTACCCTAAATCTGAGAAAGGGAAATTTTAAATATAGGCTAGTCTCTCCCTCTCATGCACCTCTCCACCTGTATGTTGTGAGATACACATTAGCTTTACAGATGTGGATGATTTTGTGTCCATCCGTGCACTTGTGGGATCTAAAAGTGGCACCTTTTGGCTCACTAACATTGCCTGCTATTAAGAAACTCCTGATCAGAGACCTCTGTGTGTGGGGTGGCTCGCATTTATACAGTTTGCTTAGATGTATACATGTATATGTGTTAATTTGTGATTTTTAACCTTTACTTATACATATATGTATTGATTCAGGGTACTGTCTAGTAAATCAGTGTGAATCTTGCCATCTTCGAATCTGTAACTAAGTCACTGTTCAATCATTTTTTTTACTCATTTTGTAAACCCCTAAACCGGTTAATGATTAAGTGCTGCTAAAATTCAACCTCTCAATCTACCTTACATCATTAATAAATTTTGAATAGTTGCTAAATTATAACTGTGTCAAATATTTTCATCCCCGACAGATGGTTTTCAGAACATACTCTTTTTCAGGCTACATTTTACTGCTTTCACACATTTTGTAATAGGTATACTTACTGACACTCTGGTGCAATTTATATAGACTTCACAGTTCTTCAGAATTCTTCTCTACCATTTGTCAGGTACAGAAAAGACAATGCCACAATGAACATCTGCAAAACAATTGTCAAAATGAAAGTGTTTGCTTATTCCTGTAGCAGTTCTAAATACCCTTTCTAGAGCTATAAATGATAAATATAAGGGGTTAAGGAACTTTTGAGTATTTCCATCAGTTATACAGTAAAACATCTTTTGCCAGCTTTCTGGAACAGGCTGGAGGATGCAGCCATGATCAAATGGCAATCCAATAATTCTCTTCTGTGCTGTTTTGGGTGCTCTGGCAATTGATACTGATTAAAAAGCATGCATGAGTAACTCTGGACATCCAGATGAACAATTTTGGAGTAGAATTTCAAATAGGTTTAACCAGTTCTATTGCCAAACCTTGATTAGACAATGCTTTGGGTAAATAATTAAATACTAAAAAATTTTACATTCTTTGGTACTGAAAGTAGAAGCTACTCTTTCAAATAGAACTGATAGGCATTATGTAGATCAAGTACACATAGATAAAAGGCTTACTGTGTGGCAGTAATAAATGTCTGACATGATTGTTGAGGTGCTGAGCATTTTTGTTACATGTCCAATTCTAAAAAGCCCACAGGGTAAAATGATAATTTCTAAAGAAATCTCTAGTTAATTAGGTGAAGAGTGAGAGTATGCATGCAATGCCCATTGAAAAGTCTGCTGATATTCAGAACAATATAAGAAAAACAAATATTTGTTGTGATGTTACTGTTTGTCTAAGTTGGGGAATGAAGAATCCAGTTGTGGTTTAAACACAGCAAGCAACTTGGACCACACAGCCATGTGCTCACTCCCCCCAGTCCCCAGTAGGGTACGGAGAAGAGAAAAGAGAAAAGAAAGAAAAGAGATTAAAGCTAGAAAAGGAGGGGAAAGGGAAAAAAACCTCATGGGCTGAGATAAAGACAGTGTAATAGGACAGTAACAGAAGAGGTAAATGACAATAATAATAATAATAACAACAAAAATAATAATAAAAGAATGTACAAAATGAAGTCATACTACACCAGTCACTCTCACCATCTGATGAACAATTGCCAAGCCCATCCCAAGCAGCAACTGTAAATTCCTGCCACTGGCCAAGCCCCATTCATATACTTCGCATGACATCTATGGTATGGAATATTCCTTTGGCCAACTTGTTCTGTCAGAGCTCCCTCTCAGTTTCTATGGGAAGGTGAAAAAGTTCTTGACTAATGTGAACATTACTTAGGAACAACTAAAACAATATGTGTTATTGACATTCTTCTCATACCAAATACAAAACACAGCAGATACTGGAAAGAAAATTAACCCTATCTCAGCTGAAACCAGAACAACAATGAACAACAACAAAAAATGAAAGCTATATGGCAAAGGTACAAATGAAAGGAACTGAAATATTTATTCCTTGCAGCAAATTTCTATCAGAAACTGCATCTTGAGAAGGGAATGTATTTATAGGGTTCATATAACCTAATTATGTCAGAAGTTACATCAATAAAGACAACAATATCAGGAATGAAGTCATTATTTCTGTTCACCCTAAGACAGAAAATTTTGTCTATTGAGAAATTTGCATTTTCATACTAACTGCAACATATGGTACTGTAGCTATAAAGCTATTTAAATATGCTCACACTGTCAGCTGAAAGAGATTGACAATGATTTAATTTAAAGAATTGCCATCGTATTCCAGCAAACTTTAAAAAAAATTTACTTTCTTGACGGAAAAAAAGCCCTTGAACACTACTCCATAGATCTACTTCATAGACAATATTATGCATTTCTCACTATAATTTACTAAATTGTCTTATAGTAGTTTGTTTTCTATTTACAAACATTCCTCCTCCTGGTTGATTCACTCAGTGATGTCACAACTCACTGTAGTATCATAATTGTTTCCATGGAAATGGCCTGTGGTAACGCCAGCACAGACATTTAAGGAAAATGACTCAGGAGGAAAATGCCTATGGATCATTGATATATATACTCATAAGAGGGATTAGATTAGAGCTATAGCAGATGCAAATCAAAAATAGTGGGTGCAAAAGTTATCACTTACTAGAGGAAGAGTATCACTTATCTCTGTGCCTGCTGCTGTCAATTTATCCTGATCTCAGCATTGAAGACTTAAGAAACAGACCCAAGAGTTATCATTGTGACAGCTTTCTGAAGGTCTTTAATCTATTTATAATTTATTAATCTAATGTCACTGCACTTCCCAGTCTAGTACAAATGTTGTATAGTACAACCTATGCAGTTCAGTACTACTGCATGAAAGAATAACACTTGAAATAAAGGATAGATTCCTAAGTAACTGTGAGGACAAGAGTCTAAAAGTCTAAAGTCTTCTGCAGTTGAACAAAGATCAAACAGTTTTTTGGAGGGGGCAACCATAACCAATGAATTTATTGGGTGTTTTTCCAAAATAATAGTATTTAAGCCCCACCGGAAATTCAAATTCTAAATGACAGTCTTGGTTCAGAGTGTTTGCCCTCTTGCTTGATCCTTCTTTTGCTAAAAACTTAACTGCACACCCAAGAAGAGTAGACATCCCTATCCTATGCCACAACTGTAAGTTGATTTTGATGCTGCTTTTTCTTTCAGCATGTTTTCTTTAGAGTTCTCGGGTTTTAATATATTATTAAATAATACAAATTAAACAGCAAGTTTAGTGTTTTTAAACATCTAATAGAAAGCTTATATTCACTGAAAGTCAAAAACCTTTCTCTTAATTTTCTCTTCTCTTTACTGAAGTGAAAATGTGCCAGCCAAACCATATTTAGATTAAAAACAACTTGAAGCCCTAAACAGTCCTAAGAGTGATTGGTAAGTGGTCTCCCGTTTCTTTCTATACTTACTGTCCTTATCTGATGATTTTTTCTGTTGATGGAGGAGGAGTGAAAGACCAACTTGGTGGGCACATGGCAGCCAGCCATTGTCAGCCCACCACAGGGGTTTCACTTTATTGAAGACCAGACTCTGTCTCCTTTATGAGTGTCCAGAACTATTCAGGAAAATCTCAGTCCTGAGAAGGACTGTCTGTCCTTCACTCTCAGTTTTCCTATTCAAATAGTGAAAAATACATTCAGATATGAAAAAGAAAACTTTTAAATTATTTTTATTTAGAAGACTCCAGGGACACCTTGCTGAGGCCTTTCAATATATAAAGGGGCCTTTATAGCAAGATGGAGAAAGACTTTTTACCAGGGCCTGTAGTAACAGGCAGGGTAACACACAAGAGTTTTAAACTGAGAGAGGGTGCATTTGAGATTGGACATAAGGAAGAATTTTTTTATGATGGGGGTGGTGAGACACTGGAACAGGTTGTCCAGGGAAGCTGTGGGTGCCCCACAAATTCATAGAATACTTTGGGTTGGAAGGGACCTTTGAAGGTCATCTAGTCGAAGCCCCCTGCAATGAGCAGGGACATTTTCAACTAGATCAGGTTGCTCAGGGCCCTGTCCAACTTGACCTTGAATGTTTCCAGGGATGGGGCATCTACCACCTCTCTGGGAAACCTGTGCCAGTGTTTCACCATCCTCATTCTAAGAAATTTCTTCCTTATATCTAGTCTAAGTCTACCTTCTTTAAGGTCCAGGTGGGCAGGGCTTTGAGCACCCTGATCTAGTGAAAGATGTCCCTGCCCATGGCTGGGGAGTTGGACTAGATGGTCTTTAAAGGTTCCTTCCAACTCAAGTAATTCTGTGTTTCTGTGATTCTATGATTAAGGATCATGCCTTGTTCATGAAAAAACATATATATAAGAATTTCCAAATTTGCTAAATAATTAAATAGATGAATGTCAGTGTATCAGTAATTGCGGTATTGTCTGACTGCATTTCTTCTTTTAAATTCAGTGCATCATGCAGAATTTTTTTCTTACAAAATGAAAAACATGTGCAGAAAGGTTTTTCTTTAAACAGATGGCAACTTAAATTATATAGCATAAGACTTCTCATGCATGTTACTACAGACTACCCACAGCAACCCTCCCTCTGAGCCCAGAGGTACAAAGCAGTCAGAAGAGTGTAAAATAAGGCTGACTTAAATATGTATGTGTCACATTGTGTTCTACAGGAAAATCAAATGCAGGAGTCCATCAGGAACAGCACATCAAAATTACAAAATCTCTTTTTAAATAATCAAAGGCTCCCATTTAAAAAAAAATAAATAAAATGGTGTTATCTTAAAAATCTATAAAATCAAGTGGATCTGTCCAAATGATTCCTATCGTATTTAATTCTTCCCCTTAAAAGCCTTTTAATCTTATGGAACTCACTCTTCCAATTCTGAATACAGAAAAGTATCTTCAATGAACACTTATTCATAAATCAAAGTTAACAGACTGCTTAATGTTTTGTCTAGTCTGATTCTCTTACCAATCAGCAGCCTAGTTTTACATAGCCAGGAAAACAACAGAAAGTAAATCATATTTTACTGTTTTATGTAATAAAATTTTAATCATCCTGCCAATATCAGAAGTGTGGAAAAAATGGATATGTGTAATGTATTGTACAATAGTTATAAATTCAAGTAAAGTAAAGCCCATAAATCTCATGCTGAGAATTACAAAACAAAATGGACATATGTATAAAATGAAGGGCTGCAGTAGACAATATAAAAGAATTGTTTTCATTGAAATGGTATTTTTATACTGTCAAAAAATGAAAGGACTCTGAATGGATCATTAAATTCTTTTAGTGGACACTGTGAATCACCTCTAACCCTCTCCACCTAAAAACTGAACAATAAAGTTACAATATTCATAGAGTTTCTCAGTTTTTGCTCTCAGTTTATGGGCAAAGACAATAGTCTACTGATAAGTTTCCTCAATTCTTAGGCTCAAATGATAATTTAAGATATAAGACCCCTGTTGTATAAAGGAGTGTGTATTTTAATGAAATAGCTGTGCAGAAATCACAGACCAAGCAGTGCAGCTCAATTGACTTTTGAAAAGAGGCAAAGTCTCCAGAGAAGAGAAATAAGTTATGTACAATATTTACAGAAGAAGCACGTGATATTCTTTGCTCTCTTGCACTGAATCTCAGTATAGACAAAGTACAGAGACCAATAACAGTAAGGGTAAGGTGACATTTTGAATATGACAATTATTCAATAACAAAAGCACTGAAGTGAATAGAGTTCTACACTGTAATAATATGTATTACCCTTGTATTGATATTTCACAGATGTTTCATCCTCAGTGACAGGAACTTGTATTTTGATTCTAACCTATGCCCTTTACATTGTATTTCTAGAATTAAATGCAAGAAAATTTTAAATATAATTTGTGTATTTTACAGCCATTGCCAATAGAATATTCCACCCTCTTCTTTTTTTTCCCCAAATCCCATAGTAATACTGGCACAATATGTGAAACCATCTATGTTCTTACTAAATTGTTATTATTTGGGGTGAAGCTTATTTCATAACACTTAAATCACCTTAAACACACGTATAACCTGATGCAATCTTCTGAAATATTTCTAGAGTTCCTAGAGGGAAAGGTGCTTGAACATGTACGCTGTTACATCTCAAACCAAACTTTGGTTTGATTCTGGTGTCTACTGGAATCTAGATACTACTTGTACCTTTGGTTGCTGCCATAGTCTTGTTCACAGCATGCAACAGGTGCCAGGTGGCCATGAAGGTTAGGGTTCACCTTCAGTATGTGTGCCATTATCTGCTGGACACAACTACTGCCTGGTTCCCCTGACTCTAGAGAGAACATGGGTATCTCAGTTAAGGTTTGTTTCTGATATTTAGATGGAGAGAGTTGAGTGAGATACAGCCTTTTAAATATGAAATATATATTCATGAGGAACTAAAAAAATGGGCCAAAGTCTTGGACTATATTTCCATGTTTTCAGCAAAGTAAACATGTCTAGTTTCCAGATGATCACTTGTTTAAACTGGGGAAAAGTTTGGAAAGCAGAAGCCATAGAAATGTTCCCTGATTTCCATTGACAGATATTTAGTTGGAAGTGGGCTCATAGAAAGTTTTTGCAACATGGTATTTATTTAAAAGCATTGAACGAGGTGATGTGAATTGCACATACAGGAGAGAAATTGCTTTGTTTCATCCTCTCAACATACAAATTATTCTACTTACACTCACACTGATTTGCCAATGTGTAACTTGGTATGACTGCTGCTAAGTACTGCAATAACAGCTGAGTAACTTTTTTCAGGGAATACTTTATTAGAGAAAATTGGAGAGGAGGGTAGACTGGTGATGAACTTGTGAAATCGGAGGTTGAATAATCTCACTCAAAAATGTTTTAACAGAAATCGAGTAGCCATAACACAATAGAATTTACTGTAGTTAAAGGACAATTTCATTTCCAAAACTGATCAAAATGGGTTGAGTGCCTCAGCTCCACTTTTTACACGTGTATAAAAGAGCTTCTGATTTGTCTTTAATCCCTTTTATTATTTTAAGATTTCATAAATCACCAAGTGAAATAGACCAAAGAATAGGTTTTAGTATCCAATTAAGTATATAATTTTTACCTAGTATCTTTCTGTAACTTTTCCATTTTTCAAACAAGATAAATAAGAGAGTAAAGAAGCACCACACAATTTTTTTTCAAATTATCCAAAAGCTTTATTTTTTTGGTACAACAAGTAATTAAAAAATCCCCAAAGCAGTCATGATTACAGTGATTAACACTGAGTATGCCTCAATATGTGGGTACAAATCTAGCATAGCAGTTAGAACTATATATTGTTGTGTCTGTGCTGTTAAAAGAAGGAAGGTCAGGGAGCAGTCCTGGCCCTGAAGCCAGACCACCTCTGTTGGCTTACATCCATTGGCTAAGGGCTACACCCTTATAGAGTATGCTGGCTGTGCCCACCCTGGTGTCCTTTGGTTGCCATTAGCTCTTTCATGTCCCTTATCTCAGGCTCATAAAAGTAGAAGAACTACTGAACTAATCTGTACCAGTACAATGACAAAATTTTAGTGGACAAGTTTGGAATAAAAATAGGTTAGAATACAAAAGAAGAGCTAAGGAAATAAGCAAAATTTGATTTAAGTTTAAAAACTTAAACCAAATATTTTGAAATTCTTTACAAAGGAGAGAAATATCCATATCCCTGTGGAGGAACTGAATGCCTAGAGGAAGGCCTGTGGCAGCAGTGAAAATAATTTTTCTGCTATGAGGAATGCTTGAATACTTATATGCCACGGAAGAACTTACTGTTTGTATAATTTCCTCAAATGAACTTTTTTGCAGGCAACATATTAATCTGATTCTGTATCCATTACAGAAAAATAAACAATGCTTAGTCTAACATTTCATCTCAGAATTCAAATAATTTCTAAATAATAATTCTAAATAATCCTAATTTGTGTCACCTTTGCACTTGGCCTTGGGTCTACACTGCAATCTGTCATTGCATATTGTTCTAAGGGATTTTTGTTTCAAGATGTCATTCCCTGGCACTCAAACCTTTGATGGTTTTGCCCACAAATTGTACAGGCAATGAGGAACAAAGTTCCATAAGTAATTCCCTTAAAGACTACTTCTGACTTCAAAAGCTCCTTATTAAAAAGTAGATCTTTGGAGCTCTTGTAGTAGACACCAAGTTGAGGGGTACAAGGGTGTTTGGGGTGAGCACTCCTCTATCACAGCTGTTCAGTAACACTACTTTCTTCTAGGCAATCCTCATTACAGCTTTCCCAATCTACTCTGGAGAATAATGGAGCATCTGCCATCACAGTATGAACCTCATTTTACAAAGAATCTCTTCAAATATACCAGTGGAGGAAATGCATAAACATTCTCTTCTCTAAGATCATTGGGGTTTAGGTGCCGTTGATTGTGATTATATTATTTCAGAGCCCATTTATGAGTGGTTTCTCATTCCTTAGGTACTTCTTTCTCCCAGGTTCACTAGTTAAATGGCTAAAATGTTTGTACTAATATTTGCAAGCTCAGACAAGTAGCAAAGTATATTTCAGGGAGAGTTGTTTTATTTTTGTTTCCTTATGACCTACCGTAGTGTATATCTACTAATACTTTCCTTTTATTTTTCTTCTTGAACTTTTACTCACAAGAGAGGGAAAGTACGGAGGAAGACAGTGTGCCTTCGTGTTGTCTGAAGATTTAATTTCCAATTAAAATCAGTCATTATTGAGGTGTCATGTATTAGCTAAACAAACCTCATCTCCTTTGAGATTCAATCATGCAACCAGAACTAGCACTACCAGGGGTATTTTTAAGACTGGAAAACAGAAAATACATATTTTAGAACATATTATTTACTGAATTGAAAGCAAAAGATGTTTCTTGGCAAAAGCAAAATGCTAATATTTTAGAACAAAAATATTAACTGTTAAGCTGTTACATTGAATACTCATAATATTTTCTTTTTGAATATGCCTTTAAGTCTTTATTAGCTGTATAACAATTAAAATTATATCTATAGATATAATATTATTAATAAAAAATAATGTTTTTTATTATTACTGTTACTTAGAAGACATAACACTTTCCACACCCAGACTGAAATGTCACTTTCGTTTATACTTGCAATCCTTTAAGTTTTAGTTGGAACAACTTTGGAGCAAAATAACAAACTTACTTACATTTAGGAAACTGGTATATTGCATTTCAACTTAGCACAATGCCTTTCTATATTTCTTTCTATGTGCAGTTGTTTACCAAAACAGAACTGCCTTCAGGAATTGTTTAAATATTAGATTATTTGGGGAGAATTTTCTCTTGACTACAAAAGAAAAAAGAAAATATGACTGAGTTCTAATAAAAACATAGGAAATATGTTGAATGGAAAGAGGGGAGAGGAGGAATGGGGGTGGATGGAAAAAATGCAGCAGAGGTTAATAGAAAGAAAACAGCATAAAAGGTGAGCAAAAAAGTTAGATGAGAAGGAGAATTAATCTGATACAATATGAATGGAGAGAAAAGCAAGCAAAAATAGAAAACTTAATATTAAGTTTACAAGTTAGTGGCTATTGCTCATAATCATGGCACATTGCCAAAATACCCTGAAAGAGCAAAAATCTAGTGCAGTATTGAAGTACAAAGATCACTAAGTAAGCAGAGAAATAGCTTAGACATTATCTTTATTTTTTAAAATAATGGGTATCTAATACAAGATACACATAAAGTCTGAACACCTTAATTTACAGTATGCAAAAAGAGTGGCATGGTTAGAGAGAAACAGAAGCTCGGAGAAAATTAAGTATTTTAACTTTTATACTTCAGGGGAATTGGTCCTTTCATTATATGTCCCTAATCACTACAGACTTACCAGAAATTTGGAAGTCCCAATTGTAACCTTTTTTTTTTTTTCGGTATCTGCTCATCTGCCTGATTCCTCTCATAGCCAGGTGTGAGGCAATGAAGCATAAAAAGCTGCCGCCTTCTTCACCTTCTGGGCCTTCTGGTTTGTGTTTTCAAGGATTTAAAAAGGATTTCTATTCCTGCTAGTCACATGGTTCATTTCCCAAACCATTTAGTACCTTTAAAAGGAGGATGGATAAATCACCAAAAATATTTTTGTGGGAAATGCAATTCTGTATAAAAGGTGCAGTGGTCATGCCAGCTGGCTATCCAGGTCTACTGCTCTGCATACCATTTATGGCATTTCTGGGCAGCTCATGTTTGCTAAAGAGCTTATTGCCAGTGGTTTTCTTCAGCTGCACATTCCATATCCCTATATATGAGTTCTGAAAAGCAAAAGTGGTTGTTTTGGCATGAAAATTATGTTTTGAAATAAACACATGTTAAATCAGAATTGGATAGATAGTGAAAAATATTATCTTGTTTTATCTTACATTCACAGTCTTATAGTGTCACAGAAGGAAACGCTGATGGCTGTTCTTGTTCTAGATTTGTCCTCTGAGGTTTTTTTCCTTACTCTGAAATATGTATTTATTTTTTTCCTTTGATTGTCACAGGGCCTTGGTTCTGTCTTCAAAAACCTTTTGCATAATATCCTGGAATGGCACTGGTCTGTGCTCCTGTCACAATTCTATGTAATTCATAGCCCTGGCATCCACCTTCTGAACAGTAATGGAAAATGTTTTGAAGATCAGTGGTTGCATCTTTCCAAGCTCAATTCAATGTTATATTAGGAATTTTCAGACGGTTCCTTGGAATTGATTTAAATATGGATTTTCAAAAATATCTGGATGGGGAAATCTCTATGATTCACATGGTAATATTTTAAAAAGTCCCCAGGCACATTAGGTTTCAAACACCATGATAGCTTAAGCTTTGGAAATCTTAGTTGGCAAGTATAGATATGGGTACCTGACTATCTGTAGTGCTTCTAGGCTTTTTTAGGAGCTATTTGCATGAAAGTTTCAAAATGTTGGCCTTGATAGCACAACTGAAGAAGTAAGGACATCAAATGTATTTGAAGGCACAGTTGACTACCATATCCTCAGTGTTGTGACATGGTAACAGTGTCACTACATCGTATTTAAACTCTGTGCTCATGGAACTTTGTTACTCCTCCAGTATCTCACTCAGTCTCTTGATTTTCCAGACAAGGGGCCCTTCCAGCCGGTGTTCTCCATCCCACAGGGAGAACGATGGCTCTGGAGGATGAGTGTATGTATGCTCGTAGGTCCGTGACATCAAGTTAAAATGCAGGCAAGGCACGTACCGACAGTGAGGATGAGGAAAATGTTCACAGGTTCAAAGGTCCTGCAATTTATGCTGGCTGCCATGCCCTTCATGGCTTGCATGCTGCTTACCAAGGCAGCGTGCATAAGTGTGGAGGAAACAGGTGGAAGGAAGAAAGGAAGACTGCTTATAAATTGTTCAGTATCAAGCTAAAAAAACAAGTGTCTGTACTGCATGCAGTACATCAGTCTTATCTTTGCCAGGAATTGTGAAGGATACATGAACAGAAAAGAACAATGTCCCTTATTAAATCTTCCTCACTATTTCTGAAGCTTTCAGCTGTATTTCCAGAGAATAATTGTAAATTATTTGCAATTAAAATTTTTTAAAAGGGAAATATTACATGAGGAATAGCTCTTTAAGACAGATACAGGATTCCATATATCAAAGGCAGACATTAATTGGTCATATATACTAAGATGTGAGCATATGAATTACTTCATGTGGAGTTCAGTTTTTGTATTTTAGAAGTTCAAGCCCACATGGATTTTTAACTTTGTGATGAATAAAAGCAAAGATGTAAGAAATGTTTAAATGTGTTATGTTTCATCTGGATATAAATATGAAGTCAGACTTACTGGAGCATTTTTTTCTGACCTTGGCCAAATGGGCCTCAAAGAAGGATCTCTCAGGTGCTTGACCATTATGGTTACTCCAGTGAAACCACTGCAAGAGGTGGCAAAGCCCTCAGTAATTGACACTTACCATAAAATAAAATCATTTGTTTCATTAAGCTCCAGCCATGTCATAGAATGTTTCCTGGAGCTCACTGTGAAATTGTACAACTATATACCATAAGAAAAAAATATAAATTTTGTGACTGTTTCATTAAGGCTTTACATGTTATCATCACACAAAACTAGAAAACAGCTTCAGGCACTTGCTCTGAGCTGAAGAGATCCAGTGAATTTTTTGAGCATTTTAGACAATTTTTTCCTTTGTTTCCTTTAGTTTTTCAGCTTGTCTCTTAATACTAAAGTATTTATTTATAAAATAAAATTACCCTTACATTTAACAGACAATGAATTAACTCATGATCTGCCCTAGTTTGTTTTCTCTTAATGAGATATTTGAAAAAAAAAAAGCCAAAAAAAAGAAAAGCCCTAATATTACTAAAATAATACTTTCCCATAACCAGGAACTTAAATCTCTGGAAAAAGACAGTGTTCTGAGGAGTAATTTTTTTCCTAATAAGATCTGAGAGATCCCTATTCCCATCAAAATCTTATCTTGAGAGTTATAGAGGACTCCTAGTATTACACTTAAGAAGAACGTCTTTTACCGTTGTCTGCAAACTCTTTTTTCTCAAGAGATTCCTTAATGTATAATATGTCTTCTTATTTCTTTGGGATAGGACATTAATTTATTCTATGCATAAGACTTGCAGAGAAAAGGATATGTTCAGTAACTTTTTTAAATGTCTCTTTCAATACACCTAATGCATCGATCTATTGAAAAGCCTGCTAGCTCTGCCCAGTAAAAATGCCATTTGTGTAGGATCGCCTCTCCATCTGTTGTGGAACTTGGTTAGTAGTGATAGGATAAATAATATAAGATGTGCTGATACTCCTGACTACTGACAAATGAAACCAGCTAGTAGTTTTAATGTAAATATATGCACAAATATACCTTCCCTGCAGAAACAGGAAGTACATTACATACATAGATGTGCTTTAGCAAATCACAGTTTATTATAATATGAACATAATATAAACATAAATGTTTAAATTTTTTTTAATTCATAAAGTAAAAATGTATTTAAAAAGTGAAAGGCAAAAAAAGTCAATAGATGAATAAAAATTAGAGGCCTCATGCTTTAAAAATAGTTTTAATCACCGTAGGTATCAGACAAAGATCAAAACAATCCCTTATGAGCCTAAGGTAGCCTCGTCTGAATTCCTTTATTCCTTCATATAAATTCTAAATTCCGATTAATTGATTGATTGGTAAATATATAGATAGATAGACAAATAGTCATAGAATAAAGAGATAAAGAAATCCACAGAGTTGCTTTAAGCACAAATATGGTGAGTTTTTTTATATTTCTTTGATATTATTTTGGTGTGTTGAATTTATCCCATTAGGATTATTAGCAGGCCTGTAAAACCCAGTGACCTCCAGTGCTGCAGAACAGGAAGTTTATCCACAAATATATTTTGATATACTGTCATTGCCAATTTCCTTTAAAAGTAATGAATTGTTATTTTTCTGTCAAAATGCTAAAAATGAAAAGTTAAACTTTAATATAATATTTTAATACTTGGAAAGTAAAGTAAAAGTCCTTTAGTCTGTGATCTTCTGTCTTAGATAAGGAAAGATTAATGAATTTCTTAAGATCTGGTTAACATGACACAAAATACTAAGCGTCTCACTGAAAGTGTGCTTTTTCCTCCCAGATGACATGATTCTGTCACTGACAGGGTAGAGGGAAAGATGCTGAATGCTGAAGTTCATTGAGTAAGTCTCTGCATTTGAAGTAATCATCCCAGTGCCCAAGAAGTTGTATGATCTGTTCAGGTGGCTACTTTCCCATCATTTTTTTTTTTTTTTTTTTCCCTAGCTCTTACAAGTGGATACTGTAAAAAAGACAGAGAAATAAGGGTTCCCAGGACACACCATGCTAACTCTGCAGCAGAGAGTTTTTTCTCAGAGCTCCACATATTCATGGCACTGGGGAATAAAAGCCTCCCCTGGCTGCTTTCATGCCTGTGCGGATGACTAGTGTATTGCAATGGTACTTGTAGAGTGACAACTGAATTCAAATTACCACATTTTCTTTTATGAATATGTTGGTTTCCCCCCCACCCCAAACAACAAAACAAAACTCAAAAATGGTTTGACCTCTATTCAAAATGAAGGGAATTGGTTAGAGATATCCTTTAATATTTTAGATATTTTTATTGTCTATTTATTTAGTAGTAATAAATCAGATTATATAGTTGGACAGCAACTTGATTTCATCTCTGTTCATTCTTGCACTCATTTAAAATTTGGTTCAAGCTCAGTCTGACTTCAATTTACTTCAGATAGAATATGTCTGTGGCACTGTAATCTCAGAGTTTAATGATCATTACCTAGTTGAATGCATTTTGCAGATTTTGCTTTCTGTTGATGTCAAAGTGATCCATTCTGCTTGCTTTATTTCTTCTGTTGGATTGCATGGAAATACAGTTTGCCCTCATTTTGATGAACAGTAAAAAAATTAGTGAACAATTCTATCAATAATTGACAAGACAACTCATCCATCAGAATCAATAACTAAGGAAAAGCAGCAAGTTTGAGTGATAAGTTGAGGAATTCCAGTGGAAAAAAAAGGAATCAAATCATCTCCCTGTACTGTTTAGTCTTTTTAAACTGTAATGACTAATGTAGGGAGTTTCAACTAAAAGCCTATATGTCTTCAGAATCTTGATTGTGAGATTAGGTATAACAATAGCTCAGCAATAATACTGAAACAATGACAAATCATGAAAACACCCCACAGGGATGGAACTGAAACTTTAATTATTTTGACAATGAATAGCAGAAGATAGTCTATGTATCTTTAGTATTGATGGAGAAGGCAGAATAAAAACCAACCCAACATTTTAAAAATGTTAAGAACCATTTTTAATGTCCTCTTTTGATCCCCTAAAAAATGCGTTTAAAAATTGTGCAAATAATGTTGTGTAGAAACTGCCATAATAAATATCGTACTGTTTATTGTACTGAACAGTGTACTTCCCAATGCTCGTTCTTACTGGATCCTGTATATAGCTGTTAATATCTTTATTTTGACTGTCCTGTAATTTAATGGGTCAATCCACACTGTGCTCAGCTACGTCCACATTTAGTGCTTTTGTGCTTCTGTTGCTACAAATATATAGTCACATAAGTACTTCACAGTTAGATATTTGGTAATGCTGTAATATGTCTTCATCTTTTGCCTTCTGTATGTATTGAAATAGTTAATTGTATTTTCACTGATGCCTTATTGCCTTTTCCATACAGTCCTTTTTCTGAGTATTTTGTTCCTGATGTTGTGTCATAAGTTGACATTAAGAAGTGACATGAAACAACTCATTCTAAAGGCCAACAGTTTCTTGACAGTTGACATTGCTGCAGGATTCAGATAATATCTTATGCAGCTTGATGGTGTTTTTATGCCTAGAAAGATGTTTTAATCTCTTGTATTTCCGTCAGGTTATACAGAAACTTTTGTTCCACTTGAATCTTTCCTGTGAGCTGCAGAAGTGATTGTTAACCCTACCTACACACACATAATACTACCATCATGTTACTTAAGCAATGGCAGGCTTAAAGCTGAATTAAGTCTAGATTTTTTGATGAAATGAATAGTTTAGGGGGGAAAAAAAGCAAACCACAAAAACCCCATAACAGTGACAAGTACATAAATGCTTTTGAATATGTATAGAAATTCAGGAAAACATTCAAGAAAATGGTTGAACTCACTGTCTCAGTCACTCAAATACCCATTTCTTAATATATTGATAAAATTTATTTCTAAAATTACACTTTAAACTTCCCCAGTTGTTCATGATGTAGAGGAAATATTTTCAGTTGTGAAAATTTAATTTCCGCTTATGTAAAAAGCACTTACACTTGGAGGTCAGTATGCAGTTTGACTGTTATTCTTCCAAAAGAGAGATTAATACTAGTTCACTTACAAAGACAAATTAATATTAGTACTTAATGGTTTTTTTCACTGCAGAACATTCAGTGGTGCATAAGGCTCATTCTTTGAAGAACGGATGTTTTTTCCAGTGACTTCAGTAGACGTAGGATCAGATTCCAGACTTCAAAGTCATAAACCAGAAAAGAACAATACTTTTTTATATTCATTCTATTAGACAACATAGGTCAAGAACAGCTTTAAATCTTGTAAACTATAATAACAGCAGCAACTTCTAAACAGAGTCCTGTCTCCTTTCTGTCTCAGTCAATTGGCTTACATTTGCGATTTCCAACTTTATATTGGAATCAACGGGAACACGTTTATTGAATAAATAATGTTAGCATTCTCACACCTTCAAAGAATGCTATAAAAAAGAATTCTCATGTGTTTTAGTATTCAATTTAAAATGTTAAATTTAAAATCTCCGGAATATATCTCAAATCCTAGTAAGACCTGTTTTACCTTATCATAGTTCTCTAGACTCCCTCTGTCAGCCACAGAGAAAAACAGGCACTTTCAAAAGGAATTTGTCCTTTTCCATTTATCTTACCTGCTGATGTGTCAAAACCAAAATGGAACAAATTACTCTCTGGAGCACTTCTTTCTATACATTGGCCATAGAAGGAATCTAGACAAATTAGCCCAGGCTACTTTCACTGAATTTTCACTGAATTTTTCACTGAATTTTTAGAGTTGGAAGGGACCATAGAGATCATCTAGTCCAACTTCCCTGCTGAAGCAGGATTGCCT
>JAOXJK010000001.1:125564288-125597345 GCA_025774025.1 Xenus cinereus
CTCTGTGTTATTGGGTCTGTCCCCGTGCCACCCCCTCTCCTCCCCGTCCCCCCCCGAATATCGTGAAAAGTTAAAATTCGGGTGAAAGTTGTTTCTTACGTCTATTTTAGGTAGAAATGGTGACCTGTTCTCTTGAAAGGGAATATGAAGATGCTGGTTCTCATCCACTGAGGCAAACATTTGCTTGGCTTAAATTGTTGCTGCTCTGCCTTTCTGTGCAAAGCCCCGCTGCCTCAATTCAAGCTGCCAGGAGCAAACAACTACCTGAACCACAGTGACTGCATTTTGCCAACCAGGGCTCCCTAGGGAAGTTACCCCATCAGATGGCTACAGCAATGGCTGAACTAGGAAAGGTTCGGCAGGCAGACAACTAGTTTTGTCACATCTTAACCTATCGCACGCAGATTTTCCAGGCCTTGTCTGTCAGCGGAGCCTGGTCTGATGTTGGTGTTTGAGACGCAGGTTTTGCCTCAGTCCAAGTATCTAAACAGCAGTCTGTGGAGAAGTCTCTCCACAGAAAATATTGAGCTCTGTAAATACTCATTTTCTTTTCACTCCATTCTTTACAGGAAATGAAGTGTTGATGTATTATCCACAGTGATTATTGTATTGTTCCTGCTGATCAAACAGGACTGTTAAATTACACTGAATCAAGCTGATGAAAGCACAGTATAGGTATGCTTAGAATGACATTGGAGGAAAACAAGGTCTCCTTCCCTCTGGTAAGATTATATTATAACAACAATAATAAAGTAGAACCTACACGATTTTGCTTTATTGCAGTAAATACATTCCCCAAGTTATTTTATAATGCAGCTTACGTCTGATGTAAGAGTAAAATTGTACCACGAACTTGAAATGCCATATAATAAAATAAAATTTCTGTATTGTGCACATGCTGCTCTGTAGCACATTGTTCAGATGTTCCTGTAAGAGCTGCTTACCATTCTGCAGTCCTCAGCATGAGCAGGTGCTTCACAACTTGGTCTCTAATAAAATAGTTATGCTTTTACATAAAGACTGACCAAAGCTTTCTAGAATGCTGCCATAACCATGAACATAGATCTGGGGAGCTCACCTCCAAGTTTACTGTACAATGAATGATTTAGATAGAAAAAGCAAACATTTCAAACTTGGGGGATGCAGTCAGCATTCAGAATACCCAGAGAAACTGTCATTGCCTTGAAGTTTTCTTTAGCATACCGCTCTTAGGAAATCTGGTTTCTCTGCTTTCAACAGACAGCTGTTTCTCCCTGTATTACTGTAGGCTTTGATTCCTGATATATCCAAGCTCATTAAGCAGCCTTGGCCTGTGCTTAGACTTGCTGGCATCATTGGAAATAAAAATAAATTTAAACTTAGGTATCATTTGAAGTAGGTACGTAATCTGTAGACCTAATTTGCCAGATTTGCGAGACAAAGACTATTTTGGATAATGTATAACATAAATACATTGTTGATTTTTTTGGCAAGTAAAAGAGAATTTTAAAAAAGAAAGAAATACATCTTGTCAACAGTCACATTCTGCTCAGTACTATCTACTCCATCACTCCATTTTTCAGCACTGAGGGAGCCTTCCAGAGGAAGATGAGCCACAAAAGCAATCCTTATTTAGCAGAATACAAAATTCAGGAATCCTAACCTGAAACATGATTGACTGCCCTGTTTGTAATAGGCAAAATCTGAGAGCCACGGTTCTGCTGCCATGGGAATCGTGACCATTCCCATGCGGTATTTTGACTATGCCTTGTCTGGCTTACATGGCTGCAAAGGCGTGAAGAATACCCCCAAAGTTGTTACCCTTGTTATTTACACAGAAAAAGTTTTCCAAAGGATGTATTCCATTCGAGTTCCCTAAACAAATCATACTGATCTGCCTATGTGTCTGTAAATGCGCAGGCACTGAGATTAAGATCTATTCTCTCTTTCCTAAATCATCCCATGGGGTAAAAAGGAAAGCTATATTGTGATATCTTCCTCATGGCTGCTATCCTGTGGTTTTAAGTAAAAATCATTGAAGGTGCTCAATTTTCTGTGGTTCCCGTTGCACTCCTTCATACAAAGGCAGCCTACAGGAAAGTGCACACCAGCTGCGTGTGACCCTCACTGGTGGATAATCCCTGCTGACTGTCCTACCCAAATGCTCTCTATGATTCCACAGAAAAGCTTATTTCACTGAATCTGAATTGGGGATGACACAACAAAACAAACAAACAAACAAACAAACCACTCCACCCACACACACACTTTTTTGCTCTCTTAAGCATCCTAATGGGCCTTCCAGCACAGGAAAGGAGATAGAGGGTATGGAGGCCGGAAGTGGAATCTGTTTCTTTTAACTATTTACTATGCTTTATGTTTCATCGTCTTTGAATGTCACTGTCCAGATAATCAGCATGGTTTCAGAGTATTGGTTTCCAGCACAAGAAAATATACTCATTTTCAGTCTTAATAACTGCTCAGGACTTTATTACTCTGAGCATTCTGAAGGAGTAGGAGACTGAGACACCAGCCTCATTTGAAAAGGACACCAGCTATGAACCAGAAGAGAGGCTACAGAAATATTTTGGAGGAAAATTTATGTGTCAAACATGGAGTCTCTTGAGCATTTTTTAATTGTCCTCAATGAAAACTATAGGTAAAAACTTACAGTGTGACAGCATAGCTGTGCTGATTTCCAAACTACATGAATCAGCTTGAAGTGTAAAGTTTCCTCAATATGAATTAACCATAAATACAGTTATATAATTTACCGTCACTGCTTTGTTAAATGTTCACAGGAACTTGCTGAAGCCATGAAACTAAACAGAAAACCAATACTTCCTTTGTATCTCATGATTTACAAGGGCTGTTTTAAAAGCAGACCTTTCCATTTGATGTACAAATAGTAAATGCACTCTGGGGATAGTTTCCAATAGATTTCTCAAGCTTATCCATCTGCTTGGAACATTTAAAGGCAAATCACTTGACAAACATTTCCTTTCAAATACTATTAGGAAAACATTTTTAAAAAGGCATTGCATCAAAGAACAAATTGTTAAACATGCAGTCAACATTTAAAACAACTATCTCAAAATCCCTAAAGTAGCTCAGAAAAAAGAACATAAAACTTTGAAAACCAAATTAAAAAAATCCGCCTTGAAGAGTCAAGAAGTCATGAAACTAGTAACTGTCAGATACTAAGTTGTAGTAAGTACTCTCCTAAAAAATTCCAGTAGTGGGTTGTTGCTGCTTATATTCTCTGCTGTACAGTGACAGAGCCACAGGCCACTGAACAAAAAAAAAATTAAGAGGCCTTCAGAAATTATTTAGTTAGGTAAAATGTTTAAAACAAAAGAATGGCAAATTCTGCACAACTGAAATAAATTAAAAATAAAAATAGGCACACACAGAAAAAAAATGCCCATGTTCCAGATACTTCTCATTCTCATCTGATTATTTAAAATATTTTATGTGTATTATATTATTTATTATTTTACTTATATTATTTTACCTTCTTAATCTAAATTCTGTAAAATACGACAGAGTATGCCATAAATAATACACTATTTAGAGCCCTAAATTGTGAAAGATGTTCTTGTACTAACAGGCAAAGTTCTACCTTTCAGATGAAGAACCTTGATATGCTGCATATGGAAAGGAGACACAGCTTCAGCCATTCTCATTCATCCACATGTACAATTGAATCTACATGAGATATTGTAAAGTAAACACTGAAATGAAAACATTTTTCTACTTTGCTGTATGCTGAACAGACATGTAAATTTGTATTTGTTTAAACAAACCATTTGTATGTCCTTTCACAATTAAATAGTATGCAGTGTTTAAAGACATAGGAGGTGGATTTTAGAGAGGTAAGAACAGCAAATTACCTTGAAAAATCAATCCATAGATTTGGAAATCCAGAGAGATCTTTTTCAATAAGTGACTTGTGCTTTAGTTCAGCTGAAGAAATAATTCTTAAAATACATTAGAAAATTTACAGAGCCTAAATAATCATACTAATATGAGAAACAAGGCAAAAACAACTTTTTAGGTTTGTGGGAATGAAAAGACTAGAAACTGGAACATTATCATGGTAGGGTTCAACAAAGATATCTCTTTACAGTGCTGCTATGTACAGCTAGCATTCCATTGGGTTGGTGCATGTGTTGTGATTAAAAAAAAAGTAAAAATCTGTAAAACTGGTGGTGTTACAAGAAAAATTGGATAACAGAAAGTATACTTGACTAAGCAGACTATGACAGGTGGTTTAAGTCCTCTCTGATTCCAATGAATATTAAGGATAACATATAAATGTATGACAGGTAGTCAGTCTTGGATCTTCAGTCAAAGAAATGGGAAGAAAAAGAATTATTATACTATTTAAGTACTGGTTATGTAGGAACTCTGACGCAGCGTGTACCTTTCAAAACAAGATATAAATGTCTAGAAAAATGCATAAATATTTCAAGTCAAAGAAATAATTTGTAAGAAAAAATATTATCATACATACCTTTTATGTTAAAAACTTGCTTTGCTTTTTTTCTTCTTCTTTGTTTATAGACTGAAAAATATCTTTCAGATCTCCAGATAGCCATTGCTTGAGAAGATATATGGAGGCTTTTCACTAACTTCCCTAATAAAAACGAATAAATAAATCAGAGACCACACTATGCCAAAACTACAAAAATATATAAATGATGTAGTCATCATCTTATTTGAAAGAAAACATTACCCGTGACTTTTGTGAAAACAAAGAGAGGAAGAATGAATTTAATCAAAACATTATGAAGTTACAGTGGTTACACTCACAGCTAGACACTTAAAGACTTGATTTACTTTGTTTTGTTTTTCAGCAAAGAATTATACCAATTTTCCTTAGCAATTTGGAATGCAAATTGATTTATTGCTATTAATATTACATGAAAATACATGGGCAGAATTGTGTAAAATTATTATAGACATTATGTCTGAGTCATAAAGATTCTTTCCCTTATAGAAACATATCCAGTTGTATTCTCATGTTAAGAAAGCTGGCATCTTAAATACTGTATATCTTTCATATGACACATTACATAATTTGCAGAAAAGGAAGAAAGGAGAAAGTTTACTTATCAATGTAGAAAGGACATACGAATAAAACATTTTGAACTTATCTCAGTATAGTTTTAATTAAACTAATTCTAAGAAAACTACAGTCAGATTCCCAAAGGCATTTTGGTGTCTAAAATTTGGTGTCTATAGGGTTTTCAAGAGAGCTTAAGGAAGTTAAGTTCCTAACTTCCACCTTTGGGCTTCTGAATGCCTTTGGAAATGCTCATTTGCTGGAGGGAGTTCAGTAAAAGGCCCCTAAGACGATTAAGAGACTGGAGCACTTCACATATGAGGAAAAACTGAGAGAGCTAAGCCTGGAGAAGTGAAGGCTAAAGCCAATCTTAATGTATGTAAATACCTGGAAGTCTAGTGCACAGAGGACAGAGCCAGACTCTTTTCAGTGGTGCCCAGTGACAGGACCAGAAGCAATGGGCACAAACTGAAACACAGGAGAGCCTCTCTGAACATCAGAAATGACTTTTTTCTGTGAGGGTGACCAAGCCCTGTCACAAGTTACCCAGAGATGTTGTGGGGTCTCCCTCATTGGAAATATAAAAAAAAAAAAACACCTAGAACACAATCCTGGGAAACTGGCTTTAGGTGGCCGTGCTTGAGCAGGGATATGAGACCAGATGACCTTCAGAGGTCCCTTCTAACCTCAACCTGTCTGTGATTCTGTTTACGCAGTTGAGAAAGCTGAAAAAGGAATTTAATTAAAAGTATAACAGACAATTAACCTTAGACAAAACTATTTTAAAATTTAAGAATACTTTATTATCCATAGCATTATGCTGTCATGCATTTAAGAGAGAAAAAATCTACAAGATTTTAAGTGAAGAATATATTTCCCTGCCCAGGAAGATTGCATCATAATTGCCTGAACAGAGTAAATATCCAAATAATCTACATAAAGAGAAATTTATCAATAAAAGAAAATTAATATCAAATCAGTTAAATGCAATAATTTCTAAAGTAAGGTGACATATTCTGTTACTTTCTAAAAACCCAAGAATAAAAGCAGTGACTAAAATAAGAGTGTAAATAAAATCTCTCCTGCAGGCAATGACTGGGGTTTTTTATCTCTGCCGATCTCTGTGCAGGTAACTGTAATCAAAGCACCAGTACACCAAATCAAGGGTAGTATTCTGTCCATCTGAAGGTGAAATAGCTCAGTAATACAACAATGCTTCTAGCTCCACAGCTTTTGGCTGTGACTGAAAGAAAGCTTTGTGAAGTAAGTATAGAGTAGAATTTCCTAAATGTACGTGTTCTTTGACTCCAGAAAATTCAGGTTCAATAGGGAATTGTTGTTATTTTTAACTATTTTGATTAAAATATTTTTTAAAACTTACATGGATTCTTCTCACATTGCTTGACTAGTGTCTCTGAAATGATATTAAAAAAATAATCTGAAGTGTAACATCCTGTGGCAGAAGGTTTCACTGTTTAATTAGATATTTTGTTAAAAAACATTGGCTGTTTTGTTTACATTCAGTTTAAGGTTTTGGTCCTTTGCTGGATCTGGCAAACTACTTAATCAGATACTTATCTTTAAGCACACACATAATCCATTAATGAGATTTTAAATTAATCATATGCTTGAATATAATGCTGATTTATGGTTTGAGTATATAAAAAATTTTCACTGTCCTGATTAACAAAAACTTACAAAAGTTACAGGCGACTAGAGGTTCTTGAAAATGGAAAAGTGCTGCCTAGTTCTAGTCATGCTCATATTGTTTTGTGTGAGATTAGTTCACACTCCTTGCTTTGCAGTTTATCTTTCTGTACTGCTGAACAGTACAATTATTATTTGTGCAATCATTTAGAATCAATTTCAGAAACTTAATTTTAAAAATATTATACTGAAATGAAGAATCAGTAGGCAGGATCTGTAGGCATAATTTCTCATCACATGGGAGTGAACACTACTGGGCTACTTACTGGTTCACAAAAGTACTGTCACTGCTTGTTTCATGCAGCATCCTGAGCGAACTGAAAAAGTCAAACCAAAAAGCTAGTTCTAACACAGGATTTCCTCTGGTGGAACTCTTCCTGAGGGCAGCTCAGATCTAAGGTAGAGATCAGAAAGAGACATCATCATCATCAGTACCTGAACTCCAGTAACTGCAAATCACTTGAGGCTCACTTGGAGCATCACCAGTTGAAGACAAAGGCTTTCTGAGTCATGCCCACTGTCTTCAGATCACAGGAGCACACACACAGAGTACAATGGGCTGTAAAGATGCATTACTGGCCTCATTCACTGGATATTAAGGTCCTTTACTCCAGAAACAAATCGCAAGTGTCAACTGCTTTTCAAAGTTCTTTTCCTCAGAACCCTCATAGGGATTAATATTTTTTAATACATTACTTTGTATTTCAATTCCTTGCTTTATATTCAACTAATCAACAACTCTCATTGATCATTGAAACAAAACACACAATAATATTCAGAAAACACAGCAAAATCATAGCTAATGCATGCTTTTGTTTATGATATTTTGTATACTTGAACTGTAACCATTGAAATATTTTGCACCAGCGCTTGCTACTTAATGCCAAATTCCTTTTTGGTCCATTGGTGTTGCAGTAATGCATTGCTAAAACCATGTATTTCTGAAAGAGTTTTATTTTTCTGTCCTCACAATTCATTTGTATGGGCAGACTTCTGAGTTTCAATTAATGGGTAGCCTTTCATTTGCACATCTTTTAGATATTTTGGGGTTGTATTTCTTGTTGGTGCACTTCTATATCCTTTTTTTTTTCCCTTTTCAGAAAGAATAAAAGAACAATAGGAAGAAACACAATGCAAGAAACATGAGAGCAAGAGAGAATTAAATAAGAAGGTGACAGAATAATATTAATCTGAGTAGACACCAGACAGCATTGAGGCTTGTTGCATAGGTGTAGATGACTGAGGTGGAACTTGGAAAAAGAATCACAAAGAGGAACATGACAGGATGCAGACCACAGAGAAAGAGTAGAATTTAAGAGCAGAGACCACATTTAGATTGAGTAGGAAAAGTGGAAGGAGGCATGCTAGCAAAAGGTACTGTTATTTGACAAGAATGAGAAGAACTAATGATGAGCCATTGAGGTTCCAATCACTGTTCAAAGCAATTCTTCAGCTAATCAGGAACATTGGAAGAACCTTTTAATCCACTTGTGGAGCACTGGATGAATTCAAGGTCCACATTTTAAAATATTATTGAAGAAAAGCTGAAGAGAGAGATACGAAGAATGTATACAATTTTTTGAGTTGAGCCACTGTGTGGTAATTAACTTCACCATTTGTGCACATAGTAAGAGGTCTGAGGACCAATGAAAGGTGACACTCACTGATGCTAGAGAAGCTTACTGTGTCACTCAACTCCTGCTAACAAAATTTTTAGGAAATTCAAACTGGAAGGAGATTATGATTGATGAATTAAATTCTATGAATTCACTATGCTGAATCTAACACAAACAAACCCTCAAGTTATTGGTCTATGCAGGACTGAGCATGATTTAGTCTCTATTTCAGTAAATACTTATTCATGCAGCTTCCGTTACTTTATGACACCAGCATTTTCACTCTCAGACTTACAAAGACAAAACGGCCTTTTTTTCCTCTTCAGCTATTCTCTAAACTATTTATTCTCTATTTATTTTCTCCCTTCTGCAGCCCTGTGCTTGACCATGTATGACATTTTCATATCACAAATCAACAATAGAATGACAAATAGAGGTTGAATACTCTAGGAAAAACACAACCAAAAGCAAGGTATGCTTCTTTGTCTAAATGATGTGCTAGTGAACAATAAGATTTCAGGTTTAGCTACTGAAGTCCAGGCCTGCACAGAGGTGCTACCGATACATTATGCAAAGCAGGAGCTAGAACATTTCTTTAATCAGGCCTCTGCTTTTAAAGACTGTTTCTATTCAGCATTGCTCTGAAGTTAAAACTTTTGGCAGTCTGGCTTTGCAAATGTGCTTTTCCTTTTTTTCTTTTTTTCTCTCTGATTAAACTCCTTTTAAGGAGTTCTGTTGTTACACTAAGAGCCGCGGCATGGAGGATTCATACAGAAGCAGACATTTGTGGTTCAGTTCCTATTTCTCGTGATGAGGCTACGATTGCACATGTGGGTAACTGACTTTCTAGAGAGGAAGCGAACATTACAATGCTGAGAGGGACCTGTGCCAACGGCAATATTGCTCACTCCTTACCACATTTGTAACCATGAAATCCTAAATAACTCTGTTCGTTTCTCTCCTTTTGTTGTTAAGCATTGCAGCAGATCACTTGTTTTTCTTGTCCTGAGGCTCCCACTGCTTTCATGCTTATTTCATTGCTCTGTTTCTACCTTGCTGCATGGTTTCTGCAGATGGGTACTTTTCTTGACTGTACTGTCGGTGCATAATAGCCCTTGGCATTTCCACTTCAGTGCCATTATATTTAATGGGAAAATGCTTCAAGCAGCTGCAACTTGGCTGCCGTATTTTCTTAGGGCCAAATGGTCTCTTGGTGCACAAAAATCATGAAAAAGTAAAAACTCAATCAAGATCTGTGTGGATTGCATGTCAAATGAAAGGTACAAATATAGGCATGCAAGAAAAAACATTTCTGTGTCCTGAGAACTGTATTTACCAGCAGTTGATCCACCAAACCATGAATTATCAAGGAGGGTCCACTAGCATTACCTTTTGAACAAGCTTCCACTGAACATTCTAGGGTGCATTCTGACTAGAGAGACTAATTCCAAATTTAACTCTCTCTTTTGCATCTGGAGGTGCTGGTCCATTATGATCCCAGTAAGAAACTCAGACTCCATAAGGTATCATTTAAAATAGAATTTGTTAGAGCTAGTACCGGAAAGAGTGAATAATACAGAAAACATTACATCCCTTTAGATCATGGGAACTCCATGTGGTTTTGCATCTCATGGGCCTCCAATCCATAGGCGACATGCTGGGCAGACCCCATTCACAGAAGACATTCCCTCATTTCAGTCATTTGAGCTATTATACGATGTTCTTATAAGAAAATGTATTTACAGCACAGTACAGTAAGGTGCAAGAACAACACAGGCTTGGGCATACTCATGTGAACTTTTATGTGGATCACTAACTCTTCAGCCTACAGTGGTGTCCTGGTCAAGATCAATATTCTCTCTTTCTTACAGACATATAAATTTGTGCTACAACATAAACTGCCCTGTGGTAGTTGATATGCATGTTGTCATCTTGGTTATTGAGATACTTTCTCTATGCATCAAGGAAGAGAGAATCTTCTTTCTGAATTGTTTTCTGGGTATCAGCCTCAGTCCCCAATGAGGATGGAGGCAATAAGTTTCAATATCGGACACTAAAAAGTCATTAAAACTGGGCTATGACTGTGGATTGATACATGTTTTAAGGGCTGAAACCTGCTGACGTACAGAAAATACAAGCGAGCTTGAAAATATAACAAAATTAGCTGCTTGTGGTGAGCACAAAAATCCACCCATGGTCCCTCAAGAAGCCAGTCTTCTTATAAAACAAGTTTGACAATACTTTGAGTAAGATAGATGCACTTAGTTGGTTTTGGCTGGTGCTTTACATACACCCATTTAAATGAGGACCTGTTGTCTTTGTATACAGCTAGTCACAGACTCCTCTATACAGTCTCCCAGTGACTCCCCTAGACACAGGGGAATACCGCAGAACTTAAGCCTGATCAAACTTTAGGACAAACAGGGTAATTTGTGCTTTTTGGTTCAGACTAGGAATTCAACAACTGCCAGTGTTCATCCCAGAATATATAGGGAATGTGTTCTAATATTTTAAGGGATGCACTCAAGAAATGGTAATGAAATTAGCATTGTAACCTTGAGCAGATTACTTAGTGGCTTTTGACAATTCCACTCATCATGAAAAAAGCTAGTAAGATCTGAATACAGTTGCATATTCTCCATGATATCTAACTAGACATATATAACAACAAAGTTGACCATATCTGCTTAAAATAGTGGCCCACAAATGGAGCCTTAGTTTTGGATATTTTAATAAAATTCAATAGTATCTAATTATACAGATATACTCCAGAAAACCTTTCTTTGTGATAGCTAACTATTTGTGGTGGATTGAACTTGGCTGGCCACAGGATGCCCACCAAGCTGTTCTATCATTTCCCTTCCATCAACAAGGACGAGAAAAAAGTGAAAAGCTCATGGGTAAAGATAGGAGAGGAAGATTATGCACTAGTTACCGTCATGGGCAAAACAGACTCGACTTGGGGAAAATAATTAACAACTATATTTGGTCTGGCTGAGGTGAAGTTAATTTTCCCCACAGTAACCCTCATAGTACTGTGCTTTCTACTGGTATCTAGAAAGGTGTTGATAACCCACCAGTGTTCTGGTTACTGCTGAGCAGTGCTAACACAGCATCAAGGCTGTCTCTCCAACATTCTCCCCCTCACAAGTAGGTTGGGAGTGGGCAAGATCTTGGGAGGGGACACAGCCAGGACAGCTGACCTAAACTGACCAAAGGGATATCATGTCTTTTTAACATAAACTTACAGTTCCCATAACAAAAGAATTTCATGCAAATCTCACTGAAAAATAAAATTCAAATATAAAATACAGAAAGACCAGATGTTTGAAATGTAAAGGCAAGGAATATAAACAATGTGGTCTATTTGCATGTTTGAAGACTCTGGTCATGATAGCCAAAATGATTTTGAGCTTTCAGTTGCCTAACTTAAAACTAGGATTGTTAACTGCTGATGTATACAAAATCACTGAAAATTCTGGCCTGCATTCCCTCATATCCTTTATATTCTACATAATTAGCGTTCTGATTACGAATTCAAGGTATGGATTCAGTTTCTCACTAATTTACATGGACATACTTTACTTAAAATATTATGACCTGTTTTACCAAATCTAGAGTATTCCTTCCACAAAAGAGAAGATAAACATATAATAGAAGTAGAATAAATACTGGAACATTGGCCCCAAATTCAGGGGGGCCAATAGGAAATAGAAAATAGGAGGATACTGTGAGACAAATCTGTATAATCCATGTGCAGAAATCATTAAACTGGGGAGAGGAATGGAAACAACAAACCTGGAGAACTAATATTACCTGCACACCTATTAGATAGTATTCCTCTTGATGCGAAAGGAGAATTCATTTCTTTGGCTGTACTTTGCAAGGCCTTCTTTTATAAGCTAGATTTATGCTCATCTTTGTAAGGGGGGGTAGCCAATGATTTGGGATAAAGCCAAAAGGAATTAATAATGGTGCCCTGCTGTCCTCCTTATAGGTGATGTATTTTCACTGTTCTACATTTCCCTTACAGTATTTTTGACATGAGAAGGAAGGATCTAGGTTAACATTATCTCTCCAGCAGAGCATGCAATGACAGGATTTTATGAGGACTCTAGGACTCATGGTTAAAGTTCAGAAATGATAAGTGGTAAATTAGTTGCCTCTATTTAAAGAAAAAAAAAAGATATCTTAAGTAACCTTCTGTATGCATGTCTGACATGATAGCCCTTGCATGCTAAAGAGATTGGATGAGTGTAAAAGACAACAAAATGAAGCACTGAAATTTTATTGAAGCATGAAGTTTTCTGACTTCGTGAAAAATGGCCTTTTACAGACCAATTCTATTCTAATACTATTGGAGTGCGTTTTGAGGCTATTCTATTAGGTCCATTGAACTGACACCTATTTTGGATATTAAGTATTAAACTTATTCCTGAACATGATTTTTCTTTTTCCCTTAAATGTACTCACAGAAAATTAACATTATTGAATTACTGTGTCTTGAAAACTATTACTGTGAATTTAAATACACAGCAATTCCTTAATTTATAATAAAAAATGAGAAGGATATACAATGATTCTGGATTTTTTTTTTTCATTCCACTGGAGATTTCCAGCAAAGAGAAAGTAAATGAGGCATAAAGTCCTCTGTAGTTCCTTTCTCTATTGAAAATGAGATTGAGTATTACACAGCTATTGCATATTGCATACAAACATTAGCTCAACTAGTTATTGATTTTGGTGGTATGGAAAATCTGCTAAATTCTATTTGGGCTACCAAAAGATTCAAACAAAGGAGATACATTTTGGATTGCCACATCAGACTTTATCTATTTACTCACATTTCCATAAGGCGAAAACACACATAGTTAATAGTTGCAGATGTACACTTGGAGAAGGTTCATTTAAGATAAGCTAGTATAATATTCTGAAGCTATGTCATCCTGCTTGTAATTTTAGAATTGGTATTTTCAATAGGCAGAGCCAAAAAAAGACGCACGTGTCTCTTTCACCTTCTCACCCATTAGGCTTATTCATCTGTCACTGGCTTCTCTTCACTTAAAAAGTCATTCTTGTTGGCAGAAATAAAGTGACAGCCAGCAAAGCTGTAGTGTACTTGTCTTCACTCGACATCTCCTTAGAGAGATCCCCCTAGTGAACTCTCTCTCTCACCGTTGTTTCAGCCTTGTCAACACAGTTTTAAAAGCATAAATAACATACAATTTTAAACAATGTCTAAATTGGTAACTATTTTGTTAGCCTTTCAAGATATTTATTTATCTGTGAGTGTAACATGATGAACTATCAGAGCAAGTTTTTGAGAAACAGGTTATCTGTGATTTTAAGACAATGTAATTCCATTTATTTACAAACATTTTTCACAATTAGATGCCCATTTCTTCTAAGAAACACTTTTGCCCAAAGGCATTGCTGCAGATATGATTTTCTCACTTATTAACAAAATTTGAATTTGTGTCCTATCCCATTTCAGCAGAGTAAGTTAGAAACACCCCAATCTGATTAAATAAATAAGACAGGAAAGTAAGTTATGTATATCCATATTTTTGTTCCCATTCTAACTTGTTAACAGAAATAGACTTTATACAATAGTTCATATATTAATTGATCAAAATAATGCCATGGAAGAAAGCCTCTTTCTTCGATCTTCTGACTTGTTATCTACATTCCTATGACTAGCAGAAAGATTAGATTAGACTAGGTTAGGTTAGATTAGATTAGGTTAGATTAGATTAGATTAGAAGGCAGGAAGAAGAGGGGAGAAGGAAAACTGATGGAAAATTATCCTGGAGCTCTATTTTGCAAAGGATGAAATCATTTTCACATTTAGTGGATGACAAGTCAGTACCAAAATCATCACCAACTTGCATAGGAACAAAATTTTCAATCGATGCACACAAATATACACACACTGACAAACATGCATACAACAAGGGCAAAGTGTGGGAAGCAAAGATTTCCCTAGCGCTCGAGTCATATTTTTGTCAGTCAGAGTTATGGACGTAACCACAGGCTTGTGGATTTTGAATTACATTGTACTTGTCCGCATCTGAAAATTTGCATGGTTGTTTAAGGAAGGTCCTATTATCATGCCAAAGACATTTGGGTTGTACTTAGAAATTATCACAATCTCACCAACAGTTACAGACACAGCTTCATAACGTTCCAGCCTCATTTTTTGGACACATTCAACCCCACATGTTTCATTTTCACAAAATCCAAGCTGTTTTTGTGAAGGATCTGACAGATTTCCAAGATCATCCTCGCCAAAAAAAAAAAAAAGAAAAAGATCTGTTACATTTCTGCTACAAAACTGTGGAAGATGTCTTTGGTTTTGTATACAAAGTTGTGTGCAGTGCTCATCTTCACACCCCTCCTGTGGGAGTGATATGTGATGTGCAATCATACGCAGCTGTCTATGACATATATGTCTACACTTAAGATAGTCTTTCTAGTTTCATTTGTACTCAATGACGAATGATAAATTGTTCAAATTGTGAACCCTTGAACCTTAATATTCACAGCATGATTAACAGTTTTAAGGTAGATATTTAAAACTAGCTAGCTAGATAGGAATATATATGGTGCATTTTGTTTCCCCTTGTTGACATTAAAGGGACCATGAAATGACCAGTTCATACATATATGTCTGAAACCACATGTTGTGAATCTACCCCTCTGCATACCTTCATATAAAACGCATTCATACTCCTTACAATGTCCTCTCAACTGCTTCAAAAAGCAAAAACAGCCACCAGAGATTAATTTTACATAGATGCTTTCTCTTTTCTCCGTTTCAGATAACCATGATTCATTCACCAATTGCAAAGTTGGAGAAAGGGAGGAAGCTAATTTAAAAACACCACGGAATCCATCTAAAATAATAATCCTCAGAAAGGAGACCCTGCTTTTACAGCTGACCTGTGTCCTAAGTATCATTCAGACTCTAGCATGTAAAATTCATAATTCAAACAGGCTACAAAGAATTTCTTCAATGCCTCATAGCTATCAGTAACCATCCAGATACTATCCTGAGATCCATGGACCTAGACTATTGTTACCAGGTAGGTCGAACATGGTTTTGTAGTCTGGTTAGGTAAAGTGTTTCTGGGAATTACATAGGAAGAAATGGATGTAGTCAGCCACAGTAGGTGGCTTCCCGTACTGTTGGCATACTTGTGTAAAACACCCAGTCATTTATAAGGCACTAAAAATAGGTACCTTTTTAAAAAATCTTGCTTTTCATTCTGCTCTTAAAAACCTTCCATCTTTTTTGTAAGCAAACAATTTATAAAAGAAAATAAAGTCAGTCCTTATTTACTTGATTTAAACCGCTTCATTTTATCAGAAATAAACATTTCCTAGTTTTGTACTTTGTCAGAAATATGAAAAAGAATACTATGGCTAAGAAAGAATCAGAGAAAGGTTTAATAAATTGTGGATATCTTACTTAAATTACTTATTTTACTTTATTACTATCTGAAAAACTCTGAAAATCTTGTGTAAATTACTTTTTCCATGTGAATTAAATGTCCTGTTGTTTATGAGGACTGATGATGATGCAGGACCTTTAAAATACACCATTTACACATTTCCTACCTTGAATAAGGTTAGTCTTAATATATGTGGCAAGAACTATGGAATTAGTGAGATACAAGCACAAAATTCATGTTTGTTCTATAGTTACAATTGTGGTTCAGATGAGTATGATGGCAGCTTTGTGCCTCTATGCACACTATGCATTCCGCTCATTAATCCCCTGGGTAGACCAGCAACTCCCCAGCTATTCTCTGCTTAAAGGCAGTGGGCTAATACAAGACAATAGACTGACTTCAGCCAGGGTGGCTGACTGACCTCTTGTTTGCCTCCACCACAAATTATTGGACTAATTGTTACAGGAGCTCCCAAGTTGGAATTTCAGCTAGTTTTAGAAATTCTCCCAGACAGCTCCTGCTGGATCCAGTTTCTTTTGCATTTTTTGAGTTGTCATGCTGGGAAGGGGTGCTTTCCATGGCAGAGCTGGCCAAGCTGTGGACGGGTAAGATAAGATATAAACTTCTCCTATATAAGGTAGAAACTGTTCCTACAGATGCAGAAATGGCCATGCAGGAAATTTCTGACAGGGGTTAGGAGGAGCAGGGCTGCTCCAGGATGGGAAATGAGGTAAGGGCACAACCTCACTGGCAAGGGTGCAGTCCCTCAGGGCATCAACAGCATTGGCAGGAACAGGGGCTGGTAACAGGACCCACCAACAGTTCAGCCAATCAGTTATCCATCACATCTAGAGTACATCCAAGGAGTCCTTTCGGGAGCAGCAGGAGGTGGGACCAGAGGTTGGTCTGGGAACAAGACTAAGCGTGGGTCCAAGGTCTGTTCAGGGTACAGGGCTGGAGATGAAGCAGAACAAGCACAGGTATGTAATGGCTTCCTTCAGAAAGAGAGTGGGGGCCTAGGGGTCTGGAAGCAGATGGTATGGAGGTGTGTGGGTCTCAGGTAACACTAGTCAAGGCAATTAAAATCCGTTGATGTACCTGGGGTCCTGACAATTATTTCATATGTAGTTAAGATAATTCAAAGATGTTTTGTATGTCATTTAAGATAAACAATAACAGTGGATCATGCAACTGATGAGCCCTTACACAGTACCACAGCCCAGCTGGATATAAGATTCCAGTAAAACAACAATTTGGGAGTATCACCTGATCCAGCAGAAGATCCTGCTGCAAGGATCCTTGCATTAGAGATTCCTGTCCCGTCCTGGACAGAGATTGTCATCCTGTTTGAGAAATTTGATTTTCCGTGCCAGCATCACCGTTTGCAAAGACGCCAAAACATTATGTTTTTCTTTTTTTTTTTAACAAACACACAGTCCAGGAGTGGCTATGCAACAAATTTTTAATAGAAAAGTTTACTGTAGCCTTTTGCTTTTTATATACAGTAGCAGTAATGTAACAGTTAAATAGATATTTTTTTTAATTAAGTTATCCAGACATTGGAACCTCTTAGGTAGTAGGCTGTTAAATTACAGGTGGACAGTCCTAGTTATGAAATTTTTGTTCCTTAGATAGTAAATCATAATAGTGTATTCTTTTTTTCCCCCATCAGTATGGGGGAAAATATGTGTGTTTATATAATTACAGGACAATTGTAGAAAAAAGGTATGAAGCTTAGAATTTATTTTTGAGGTCCAGACTGTTCTAATAATATTCATTTAGAATTTGTGCAGCTTTTCTTTTTTTAATTAAATATTTTAATATCATTTGCTGGTTAAAGAAGATAACATAGCTATCATAGTTCAAGAACTTAAGGTCCCTTTTTTCTTTTTCTCTTGGTAGTACATTTTTTCCAATTTAAAATCATGTGCATACACTTCTCAAGCTTCTGCTGGTTTGTGTGTCAGTCTGTTCAAGGAAGAGAGGAGTCAAAAGATGGTTACAGCACCCACCTCATCAACACTTTACTTTCCTAGAAGCACAGAGGAAAAATATCTGGATACATCAATTCAGAGACCAACAGTAAAGAAGGAATCTTCTTCTCCACAGTATCTATTCATCATAGGTTACTTCCCTGTAGTTTGACTGACTGTCAGATATTACTGCTTAGGTGTTATAATCAGGTAATCTGTGACTGGCAGTTGTAGCTCGCTCTTGGAAGGAGTGAAGTGCCTTATATTGTCCTTAATTTACTTACTATATAAGACTGCCTTAAAAATCCCGTTTGCATTTTTTAATTAATGTTTCAGCACTGTAATGTATCTATCTCCATTGTTAAAGTTTATGGAGAGACTATTTTTCCCAGAAAAGTCCAGCTTTACAACCAGCTATTGCTTAATGATTTGTTTTATTTCAACATTAGAAATACATGTTGCCTTTGTAAGTAGGCGTGTTCTGTACGCAGTCAAGATTATGTTTTCTCCTGTATGTAGTTACATTTACTCTTTATAGATAGTTCATTCTCAGTTCAGGCCTAGCACTGTTTGCCCAGTAAGGTAATAAATTCAAGTCAAAGTTCTGACAATTGAATTTAAAGCCTTCTGGACAACAGCATTTCAGAAATCATCATTCCTATTGTAGCCCTCCACAACAAACTAAGCTCAATGAATTTGTTACAGCTTTTTACTTCAAGTTAAAATATCAATTTATGGGAGCACAGAGGCTTCTAAATTCACATCCTGTGAGTATTAAATGTGGGGCTAACCTTTCTGCCTGATACAGGAGGAGAGATAACATGATGGGGAAGGTGGTTTTATCCAGATGAGGCTCATTCTTTACAAGCAGGCTGTGCTGGCCCCTGCAGTTTCCCTAAATACAGGAAGCTCAACTGCATAATTCATGGCAGTTTTTGTAGACACAAACATTTTGAAATTTATTTGGAGTTGCCTGGGCTGCTTATCCTTTTTTTTTTTTTTTGGCAATAACACATTTTAAACTATCTTCTGTACAAAATATCACAACATGAAAAGGGAGATAATTGCATAAAGGACTTAAATCCTGTGTCTTTTGCTCTACCCTTGGTCTTCTGAATTGTATTCTGAGCAGGGATGTATCTTTTTGTCATGACTCTGAACAAGGCCCGGGAAGAGATCCCTTTCCCAAAGAAAAGCAAGATGCATCTTTGCAATGAGAGGATGAGATTATTATGGCACTGCCTGTCCATCAGTCCTATTTCCTGGAATGATGCAGAAACCTGCTAATTCATACCCAACCCAAACAGTAGGTTCAGGGCATCAGAAGAAAATAACTATGGGCTTCTGAATGGAACACTATGTTAATAGGATAAAGGGAAAAAAAAAAAAAAGATTGCATTTAATTTCATAATCACAGTCTTCTTAGAATCATTAACTATGTTTTGCTTGTATTCCCAAACAAATCATGATTAATAGCAAAAGGCTCCAGGGCAGAAATTGCAATTTATTAATTATCAGACTTTGTGTTAATTGTGTTAATTAAGAGCTATATTTATATTATACCATCAGCTGTATAGCATTGTTTTTAGCATCACTGACATAAAAATGAAGAAAAGCAAAAGGTTGAGTCTGAGGCTCATACTATCTGTATGAAGTCTCCATAAATTGCTTCTCAATGCACCTATGTTCTCCCTAGTATATCTCTATTGCAAATATGCAGGTTAATAAGAATAATGTCACTGCCATAACCAGCATCTTATTCTGAATATGGAGACATTTCTCTATATCAATCACTATGAACATGGGCCTCACATGTTATAGCAGAGGCAAAGACAGAGGCATGCATCCTAGTTGTTGCCTAGAATCCCACAGGGATGGGATCACACTCCTAGGAGTGACAAATGCACAGCCTCCTTCCAAAATAATTTCCTAGTGATGCAAATCCATTAATAGAATGATGAGTAATCAGAATAAAAGCACAAATTAAAACCATGTGGTACAACACAAAATGCTTCTCAGTAATTTGTTTTACTAAACAATGAAAATATGGATATTGTACTCAATCTGCTCCCATTAGGCTTTGCAAATTGCACAGGAAAGTGTTTGGGTTTGGGGAATTTTTTGGTTTTATTTTTCCCTTGGAGCACCAGACCTCAGGCTTCATCCTGAAAGACAACCTCTTACTGTCCAGGTTTTTAGTGAATTTGTGACAGCTTTTCAGCACATGTATCTGGCGAGACATTAAGAGGATGTTCTCTTTCAAGATATTTAGGGCAATTCAAAAATGTCTTTTATCAGATCATCAAAAGCAGTTCAAAGCATAGCTTTCCTCAGTCTGGGGAGGAAGAGATCAACAGCTCCAGGAGGGACAGGAGCTGTTCAGACACTGCAACATCATATTCCTGTTTCTGCCTCAATAGCAATGCAAGGATGTTGGATCAATTCATCTGTTTTTATTGCTGAGAGCTGGTTTTCTAAAGATGTAAATGGAAAGCTGTTTTTTTGCAGGAAAAAAGTCCTGTTCTTAGCCTAACAGCCTCTGGTGATACATGTTAAATCAACAAACAGGTACCCATATGGTGGCATAGTAACATCTTCAGACACTTCTAGGAAGAATGTGTCTTCCCATGATAAATCTGTCTAGAGGTAAGGTTTGGAATATCTCTCATTGGGTATAAAAGGCACTACACATTTTGTGTTGAGATTGATCTTGCGACTTTCTACCCTTACAAAAACTTTTATGACTCTAAAAAGGATACTAAGACCCCTGTGATACACATGATTAGAAAAAACTTTCTCAGCTTTGCCCCTTCACAAGCAGAATTAATCAAATCATTTATTATAATCACTTTTATTTTATTTGGGGGAAATAAAGTATTTACTGTTAGGACTTCAGTTAAATTCCCCACAAATTTGACAAAAAAAAGATATTTGCAGAAAACTTTCTAATATATTAATTGAGAAAAACTGTAACAATATTTTCAGGTGTAAAAGAGAGTAACTGGTCAGCATTGTCCATGGGACATTTTAAAAAATACTCTTCCCACAGTTGCTAGACATTCCTGCAAGAAGAGTGGTAAAAGGGTGCTTCTAGCAACTCTTGGTGATTAAAAAATGTAGAGGCTGCAGATAAATTTTTCAGTAATTACCTATTTCCTATAGGCCACCCTCTGCATCTTCAGAAGGGGCATGGTTCCTGTTGTCCTCCTCTTCTTGTTCCCAATGATGGAATGCTGCTCTATCAGAACCTTTCTAAGGGTGGCACCATATGGATTTACAACAGAGACCAAAATGAAGTTCCTCCACACCTCAAAATTGACTTTTCTCTGTTAGATGCTTTTAGAGTGATACACTTAAATTTAAGGCAGTGGTTTTCCTTACTGTGAGTAGCTCTTTGTTTTGGATTATGACAAAATTAATCTGGTGATGTGTTCATCAAATGGAAACTTGTTTATCATTTCAGCTAAGTAGTCACCAAGCTAATGGAACGCAGTTTCCTGGAGAATTTCTGTATATCACAGCATCTGTGTCATGGTAAAGGCAATGTCATGAGCACATGGAAGAGAAAGCTAATATTGCACTCTAGTGTAACGTTACCTTTGGCACACTTCTACAAGGCAGTGGACACAAGAGCACAAGAGCATTGACAGTTGCACAATGTGACCTTTCCCTTCTAGGCAAATATGTTCCCACAACATGGGGACAAAGCCATGTCTGTTCCCTGTACTCATATTCTGGGGTATAGAGCTGTGAAAGCAGAAAGACCTTGCAACAAAAATACACCCAAGGGTATGTTCTTGATTTTTTTTAATTTGGAAGGGCACCTCCACTTCTTCCTTCCCAATCAGCAGCCTGAGTAGAGACTCTAGAGACCACAAAGTGCAGTTTAGTCACTCTTCCTTCTGTTGGAAAGTGAGAATGGTAACACTGTGCAGCAATCTAAGTTTGCCTCCTCGTGTCCCCTGCTGGCAGAACCAAAAATAATTAGAAGTAGATGTGCTCCAAGGGGACAATAAAACCAAAAAATCTCCCAAGTCGAAACCAAACCCAAACCCTTTCTGTGAGATTTGCAAAGCCTTTTGCCACACCTATAGTCAGCATACAAGCTTGTAGTTTGGCTCCGGACAACTCCCTTGACACAAAGTGCCAGCACTATGAATGTCTGGAGCAGGAAGCCTTGAACTCACTTGCATCAGGGATTCTGTGGCCCTTCATCAAGCTCTGCCTTCTCTGCCTTGCAGTGTGATACTCCTAAGCTACCACCCAGTGCACAGATTATTTCTCTAAATATCTGTTGTCACAATATGCAAACTTGTTTCCTCCTTCAGACCCATATAACCTGAAAGAAAGTTATCCTTTTAATTGCTAGTGTTCTCTTGCTGCATCTATACATGTCCAGTTCAATAGCTCTTGGGTATCACTGGGCAAAGAAAAGCTGTTGCTCAATATCAGATAATTTCATTTCTTTTCTGCTTTTTGTATTAGTTCCTGAAAAGTTGTAGAAGTGTCCCTGGAAGTTGTAGGTCAGCCGTCTTGCTGAAAAATCCATTTGATCTTACTGTACTTGCACATGTATGTGTGTGAAAGGATTTAGGCACTGTTTCCATGCAAAACAGTGTTACTGAAAAGAGCGGGTCATGAAATACTCAACATTTTGGACATTTTTGTCTGTCTCACTGAAGAACTGATTAGAAAAAAGGAGGCTGGAAATCTGAAAATGCTGCACATGGGAAAAATCTTTTATTCCCCTGTCTTTGGTTGTTAGCTGCCATCTTCCCAGATGAAATACCACAAAAGAGAGAAAGTGCTGATCTGCCAGTAGGAGACAGAAAAGATAACAGCTTTTGGTTGGAGTTTTAGGGAGAAGAATAGTTATACCCATGGTGTGTTTCAAAAGCTTTCTGCCATTTTCTCTTAAGCCTACAGTGGACAGTTTCAAAACTTGTCATTCATTTATTCTGATATAAACTGAGTGAAAGTTAATTCCTATGGGACTCTAGACAACTACAAGGATGTGTATCATTGTCATTGCCATGTGTGACTGCATATTTGTTGTGGTTGACCTATAGAAACTTCTCCATTCTGAGATTATTTCAGGCTGGAACATCCTGTGTTTCTGAAATGTTGACTATTTCCCTATTACTCTAGCATTCTAAGGGAACATGTTGTCCTCAGACAAATGTGTCATAACCAAAACTATCACCTGAATATGCTCTATCATGAGCTTGGTTATAGCAATATGTGTGATGTCAAAGGGCAAAGTGTTATGAACCAATACATAGAATTAGAGTCATTACAGCTAAACACAATTTCTAGCCTTGCTGTGCACTATTTAAATTTGAAATTTTGAAGAAACAGAATTTCTACCTGGACTCAAATTCATGTAGGCATAATGCTGGCACTGGGCTGTACAGAACTGGGGTCTTATAATTTATTTCCTAGGCCTTAGAATAATAGAATCATAGAATCATCTAGTTTGGAAGGGACCTTTAAGATCATCTAGTCCAACCATGAACCCAACTCTGATAAAAAACCAAAAGAAAACCATACAAAAACCCCCCCCACATTACTAAACTATGTCTCTAAGCACTATGATAACCCATCTTTTGAAAACCTCCAGAGGTGGTGCCTCAACTACTTCCCTGGGCAGCCCATTCCAGTGCTAAATAATCCTTTCAGTTTAAAATTTTTTCCTACTATCCAATCTGAACCTCCCCTGACTCAACTGGAGACCATTTCCTCTTGTCCTTTCGCCTGTGACTTGGGGGAAGAGACCAATCCCCACTTCTCTACAATCTCCTTTCAGGTAGTTGTAGAGGGCAATAAAGACTCCCCTCAGCCGCCTTTTCTTTAGGCTAGACAATCACAGCTTGATCCCTAAAATCTTTCCTTCAGTTTTATAGAATTAAATTTTAAAAATGTACTCACTTGCTAAGAAAATGGTAGAGAAAACAGGTCATAACAAAACCTGAAGGATTCCACACTTTGGTTAAAATTGGGAAGAAAGTTGTTCTTCTCTAAATAATTTGATCACTTCAGATTTTCATCTGACACTAAGCATTTGGAAGTAAATGTTGTGTGTGCAGCTGCATAGGAGCCATTCCATGAAAATCATTTAATTCTTTCAAAATGAAGCATATCTTTAAAACATTAAAGATGTATTAATGTGCAACAATTTAAGTTGCACTGAAGTAAAAGGAAGTAGTGTTTTACTGAGGCTGTAGCACCTCTATCTGTTTAAAACATACCTGGATGTGATTCAAGAAAGTACATTTTGATCAAATACAGTCTCCTGGTGTCTGGTTAGAAGAGCTACTGAATGAAGCCTCACGGATTTTTCTTTACTATTTTATTTTCTTTGTGTATAAGACTTAGGTATAAATCTGCTACCATATGTACTTTGCATACTGCATGCCAGCTATCATCATTTTTTTTTACACACTTATTTACTGAGATTTGTCACTAAAGCAGAGCAGCAAACTGTCAGGGCACCTCCTGGGAGCTGGGACCACTGGGGCTCCCCTTGGGGGGTCCCCATGGGGCAGGACCTGGCAGCCAGAGCCAATCTCATCCCCCAGAGAGGAGCAGGGCAGCCAGGGGCACCAGGACTGCCCCAGCCCTGGGCGTTGGGAACGAGCTAAGGCTGTGCTGGCGCAGTGGCCTGTGGGTTAGTCAGGCTCAGCAGAGCCCAGGGCTAGGCAGGCCTATGGGGATCTGGAGATCAGCACCTTGCTGTGACCTCGCTGTGATCTCACCATGTCAGGGGCTGACAGCCCTGGGGGACTGACGTGGGGTCCTGGGCCATGGGCAGGTGGGGGGAACACTGGGGGGCTGGTCAGGGACAGGCAGGGCTGGGGGTGCTCTCAGGGCTCTGACACAAACTGAATTTCTGAGAACCTTGATACTAGCATATAAAACCATACCAAGGTGACTAGCCAACAGCAGTCAGACTTCACAAGGGAATGACAGTTTATCTCAGCCACCAAGTAATAAAGCAGAAAAAAATCAGAAAAATTATCATAAACTACTGTGGAGTTCCCATCACATTCAAGACAATTTCCTCATTCTCCTCATTCTTCTATCTTATTTCTGAGTCCTTACATGTATGAGAAGCATTATAACAGTTCTTAAACATTTTGGATGAAATTTACTCTGGTTGTTTTCTTTAAATCCAAAATTATGCTGGATTATGACTAAGAGAAAAAGTTTGCCTTTCTTGAAAAGCATTTTGTGCCACGGTGCATGAAGAGTACTATTAAAAAACATTTTAGTTCTGTAGAGCACTTCCTTCTTATGCAAGTGCTGCCATTAAACTAGTAAATTTTGGATATTCAGCACTCTGAGAACTACATCTCTGTATGTCAGTTTCTATATTTAGTTTAAAATTCCAAAATTTAGATGTTATCTTTGAAGATATTAACTCATTTTTAGAGATGCAATAGCAAGATTCCAATTCTCTATCGAAAATCATGCCCTGTTTTGAAAATACTTGCTGACCTGAAAGATTAAAATGAGTAATGAACTTGTAAAGGGCTATGGTCCAAAAGCTATGACCTCATAAGACAGGTGGTTTCCAAAGTTGGTTATTTTTTTATTTTTCTGATATCTAAAAAGCAAATTCTACAGAACTAGCTAGCCAGCATTTCTTTCATTGTGCTTTTGCATTTGGAAATTGGTGTGTAAACCTTGTCAACATATGTCTGGCTTGAAACATAACCTTTTATATCTAACAATTTTGTGTTAGAAGATCTGGAGGTTGTCCAAGTAAGGAAATTCTTCTTGTTTTATTTTAGTGTTGCTATGAATACATTTGATATTTAATGTATTACAGACAGTTAGAAAATAGCATACAGTGAAGCTGCAAAACAACGAATGTTTGCCTCCTAGACAGTTGTTTTTTTTTTTAATTATATCTCAAACACTGGAATTGAACTGTTTAAGTTGTGAAGGTCCCACATTTACTTTTTTAATTGTGAGAAACTTATTCTCTTTTCAAGACAGGGAAACTGTGTTTCCATAATTACTGCATAGTAACATTTTCCTTTAATAAAGCTCCTTTTGATCTTCTAAGGGAACTGAATTCTGTTTTTATACCTAATTCTTTCATACTTAAATAAATCCAGTTGAATTACTTACTGATTATACCCTTAGGCAAATACCAGTTGTCTTCAAAACAAAAATAAACTGTTTAAGTTATCTTTTCTATTCTAAATCTTGTACACAGGGAGTTCATTAATTTAAGAAACATGTAATGCAAGAAAAAAGAGACTCCTTGCAGTTATTTAGCAAGAGATATGTTTTTTTCTTTTTGTTTTTAATTGTTCTTTAATATTACAAACAATATGTCATTTCTATGGAAGACATTCTTGTATTATTACTACAGGAATTATTCTCATCACTGGAAACACAGAAAATAATGCTATCATTGTCCAGGTAAAGCTACTCACAGATATTGCTGAGACTGACATGAGTTAGGGAACAGCCATTTTACCAGCCTGACTACCTCGCTCTTAAGCATCATCAAAACAAAATCCTGATGAAAATTTTACCTCTCTGTCAACATGCATTAGAATGTAAATTTACAAATCCAAATCCATTAAAAAAAAAAGAAAAACAAAACAACAAAAAAACCCAACACAACACAAATTTGCAGATGTTCTTCACCTCAAGACAGAAAAGGGGCTTGTGTGCATAGTGTTAAGTGGTTAGGCTTTTGGTTTTGGTGGTTCTGAAGAATTTACCCAGTAAAAAACCACTGTACTCACCTGACCAAAATTCAGTATTCTCCATCTATACATTCATAAATGTTTAGAATTTGAACTGATTCTAAACTGTACATATTCTATGTTTCAAACAAAACCACAGAAATCTGTTATTATCTACATGCTAGGGAAAATTAAAGTTTTACTTAGAAAATATTATAGAAAGTATGATATTGAAAATGCTGAAAACATAATACTTCTATTCTTTAGCCATTTCATGTTGGAAATTACATGCTACAATCTTTATTTTATTCAAACATAAAATGTCCAAACAAATATTTACTAGAAATATTTCCTTCATTTCTGATGAATTGCATGAAAAGATAATATCCAGTCTTCCACTCTGGAAACACATCCTATGAAATTCAACACCCAGCTTTCAAAGAATGCCATAACGCTAAAATGAAATAATGTATATAAAATTGCAGAGGATTAAAATGGGAGAAAACAGTAAAATGTGGATGAAAACTTCCATCAAGACATAGGAAATAGTCTCCAAAGGAGTTGTTGTAGAAGGTTGGATATCATCTTCAATAGGGAGAAACCATACAGTAATCCTGATTATAGACACAGATTATCCTTGGTTGAGCCCTAATACATACCTGTGTCCAGCCTTGTTATATGTTATCAAGCATCCATTTATCTTAATGACCTAATCTTTCCTTGACCTCCTGCCAGAATTTCACTGAATTTCACTGAATTTTTAGAGTTGGAAGGGACCATGGAGATCATCTAGTCCATGTCTTGGGAATGTCTTGGGAAAATTGATATACACCCAAAAATAATATGGCACATCTCATTTCTTCCATGCTACAGTGGCTTTTGAAACAGGTAACAGTTCTCTTTAGTTCAAAGTGTTTCTGTTCTGGAGGTGTTCTGTTCTCTTCTCTTCTGTTCAGATTGTGGGGACTCTGTGTATGCAGAGAAAATTAACATCCTAAGAACAGTAGATTTAGGGTAGCACTGTCAGACTATCATTTTTGGATTGACAATATTGGCAGGTTGGAATGCTGGCAATTCTTGAAGTAAACAGAATAGCTCATATCTAAGAATTATTGTTTCAGACTCTGCAAATTTTAATATATCTTCTCTGAAGTCAAAACGAATTATATACCTACATTTTCACACAATGAAGCAGAAAGCAGTCTTTGCTCTACCTCTGCCTTTTCCTCCATACCTCATCAGGAACATGCCTAGGTTTAGAGAACAATTCCTTTATGTCTAGTAATTAAATTTGAAATTGCAGCTTTATTTTTGTTACGCTTTTACAACCTTTATCCATTCTTTCCTCTTCCTTAGCCTGCTCAGGTGTTTGAATTGAATTAGGTGTTTAAATGTGAATGGAGGCCTGTTAAGGGTTAAAACATGAAGCTGGTACTTGGATCGCTTACTTCTAAAGCTTATCTCTGTGTTCCTGCTACATCAGAATTTTTAAAATAAATTGTCTAACAAAACTACATGTTCCACATCACTAACAGCAACCTCCTGCAGTGTGGTTGCATCCAGGGAGTAAAGTAACAGAAAAGAAAAGATCTCTCTGAAAAAGGAATTAATGAGATGAGTGGTATAAAGATGACACCTAGCTTCTAAACTTAACTATACGTAGAATCTCTTTACTCAAAACCCAATACATAATAAGAGAATTTTCCATTCCATTTGATGCTCAGTCTTTTTTCCTGAACTCACTAAACTTCTGATCAAGGACTGCTCATACTTAATTATACAGCTTCACATCTCTGGTGTACACCTCACATGGTAGGCCTGCTGTGGATTTTAATGTCAATGAAAAGATTAATTGAATTTATGGACTCCATAAAATAGACAGTTTCTTATTTGTCAGAAGACGAATAAAACAAAATTGCCAAAAGTACTGACTTCCTGCTTCCTTTTTATATATATATCCTATATTATCAGACTACTTTGATTAACATATCTTTCTTTCCCTTTCTTCGTTCTTGAAGTCCACTTTGACTAAGTGATTTTTCATAAAAGTGACCAAATATAGAGACATTTATTTGTACAAAGGAATTCTTTCCACTAAATGAAATTTGTATAATACTTCATTAGATTATCTCCCTGAAAGTATGGTTTTAACAACATTTTTTAAAAGTTGATGGAAAATAAACTGTTTCCAGTAAAAAGGACAGACCCTGTACCTAGCTTTTAAAAAAAAAAAAAGAAAGCATAAATACAGATCTTCTCCTGTTTTAAATTTGCGCCATAACCTTTCCAGAGACTAAAGGGAGCTTGACCAGCCTGTCTAGATTATTCTTCCTCTTCTCGAGGGCGGGTGTGATGTTTGTCTTTTACCATTTAGAACCTGAACAGCTCCCATGACCTTTCAAAGATGGCAGACAGGGGACTTATTGTGAAGTTGGCCAGGTCCTTCAGAACCCATATATGCATCCCATCTAGTCCCACCGTTTTTCATCTAGTTGGTTTAAGTATGGTTTGAATTATTTCCTTGCTGTTTATCAGTCACCTAAGCTACTTGAGGCTTCCTTGAAGGTTCAAAATGAAACCAACACACGTATTTTAGTTTTAGAATTAGTTAAAGTATAAATAAAAAAGGGATATTCCAGTTCAACACAGCTATATTGACTGAGACTAAAGAGCATGATCAAGTAGCGGCATGAAATATGCCCCTGATTACAGAGGCATTATTCATAGAATCACAGAATCATAGAATGGTTAGAGCTGGAAGGGACCTTGAAGATCATCTTGTTCCAACCCCCCTGCCATGGGCAGGGACACCTCCCACTGAACCAGTTTGCTCAAAGCCCCATCCAGCCTGGTCTTGAACACTTCCAGGGATGGGACATCCACAACCTCTCTGGACAACTTGTTCCAGTGTCTCACAAGTAAAGAATTTCTTCCTAATATCTAATCTAAATCTGCCCTCTTTCAGTTTAAAACCATTACCCCTGGTCCTGTTACTATACTCCCTGACAAAGAGTCCCTCCCCATCTCTCCTGTAAAAAATACCTCCTCCCTAAAGCAGCATAGTGATACTTGAAATGCAGGAATAACAGCATACTATTTCATAGGCTGTATTCATACCGCACCTTTTTATAGCTAGTATTCCACACGATTATCTAATATTAATCTAGGTAAAAAGCAGTAGTTTTAGAATATTAGATGTACTTATTATTAATTGTATCTAACTCACAAATATGAAAAATATTAAAATGCAAAACAACTTGTTTATGACAGCAGTAAAAAGAAAGTTTTGGGAAAACAAGTTTTCTTGGCACTTTGTATTCTAGAAAATACACATTTAGAAAAGTTTAACTATAATTAACTGATGTTTACTATTGGAGTTTGATTCATTATTCAGACTCAAAATGCTTTTAGATCCATAAGCATAAAATTCAGAAAAGACATGCATACACAATTTTTTGACTAGCATAATATTTTCTAAAAAATATAGAATTAGATATTAATACTTGGGATAAAACTTGTTGAAATATCTTTTGGATTCATGACTTGTTCAGTATGTGTTATAGAAATATTTATCCAAAATACAGCTCATTCAGGCCAAACATTTGCTTAAAACCTCCCACAGGTCCGGAGTGTTTTGTTTTTTTTAAAAAAGTAAATTTGCAAGTGTCTTTGAGCATAGAATTTAGCTTTAGATTCAGACATCTTGTGATAACAACATAGCTTACAACATGCATAAGCTCCCATCATAGTCAATGAAGATGTAGCCAGTACAGTCAGTGGAGTCTAGGGATCTATTTATCTCTTCCTAAAGTAGATACCTGCTTTGAAAGAGCTGAATAGCTCTCTGTCTCCATTGACTGTATTGACTAGATGGCTACTGACCGTAGCAGGAGCTTAGATACCTAGGCCACGTGTAATCGTTTTTGTTGTAGTTACCTAAATTTAGCAGAATGACTCAGTTGCCCAAACACTGGCTCCTGAACACAGTGATATCCTGATCACATTCTTCTAGGTAAATAGTTGTCAGTGGCACCATAGTAAGCAATGGTATAATGGCACTAGAAGTTTATGTTCAAACAGCTTTATATGTCTGATTTGAGAGGTGAATCCAACCCAAAATCAGAGTGTGTTTTTCTTAGTTGCTAGCAAACTTCAAGCGTGGACTAGCTGATGAGCAGGAAGACATCAGCACCTGGGAATATCCAAGCTCTGACATGGTGACTGGGTAAGGGACTTGGTGTTCTATGGACTTAAAGCAGTGTGATTATTCATGTGATGATACATAAATGTGGTTTGCTCTGGAGAGTGAACGTGCACGCATTCTTCACCAGTGAACCTCAACCGTAGTCAACCAGAGCTAAGGGATCAAACTGTGCTTCTCTATAGTAAGTACTCAGCCTTGCTGCTGGCTGGCCTTGCAGAAAGGAACTGCGGCAGCTGCACCCATCTGACAAAGGAAGAAGGAGCAAGGAACTCAGAGTGTACTTGAGTTAGCTCTGAGCAAACTGGGAAGGAGCACTCCCCTATATCTTGAAGTCCATTGGAATTAGCTGCACCCCTACATGCAGCAGAGATAAGAGCAAGATAAAAAATTTGACAGACTAAAATAAAGTAAAATAGTTGTATATAAGTAAAATATATAAGTAAATATATATATATAAGTAAAAATAAGTTAAATTATTGCATATAGTTCTTCTATTTTGAATGCTTTTTATATTATTGGTCATTCAAAACTAACATATTCTTACAATTTATCTTTCACAATCAAATCAGAATGTAGTGCGTGTTGTTTAAGATTCAGTGAAAATATTTAACTGCCGCGTTTTCTTAATCCTTTGACCTTATATTTGCACTTGTTATAACCTGGTCTTCCTTCTTAACCTTCATTGTCCGTGCTCATACTTTTATTTCCTTGACGTACTGCTAGTATCTGTGAACCACTGCTAAATTCAGTAGGATAGAAATATAGACATCTGGAGTCTGCAACAATGATGACATCATGTCGATGTTACCTCCTTTGGTTGCATGCCCCACCAATTTATCTTTAGTCGTCATGACAACCTGTCATGATAGCAACTCTGCAACACAAACTTTCATTCTGAAATTATTTTTGACTCCCAAACAGCATCCATAAATGAGTATTTACAACTCTTGTTCCAATTTTAAAAATTTGACCTTTTCTCTAATGTTATATTCTGTTTCTGTTTTTCCTCTGCCGCTCTCTGTTTTTCATATAACTTATTGCAATGCTTAGGAGCCATCTGTGTTACAAAAATTGCAGTATCAAACATCAACATGTTGGAAGAGAACAATCTCAGCACCAATAAATGAAAAATAGTTTAGAAGAGGTGCTATTACTTCTCAAGGAATATAATACCTTCAGCAGAGTGTGCTTTTTTATATTTAACATAGACCACTAAATGTAAGTAGGTCAGCTTCTGTGCATACAAGATTTTTCTCCTAATTCCTTTGCATATACTAACAGCTTAAGGTAGTTATAAAAAAGTCTCTCCTGTGTTTTCACCCTACATTACTGTGCATTTCAGTGATAAAATCCATAAAGCTATTCTTCTGGTAAGCTTAGGAAGAAGCAATTTTAAGTTTTCTTTTAGCTGTCTAATTTTCTAGCAGCAGTAGGATGCTGGACCTTTCAAAGAACAGAATTTGGATACAGCACCGGATCTGGATAATAGTAGTCATCTAATTCCTTTATTAAATCCCACATTCTTCACCTTAACTGTTCTTATGAAGAACTGATTAAACTGACCATAATAATTCCTTCACTAACATGAACATCTCAAAAGAGTATGCTGAATAAAATTGTTTTAAAATTGCTACAATGAGGCTATGCAGGTCTTTCAGAATTAATATCAAACATTATTACAGCAAGAAACTAAACCAAAACAAACACATATGCACAAAAAAAAAAATTAACCCAGAATCGAGCAAGTGCATTATAAGTAGTCTCATCTAACAAGGAAGTACTCAATTATTTGATTGAATTAATACATTAATAAATTTAGCAGTATAAGCTATGCGCTTCACATCTTTAAAATGTTTGGAGGTCTTTTAAGTGTCACCTTACTTTTGAGTTTCCAGGCACCTGATTTCTTACTTTAGAAATTTACAGCATTAAGTGTTTTTCCCAATCATTCTTTGATGTATATTCAGAATCTCCACTCCAGTTTAACCCAGTTTCCTTTATTTAGAAAGAATATCTGCTTTCTCCTTATCAATGCAAGTGTAACATTCATGTAGCTTCAGTGATTTCCATTGGGTTACCTCAGCTCTGTACTGTGGTAATGCAGACGATAAAGCAAATAATAAAGAAGATGAGATTAATGCAATAAATTCTTAGTCTTAATACTAGCCTGAAGAAAAGATAGAAACATAAAAAGCTCAGTGACAGCATTTTCCATCAGGTTTGAGTGTCATGTCATATTCTAAGGAATTTAAATCTATAAAATATAAATTTATATTAATTTATAAATAAATAACAAATAAGTATAAATAATAATTATAATAAATAAGTATAAATTTAAAGAACCAAGTTAT
>JAOXJK010000001.1:125597505-125608867 GCA_025774025.1 Xenus cinereus
CAATTTATGAGTTCAACATTACATCCCTTGTATGTCTTGGAATTACTTTCTTCTCATCCTCTGATTTTGTAAAAACTAAAGGACAAGGACTGCAGGTTTATCATCACATTAGACTTCATTCTAAAGCTAGGGATTCTAAAATTCGTATTCTTCTTCTGTGCCTTAAGTTTTGTTTTGTAGCAATTATACTGCATTATCTTTTCCCAGTAATTTTTCAAGATATTTACCATCAGAATAAATTTTTTATTCCTGGGATCATAAAAGCACAAAGGACAGATTTGCACTCATTTAGAATGCTCTTGCCATCTGCTAATTTGTTAGAATTTGGACTGATCAGGTGAAATGGTTCCAACAGAGTATTTCAGTTATTATCCTCTTGTTCCTTCATAAAATGAACTGTTTACTTGCCCCTTTGTATCCCTTGACTTACTTTAGCTTAGTAATTTTCATTGGATTGAGACAATCAAAAGTAAATATGTAAGCAGGAAGGATCAGAGTAATCCACCTTTCTTATGGGAAGGGAGAAGTGCTTAGAAGAGTGGTAGGAGAAACAAAACAAAAAAAGAATACTTACACAGGGTGTAAAAAGTGTTCAACAGGATGTTCTTGGCACCTCATCAAAGGAGAGAGGGCAATTCCTAAAAGGATTCTTTGAGGCAGGCAAGTATTTATTACTAAACACAGTACTGAGGTCGTAACCTTACCCATTTATCTATAAAAGGCTAGGAGTCCAAGGCTTAGCTCCCTGGATGTGACAGCCTATATAGAGACTACAAGAAGATTGCACCAAGTGTCAGCATTGTTTTCATAGAAATGGGCAAAAGCAGAAAAGAACTCACAATTTAGTTTTTACTCTAATACCATGGCTCCTACATTGGTTGATCAACACTCTCACCTAAAACAGCGTAGATTTGTAGCCCCTAAACTCTGAGACAAATTGCCTGAGTAGGAGTGTGTCCTAGGGAAATGTCAATACATAGATTCTGTGGTCTAATGTTCTTCCCAGGCATTCATTGCTGGACACTGGACTAAATGGACCTTTGATCTGAATCATTAGAGGCAAGGGAACTATAAAAGGAACTACATAGATCTTACATAGGTTGGCCTAGAGGCTACCTACTGATGACAAATGGCACTTTCTTAGAAAATATCTGTGACTTCTGCTACTCAAACCATCCAGAAACAGACATCTGATATCTTCCGTCTTTGCTTGGTAGAGAACAAGACTGGGGAGCTTTCAGGGAAGGGAAGGGAGCTGAAATTCAGTGCAGTGAATGTTATAACTAATTGCTTTGTTTAGAGAGTCTTTATATGCATTGCATGTTACTTTTGTGGAAAGGATGTCATCAACAGCAGAGAGAGAAGCTGCTTGCCCCAATCTTATCTGCTGCAGTCTGGTTTCAGAAGATATTAATTTACAGCAGTTGAGCAAGTACATCTAGGAGTGCTCAGAATCATGTGCAAACAAAATCCCAGCCAAACCTCAGTTTTATGGAAAGAGTAGAGAACTTGAATTCACAGGAAACATTTTGTATTTACTCATAAGTGAAAAGTCATACTATTGAACTTAAAACAAGACTGGGTCAGATCCATAGACATGGGCAATAAGAGGTAGAGGGCATATTTGTGAATGAATCTTGTATTTTAATTGTCTCACTCATGAGATCAAGGATTTGTCTTTTAAGAAACCATTACTTTAATTTCTGTTCTAATAATACACATCTTAAGAGATTAAAAATTTGGTTCTTGATTTTTATGTGCTTACTTCAAGAAAATGTGTGGGCAATTCACTTTTAAGGCTCTTACTAATGCAGAGTCTCATACCACACAGATACAATAAATTCGTCTTAAACCCATACCCTGCATCTCCTGTTTTGTTGTTATTCAAAATCCTAAGTGTGCCAGCACTGATACATGTTGTTAAGACATGCAGAAACCTTGTTTAGGAGACAAGAAGACTGGTTACAAGCAAAATAGCCGAAGCGTGCCTGCTTATGTGGCTTGTGTTGTGGGTTAACCCCAGAAGAGAATTAAGCCACGCACAGCCACTCACTCATTCCCCTACAGTGGGATGGGGGGAAAATTCATGGGTTGAGATAAAGACAGTTTAATAGGTAAAGCAAAAGGTGCATGTACAAGCAAAACAAAACAAGGAATTCATTCACTACTTCCCATCTGCAGGTGGGTATTTAGCTGTTTCTGGGAAAGCAGGTTTTCATCATTCCTAATGGTGACTTAAGACAAATGTCATTAATTCTAAACATTCCCCTTTCCTCAGCTTTTACTGCTGAGCATGCTGTCACATGTTATGGAATATCCCTTTGGTCAGTTGGGGTCAGTTGTCCTGACTGGGTCCCCTCCCAGCTTCTTGTGCACCCTCAGCCTGCTCACTGGTTGGGCAGTGTGAGAAACAGAAAAAGGCTTCATGCTGTGTAGGCATTGCTCAGCAATAGCTAAAACAGTGGTGTGTTACCAACGGTTTTGGTCAGAAATCCAAAATGTAGCACCATATGAACTACTACAAAGAAAATTAACTCTACCCAGTGCAAACCACTAGAACCAAGTATCCAGACACATGTGAGGCCAGAAGAAGGGAGAGTACATTTGTCTGCAGACTCTCATAGGTATCCAGAAAATTTAATGTCTCCCCCAAAATACATACCTATCTCCTTTGATAAAACTCCGCAACTTTTTTTTTATTTATTCCAACAGCAGATATACAGAACAGAAAAAAAAGCTGACCTAGGTAAAGGTCTATCCCATATAAGATGCTTAAACCACAGAGCTATAAGAAGGCCTCTGTGCAAAGGCTGCTTTGGGGAGCATTCCCACTACAGCTCTCATTTTACTTTGAAAACCTCTGTTTAGCCTCACTGTTCCATTGAGTCTCATATTTCTCTGTGCCTTGGCTTTGGCTCAGGCTGAGACCTCTGTCATGAGACATGCCAAAGACAAATTCGGAAAGACTGCTTGTAGGATACCCCACATAATAGCCCTTTGGCAGCCTCCCTGGGCTGAAACTTTTATTTTTCAGGGCCTTGAGTACACTGACAGTCCTTAAGTGTCCTGAGTATCTTTATCTAGGTCCTCCACCCAAGCCCACTGGCCTTGGAGCTTCATTTTACATCAGGCTCTAAGGCTTGCTCCTTGCCTAAGGTGCATTGCATGTATGTATGCGTGTGTGCATGCATTTATATTTTTATATATATATAAAATTTTAACACACAACAAATAAAACTGATCCCCCAATTTCTTAGTGGTCTCAGACAGAGCACTACATAAAAATATTTCTAGATGTATTCTTAGTTTCACTAATGACAACACTGTCTCAAAATCCAAAAGAAATTTTCCTAAACCTTTTTAACATTTCAGAGTGAGTTTTTGAAGCCTTTTTTTCCCTTTTAAGTGTAAAAAAATGGATTGAATAGACTAAGCAAGGGAAGAATGGCTTATATAGTCCTTTAGCTTTGCTAATACAAGTAATGTTGCCATGGTAGTCCCTTTTCTTTGTACAGAGACAGCTGTGAAAACTAAAGAGGTAATGGAAGTGCAATTTTTGTTCTGTTGACAACTATCTATTTTTTATTTCTGTTTTTCTCTTTAGAAACAAAGAAAACTTTGCCTTAATGCACAACTTTATTGCACAAAACCTAATGATTGTTTTGAGACCACATAGAGCCTGTTTCGAGAACTTTTGTCCAGGGAGTTGGCTATTCAGTCAGAAAGTTAGCCAGGAAGCCAGGCAATTGGAGCAGCCTGCCAGATGGGAAATAGGATAACTGGACATCCCTGAAAACTGTGAAGTCCAGAGAGATGGGCATGCTGCCCACTCACCCCCATAACGCCAGCTGGCAGGCAAGGTGTAGGAGGGAAGCCTCTCTGCCTGCCTGGTTTCCATTAAAAATGCGCAGGAATCAACTTGTTCCCAAGGAAAACATAATTTTCCTGGAACCAGAATGCTCAGATGGGAAAATGTTTTGAAAATTGTTCAACCAGGTGTTTTGATAGCCATGAGAAACTTAGTGTTGGGGAGCAGCACCATCAGGGCTGCTACATGGGGAAGGACAATCCAGGAACCAGGGGTCCCAATTGAGAGACAGAGTCTTCACCAACAGGTGTCTCACCTTTGTCCTCACCAACAGAGTGCCATCACACAGGGTCTGAGCAGAGCCAGGGTGGTGCCACGGGCGGGATCCACTGATGGTACCAGACAAGTTGAGGTAACCTGACACTGGGTTATGGACAGGTTACATGGAGCCCCCACAGGGCCAGAGTCAGCACAAAGCCAGGACCCAGGAGACAGGTCTGGGGAGGCCTTCCTGGAAGATCAGGGCAACAGGGGACAAGGCTGGGCAGAGGAACATCTACAGCATAGCTCAAACCAGGATGTGTGTCCATGCTAGGGCTTGCATGGAGCTCCCAGAAAAAGGGGACAGAGGATGCAGGGTAGGGATCCCAGGTGAGGCTGGCAGCTAAGATCAGTTAATAGATTCATAATCATAACACTTAGATAAAGGTAAATTGTCATTCATGAAGTCACATATGTATTCCATAATGGTGTAGTTTGTTTGCATATGTTTATCATCTGTGTCTACTATGCATTAAGCATCATAGTCAAATAGGAAAATAAAGTATTTAGAAAAATAACACATAGTGTGGAGGTTGATAAACCCAATAGTAAAAAATATATTCTCTCAAAAGTAATTAAAAATGCAGAATGTACTGTTTGTGTACATCCCATATTTTCCATCCATAAAACAAACTTACACATAATTGTGTACATTTTGGACTATGGCTTTTAAAATCTAGTTTGAAAATCTATGAAAAAAACTCTATACTACTACTACTTTGAAGACAGCTCTGTGTTGTAGCATATCTTTACAAGGACTGACTAGTGTCTCTAGGAGAGAGAAGAATACTTAGTTATATGCCTACTATTAAGCCACTGAAGTTGATGAGCGTGCTTAGGGCATTCTTTAGACTTCAGTTATTCTGAATACCATTAGGAATATGGACTACATTTCCAAGTAGTATAAACTGTCATGAAGTTACAACGATTTACCCGAAGTATTATGTGAGTTCCCAAAAATAACACTTCCAATGCAAGCTAACTCCTCAGTGAAGTCACCAGGGTTTAAATTGCTGCTTATATTGATTTATCTTTATTTCTACCTGGTTTGCTGAGCAAGAACTAATATAAGTATGCTTGAAACTTTGTATTTCATTGAATCGGAGCCTGGAAAATTCCCTTGACTTCAGCAAGAATAACCGGGATTTTGATTACCAGTGAAATTTGCTTTGCAAAAAGAAGTTGTAAACACCTCATTACAGAGATGTAGCAGGATTCCCCTCCTTTTTCAAATAAAGGTTAGTTTTACTTTCTCAGATTTTTAGCCTGTTCTCATTTAAATCTGCCATCTCATTTTGGAGGTAAAAGCATGGAAGGTCTAAATACCCGACTTTACATAGACAGTTAAATAAGACTCAACTTGAATGTACTGCACTTTCAACTATGTATTTATTATCAATACCAGAGTAAAAAGTGAAAGATGAAGGAAGATAAAGCACTGGGAAACAGTCTTTTCATTGATAAGGATTTTGGAAATGGCTATGTATGTGTTTCCCATAACAATTAAGGAGTAGAAATAACTGTCTGTAGATGTCTGAATGGTGGAGTTCCCTCTAGAATGATTATTTAGACAATGCAGTGATTCGTATTGCACTGTATTATTTATTCATTCTTTAAAGAACTTAGGATCTGATTTTCAGACTTATGGAGAGGCCTAAACATTCGTTCCTGAGGGAATATCCACATGCACCTATCTGGCTGATACTTTTTGAAATCCCACTAACTGTCTCTCTGAATCTCTCAGCATCTAAATACTGAGAAAAATAACTGAGTAATCCTCCAGTAATTTAAACTCCTAATCAGTGTGATAAATGACAGACTTTATTGCCAGGTCAGGAGGCAAAGTGGGATTCCTATAGCTATTCAGTTAGGGCCTAAATGTCAGTCCTGTGGCACTCCTACAGATGGGAGAACTGCATACTGTCCTGTTCTTGCTTCCTGGAAATCATCTCACTTCAGTGCTTGGTTATTCAGATTTACCACTGTATTGGGTATAGATGTCAAGGTTTTTGTAACAGGGGGACTGCTCTGTGGGAAGAGGGGAAGGGCTGCCTGTTCCCATTGGCTCCAATGGACCCGCCAGAGGACACAGCTGACTCCATCAGCAAAGCTATCAGCACCTCTGGGAAAACATATTTAAGAAATATCTGCCCATTTAAGAAAGGGCAGGAAATGCTGGACAGGCAGAGACAAAGGGAACTGAAAAGACTGAGAAACTACTGTGTAAACACCAAGGTCAGAGAAGAAGGAGGAGGAGGAGGTGCTCCAGGCACTAGAGCTGGTATTCCCTGCAGCTTGTGGAGAGGACCATGGTGGAACAGGTATTTCTCTGTAGCCCGTGAAGGGACTCCACACTGGAGCAGATGGATATGTCCTGGAGGAACTGCAGCCTGTGGAGAGCCCACACTGGAGCAGATTTTTTTCCTGAAGGACTTCAGCCTGTGGGAGAGCTCATACTGGAAAAGGGGAAAGTTAGAGGGAAGGAGAAGTAGAGAGAAAATGGTATGTATTAACTCACTTCAACATACATCCCTCCCTGCACCGTTCAAGGGCAGGGCAGAGGAGTCTGGAGTGAACGACTGATGCTGAGCTTTAAAAAATTATTTTAATGTTTGTCTTTGTTTCTCATTACTCAAATCTATTTTAACTGGTGATAAATAGAAATAATGCTTTGCCCATGACATTAACTGGTAAGCAATCTCCCTGTCTGCTGTATCTCAAGCCATGAGATTTTCACCCTGTTTTGTCCCCCTCTTCTGCTGTGAGTCCCGCAGCCAGGGCTAACACACCACAACCAGAAAAATGGCATTTAGCCAATTTACTCACTCCAGGAGAAAGAAAAAGGCTCCTACAGTGCCTTGGTGGCATAATTTGGATCCTCTTTCTTTTCTAGGTCAGTAAATAGTGCCCCTTCAGATTTTCATGTTGCAAAATTAAATAAATCTTCCTTCTTTTCAAGAAAGACCAAACCTTTGTTGCAGTGCATCACTTGCACTCTTATGTACAATGTTTAAAAAAAAAATCACTTTCTGTGAGTCTGATGTAAACCCCATTAACACTGTTAACATTGTAATTTACTTTGATAGGCTCCTAATAGAACTCCAAATACCAGCATAGTTTTAAGAAAATACAAATTCCGAAGAGCACTGTGATAAGTAAAACGCAAGTTATAGAAACAACTTAATAGCGAATATAATATAACTTTTTAAAAAATAAAATATACCACTGGATAGGGAAGTCAGTCAATATTTCTGTATGTTTAATGAATGTTTTGGAAACATAAAGGTCTGAGTTTCTGTTAATGACAATATATTAAAAAATGTGTTTTGCAAATCTTGAACATCTTCTTGCAGCTAGCTAAATTTATCATTAGATGGATTCCAAAAACTGTGAAACCACTGGTTTCAGTTAAAAGCAGAGGGGTTTCCACTGCCACTGGGAGTATGCTCACATGAAACATGCTACCTTCTTTATTATTTCATACTTGCCTGCCATGTTTTATTGGTGAATAACAAAACATGATATAAAAGGTAGAAAGGTAACGTAGTTTTTCATTTGTGTACAAAGCCATTGAAAAAAAGAGGAAATGCTTGTTTACCTCCTATGTTTACAATCATATCTGATGCATTGTCTCAGATAGTGTTGTTTCAAGACATAGTGAGAAAGAACAAGAAATTAAACAAAGAAAAAGAGACACTGTTCTATTTCCTGTGTAAAATGTGATGCATGATAGAGTGCAATAGAAACTTACAAAATTTTAATAAAGCTGATATAAATCAGTGGTTAATTTACTGAGTCTAAAGGCTAGATAATCCCTGTATAAAGCAACCTGCTTGAATCATGCCACATACAGAGATCTTGTTCCAGTGTAATCACTGTTTTTTCTAGGTTTCCAGAGTTTGTTCAATACAAATATTAATAGTTTTCCGGGAATACATGTGCATACTTTAGGAATGCAATGGAGATAATTTATTCTTAATGTCTATCCTGAGACTACATTAAGGGCAAAATCATACCTCACCCACCCGGTTGCCCTCTCTGTTGGGATGACTAGCTCTGTGAACAAGGGGAAAGCAGTGGATGTTATATACCTTAATTTCAGCAAGGCCTTTGACATGTCCCCCGTAGTAATCTTATAGCTAAATTAGTCAAATAGGAACTCAGTGGAACGGAGCAACTGAGTGGAAGTGAGTGAAAAATTGGCTTTCCCATTGCTCGAAGGGTAATAATCAGCAGTACAAAGTCCAACTGGCAGCTGGATACTAGTGATATCTCTCAGAAATCAAAATTGCGACTTTTTAAAATCTGGACAGTAGGAACAACCAGATTTGCAGGGCAGAAGTTGGTATGCTGGAGGACAGGGCTGGCATTCAGAGGGACCTGACAAATGGGCTAGATAAATGGGCTAACGGGAACCTCAAGAATTTAAAAAAGTTACATGAAGTCATGCACCTAGGGAGGAATAGCTCCATGCACCAGGACGTGCTGCAGACTGGCTGACTGGAAAGCAGTTTCATGGAAAAGGACCTGGGGGTCCTGATGGACATTGTGTGGAACAGGGGCAACATACCCTCAGGGTATTAGCAAGAGTGGATCCAGCAGGTATAGGGAGGTGATCATTCTCCTCTACTGAGCCCAGGTGGGACCACATCTGGTCCAGATCTGGGCTCCCCAGTAGAACAAAATACTGAGTTCCCAGAGCTCTCCTTTGGTGCCATGACCTTGCCAGCAACAAATGTTTATGTACTAACCTTTATAAACATTGACTGTAAGAAAGGGGAACTCAGTTTCATTGGTAGAAAGAAGTGAAAATGTTTACATGAAGATTAGTAAACACAGCAACCTAAAAGTAAAATGAAGTAAATAACAACAGCAGATGAAAAGGTGGGATGAAATGATCAAAACCAGTAAGTAATTGGGTGACATGTGTACTCCATTGGAGCATTACAGGAGGAGGCATTGGAGTCATGTTCTTATTTCTGGATCCACCACAAATTAAGCTACACATTGCAAAGAAAAATGCTGTGAGGGTGGTAAGACACTGGAACAGGTTGCCCAGAATAGTAGAGGATGCCCCTTCCCTGGAAGTGTTAAAGGTAATGTTGGATGGGGTTTGAGTGACCTGATCTAGTGAAAGATGTCCCTGCCCAGGGCATGGGGGTTGGAATTAGATGATCTTTAAAGGTTCCTTCTGACCCAAACCGTTCTATGATTCTATGATTTTGGGGTAAAAGAAACTGTAGTTTGTTCCTTCTTCAAAAAATTATTTTCCTAAAAATCAGGGTAAAAGTGATGGTGAAAATCTGACTTTTACAATAATCTGTTCTCCTAAAACACTGTGAAGACATTTCATTGTCCCAACAGCTCTAATATTAAAAGACACGTAATTATATTTAAAAAAACCCCACCCTAAAACTTTATTATGCATAAATTTCACCAATAATAAAAATAAGCAAGACATTATCTGAGTTGCATATTGAATATCAAAGGAAAATGAGCATTATAATAAGAGGGGGGAAAGGGAAAACTTTACTGCTATTCATTAATCTCAAGTCTTAAACTATTAGTTATGATGGCTTTTATTTGATTTATAATCCCACAGCTGATATCCACTGTCTCAAAACATTTTTAGAAAGGTGACTCACATTGATTTTTAAGATGATCTAATGAAGCATCTGCCTTTTTCTATTGATTCTTGTTGGTAGAACTAGAATCCAGATGAGCTGTAAAAATATGAGAATACTGCAACAACACAGAAGCAATTTTAGCATTTTTATCATAATGTATTTGCTTTTATTGGTAAATGATTGCTTTGAGTGGTATGGATCAGCAGACTCTTCAAAAGCTTTCCCGCTGCCAAATCAAGGCTGCTGTTCGGGCCTCTACCATAAGAGGATCAACACCTGATCTCAAAGAAGTTGATGTCAGCATTTACTTTGAGCTCTGAAGGGCTGGGATGAAAATCTGTTGCTGTATATTTTACAAAACCAAAGACCAATATTGAAAGTGCCTATCCTTAGGTTAAAATCCCTGAGCATGTTTCCGTAAGTTTCTTCACACTGTAATTCCAACTAAAGTTCTTCAGACCAATGAAAAGACTCTTTGATAATAGAGACATATGCATTTATTTATAAAGACAAAACTGAATTAAAACTGTAATGCCAGTTCTGGGGATGAATTTGAGTTCTTTTTAGCTGAAAAAATAACATTTAGTATGGAAAGAATAGGGGAATATAGTATCTAAGAATTAATTTACAAATGCTTAGAAAGAAAAGTTTGTTGTTGTTCAGGTATCAACTCAAAGTTTTTTGCATACCTCTTAGTTTTGCAAAATATCCAATAGCACTGCTGAGAGCTGTTCATCCTGAGCATTTGAGATGACTATGGAACATCTGTGCTAGTAAGTAGGTTTTCTACTGCAGCTGATGAGAAAAATTTCACATATTGCCAAGACTCCACATGGGTCATAAGTTAATCACTATGACTACATACAAACTTACACTCTTTGCCTTGCCACATCCTAAATATATGAATGTCTTATCAGATGTCTCTGGAAACTAAAATACAGGAGGCTGGTTTGTGCTGGGGTCTCTCTCCTGCATAGTCAGGCTATGTCCAGTGCCTAATTTCAGAGCAAAAAACTTGGGAGTGTTCCTGGGCCTAATGTTTACATACTTGAATTGTAAAATAGCATCACTCCAACACCTGTATGAATAAAATACCAAATTAGTTGCATATGCACAGAGTGCAATTTCAAAGGGCTCGATAAGCTAGTCAAATAAAAAATCAGACTTTCTAGACATTTGTGACCAGTAAGTATCATTTTCATAATCAAGTATTTACATGCTGCCTCCTGCTGCCAACATCATTTGAAAAGAGTACATGGCTGTAGCACTAACCTTTACATCATAGTCCCCTGTTGCAATACATTGTTGAAGAAAGCCAGATCCTTGCATCAATTGCAATGAGTTGTAATGTGCTACTTGTTAGGTAATGACCGACAATTTCTAAAGTTGTCAGGAAATCAGTTTTCATGTAGAACATATTAAGTGTGACATATGGTTACCTTATTCAGACATTTGATTATTTAAAAGAAAGAAAAATGTAGAAACATTATTTTTTTGTTCTAATTTTAAAACCTATGGTCTCCTAATGTTGGAAAGGAAAGGAAAGGAAAGGAAAGGAAAGGAAAGGAAAGGAAAGGAAAGGAAAGGAAAGGAAAGGAAAGGAAAG
>JAOXJK010000001.1:125629819-125645247 GCA_025774025.1 Xenus cinereus
TAAACACAAGACATTATTGAAATGCAGAATTAACAAAAGAGTCTGTTTTGTAAAGTCTCTGTTTCATATTATCTGTTTCTCTGAACAAAACTGGAATAGGAGGTTCACTGAGGCACAGCAGGGCCAAAAACTGAATCTTATACCACAGACACAGGGTTTTTTTCATGTGCATTATCTCCTTTATATAGGAAACATCTCTTCAGAGGAAGGAAGAGAAAATGCAAAGACAATATGAAGAAGAGCTGGAGTCCAGTAACTAGTAGTATTCCCCAGGAGTCAATACTGGGTCTAGTCCTGCTTCACATCTTCATTAATGGTCTGGATGATGGGGCAGAATGTAACCTCAGCAAGTTTGCTGGTGTCATCAAACTGGGAGGGTTGGCTGATTGATAGGCCAGAGTTTCGTGCTGCCATCCAGAGGGACCTTGACAGGCTCCTCATGGAGTTCAACCAGGGGAATTGCAAAGTCCTGCACTTTTTGAGGCACAACGCCTTGCACATGCTGGGGGCCATCCAGCTGGAAAGTGGCTTTGCAGAAAAAGACCTGGAGTCCTGGTGAACCATGGTGAACCTGATGAACCAAGTTGAACATGAGCCAGCAACATGCCTCTGCAGAAAAAAAGTTAATGGTATCCAGGACTGCATTAGGAAAAGTATTGCCAGCAGGTAGAGAGAGGTGATTCTTCCACTCTACTCAGCACTGGTGAGGACACACCTGGACTGCTGTGTCCATTTCTGGGCTCCTCAGGATAAGAGAGACACAGACATACTGAAGAAAGTCCAATGAAGACTCACAAGGAACAATAATAATTTGACAAAAGTTGCAACAAAGTTGTTTAGCAGCAAATGACAGGACTCACTGGTAGGTCTAAGTTCGTTCTTGGTAGGATTTATCAAGTACTGGAATGAAGTCGTTCTAAACATTATGAATACTGTCATGCTTTTAAATCCTTTCAGAAGCAAAATCTAAAATACAAAGAAATATCAGAAAAACAGTGGACTATAACCAAAGAATATTGATGTTTTTCCATATTTGTAGATTTTAGCTATAGTTGTCTGCATACTGTACAATAAGGAATATTACCTGTTTCAATTCTCAGCATGCAAATAAATTCTTCAGTGTTATCTAAGTGGTACCAAATTAAAAGCAGATAACACAGCAGTGGCATTAACCTTTGGTAGTGCATCATAGGTATAGGAAACCTGACTTGCCAACTGCAAACAACATACACATTAAAGTAGGGCAAGGTGGTATCAGGAAAGATAGGATACCCTAAAAATTAGGTCCAGCTAGAGCATTTAAGATTCCAAGATATATACAACAGGAAAAGAAGAAAGAAGATTTCTCATATAGATTATGGTAGGATGGGGTTTTTGTTTGTCTGATTGACCAATTTCTGTTTTCCATTGAGAAATATTTGCCAGAAATGTTATTGCTTGAGATACGAGTGTCATACAGTTGCACATAGAGAAACCCAGAGTAATTCCCATTTCAAAAAAGCATTTTAAAAAGAAACAATACATACTTCCTTAAAGACTTGTCTTTTTCATGATAAAAGTAGGATAATTGCCAAAAGATTAAATCCAAGATAAAAAGACCGCAAAATAGGGCCAAGTAATGGCTTTCTTTAAAAACACTTTTTGTAAAACATTTTCTAGATAATTAAAAATAAAAAGTTACTAATGAATAAAGTTTTGTCAATATTAATCTCAATAATCTGCCATCTGGACTATGAGCTAAGGCTTGTTGCAACCTCAAAATGGCTTGATTTAAAATGTTTGTAAAAACTAACAGCTGAACTGTACTTGTAAATCTTTTTCATCAAACTAAGAAAGAAAAATACTGGTATCCTCCCACGGCACACTCTAAGTGGAGGCAAATGTTGAAATTGCTGCTAAACAGGATTGTTCACTCACCAGCCATGATGTCATCATCCCAAATACAACCTTGCCACTGACTATCATCAGCAAGTATGACAGCCTTTCTTGAGTCCAGACATCTTCTGCTCCATGACCAACACCAACTTACAATGCTCAACGCTGACTGAGCAGTTTCATAGCTTCCACTCCATCTTCAAGGATGAGGCTGTTAAATACCTTAATGCAGGTGCAGATAGTGAATCCTGACCTATAGCTCCACCAACAAGGAGCTATAGAAGGAGAGTAATATATTTGTATATACCCTGACCTGCGGTATCACTAACAAGATAGCTACATGAAAACAGTAGGACACCATACACAAAAGAAATGGTGTGTTAATTTATCAAAATGGTGACCAAGAAAGAAAGGTGAAGGATAGACTATGGAGCACGACATTAAAGCTGTTGTTGCTCTGACTACACTCCCAGGTGAGTAACTGACGTCCCTGGTCAGGGACTTTGGCTGCTTTCCCAAGAACTGGCAAGGGAGCACCCGAAGGGCTAGGACTGGACATCCAGGCATCCTAGCAGAGGCAGTGGCAGCACCTGGCTTAGCTCTTCAGCCCATCAGGTTTCAAAATCTTAGGCAGTAAAGGCAATAAAGTCATTCTGAAGAGTCAAAATGCCCCATAACACTGTTTATATGTGCACTAAATGGCTTTGGGACTTCCATGTTTCAAATAGACATGAAGCAACCTTATCTGAACCCTAAGGTTATCAAAAACAATTTAACTGTGTTAGTGTGGCACCAACCTGAGTTAAATTTTCTCTGCTATGAAGAAACACAGCAAGAGTACCAGAGACACAACATGATCAGACTAAATCTTACAATGGAACACCTCCTAGCAGCAACACAAAAGTTAGACTCATTTAAAAGGTAAAAGGACAATAATTCCCTCACACAATAATGCAGATTTCCTCTATTAGTAGCTTTTATATTTTATATTCTTTCTCTTTTACTTTTTGTGGCTAAGTGCTTCTAATGCTTAAGTCAAAGGGCAGTTGACAATAAAAGGAACAGTTATGTGGGTTTTTTTCTTTAAAAGGTCAACAGAAGTTCTTCATTGTTCCAGAACAAGTGTTACTATCTGTCATCAGTTTTACTTTAATATGATGATAGATAAATTATGTTTATGTAGCTATATATTCTGCAGTGTTCAGAACAGTTAAGAAACTTCTAATATTTCTAAAAGGAAATATGAATCTGTCATAATCATAAAGGGTTTGCCAGACTCAGCTAGAGTGATTTTATAGCGGTATTTCATAATGCAAACTTGCAGAAGTGTTATCCATGGGCACACTCTCTCCAAGATAAAAATATTGAGGTAAATAGGGACAAATTCATCAAACTGCAATCAGACAATTGATTATGAGTCGTAAGATTTGCAAATATTGTAGAAACTATAACAACAAAAACAACAACCAGAGCAATAAGAATACTGTTAAAGTCACTCAATACACTGCAACAGTAACCGAAAAATTGTATATGCAAATAACACAGAGACAGATTTTTTCTGTGCTACGATACTTTTAATGCAGCTGCAGTGTGAATGTGAGTTGGTGGAGGAACGCTAAAAGTTACTACTGCTTCACAGCAGAGGACAATTGCTGAAAAAGTTGTTAGCTAATACCAAGAGTAGAAAATTATAACACTGTTAACACCCTCTCTTTAGTATGTCTGCTAATACAGATCTCAATTGCTTCTATTCAACAATAACACCTTGCCCCTCAAGTACTTCCATTATTTAAAAGTATAGGTATCCCTATTTGAAGAGTAAAATGCTAACACATGTAGTATTCTGTCTCAGTGTTCAGATGGTTTTAAGCAAAATTTGTACCATTATAACAGGTTTGATCCAAATGTGAAAAATATTTTTTCAGCAGTGTTATAGAAAGAAACCTCATTGTTTTGGTATGTTTTTATAAACACTACAGCATTATATTTGTATCATCTGTTTCATACTACTCATCTAAACTCTTGTAATAAATCAGTGAAGATCCTGTTGATTCAGTGAACGAGAGTTAGTGTTACTGTTGAGCAATAACTAACACTTTTTTCATCGAAACAGCTGAACCAGGGTCTGCCTGGGTGATCCTTCTTCACAGGATCTCCGCCTACTGTAACAGCAGCTGAGACACTATGGCTACACCTGCATTAGCAAGCTGTGCATAACGGAAAAAGTGGATCCTCAGAGTAGGAGAACTGGTTCCGAGGATCTGATGCCCATGTTATACATTATTGTTTTCCATTTGTATCACTTCTGGGCTAATCCCATAAACAACACATTTGCAGCTGGAGTATTTCTAGGTGAGTCCCTGTAGCTTCCATTTTGGGCTTCCAGATCTTGGAATACAGAGCTGAATCATACCCTGGGTTCAATTCACTTCCCCAAAAATAAGCAACGTGGCACCACTCCAGATATTCTTGGAGGTCCCCCTGGCCTCCAGCTGCCATTGCAAAATATCCCAGGCCTCCTGTAGCATCTCTGCTTTCTCTGTCAGAACCCATGTGGTTCTTTCATGTACCCTCAGGTGTCTAACACTGATACTGAACACTTTCATAGGAATAACTGAATAAGGTGGAGAACAATTGTGTCTAGCTCACTCCTTTAACAACTTGATGCTTTCTAATATATTAGTGGTCTGGCTGTTTGGCAATGAAGTGTTCCTCTAGGGCACTTCTACCACTGGCTACAATAATCTGCAATTTTTAACTAGGTCTGAAGAAGGAACTGCACAGAGCAAACATTGTGGAGTAATACAAAAAATAGAGACGTTTATTAGGAAATTTTTATCAGCTAAAGATTCTTTATTCTAAGTATATTCTATTTTCCTATCTGGGGGCATAAATTAGGATATTAATGAAGGTCTGACACAAGGTTCAATATGTACCAGAAATGAGTAGGACTAAAAATAGGAGATAGCATCAAAAGTATTAGATTAACAAGGAAAAACTGCATATCTTATTAGAGGGAAAGCTAAGTCGAAATGCAAAAAATCTGCCACCCCCCTGCAAATAAGCTTTCTTTATAGATTTAATAACATGGCCATCATGAATTCAATACTGAACACATCCCAGCAAATATATATTTAAATGAGTAAATTTTTGTTTGTTTTAATTATTACACAGATATGGTTTTCAATTTAATATATTGCTGAATATAAACTCCATATTTTAAAAATCAGAACCTGTTTTTATAGTCAAGAATGGAATGTATACTGTATCTTAAGAGTCACAAACCAATTAAACAAAAGGAGAAGAAAACAAATAAGAATTCCATGTTACAAAGGACAGAAAAAAAATCAGGATAAAGTAATGAGTAGAATCACAATTTACTTATACTCATCTCTAGCAAGTGAAAGTTGCCTACTGAGAATATAAATAAGGCAAATCAAATACCTCAAGATGTATCTGAAGAAATTTTTGTCTTATCAGATAATGAACTTGGGTTTTATGATGAGAATGCTAATGAATTCATTTGTAATGTGGATAGCAATAATAAAGATAAAGTGACTCTGTTGGAAATATGTATCACATTCTTTGTTAACATCTAATCAGAAATTAAAGTGATGGAAAAAAAACATTACAAAAAGTCAGATATCTGACTTAATAACAGAAACCTACAACTTTGAAAGCAAATTTTGAAGCAGATCCTAGCCTTCTATGCTGAAATCCTCATCTCCCTACTGTATCACTCTGGACAGCATCATCAAATCTACAACCAGAATCATCTTTGATTTTGATCTTTCTAACTTGTCAAGTCCATTCTTTCCTCAGTAAGTATAGCTAAGATAGAACCTTTTCTATTTGTCTATATAATTATAAATTTTACCAAGCTTATATCATTTTACTTTTGACTATGGCAACATCTTCCATTGTGGTCTTCATAAGTAGTTCTCCTTGTTATAGCCGTTCAAAATACTGCAATAAAATAATTTTTCTAGGTCAGAATGACCTTATTTCTTCTCTGCCTGTCTTTCTAATGACTCGTCTTCTACATCATATAAGCATCTGGTTTGGGTTAGCCTTGTCTAAGGGCAAAAATGCCACCCAGCTGCTCTCTCACTCCCCCTCCTCAATAGGACAGGGGGAGAAAATGTGATGAGAAAGCTTGTGGGTTGAGACAAAGACAGGGAGATTGCTTACCTATTGCCATCATGGACAAAAAAGACTCAAAGTGGGAAAATTAATCTATTTATGATTAATTAAAATAGATTTGGATTTTAAGAAACAAACATTAAAACAATACCTGTCTCCATCTCTCTTTTCCCAGGCTCACCTTTATTCCTTCACTCCCAGCTCCTCTACTTCCCACCTCCCCCACATCTCGCGCAGCACACAGGGGATGGGAGATGGGGGCAGTTGCTGTAGACCATAACAGTTCCTCTCCTTCTCACTCTTTTCCCCTGCTCCAGCAAGTGTCCTTCCCATGGGCTGCAGTCCCTCAGCATAAATAACTCCAGCGCAGACTGGAGCCATGGGGCTGCAGGGCAAACTCTGTTTCAGCACCTGGAGCACCTCCTCTTTCTCCTTCTCTCACACTACTGTTTCTCTTTTTTTTGCTTTTCTTTTTTTTTTTTTTCCTTTTTCCTTCATTTGCTGTCTGTAGAGCGTTTTCTTGTTTTCTGACCTTTCTTTAATATGCTTTTGCAGAGGTGCCCCTGACTTGGATGATGGGCTCAGCTGTGGCCTGTGGGGATCTGTGGCATGGGTGGTTTTGTCCAGCACAGGGCAGCCCCTAAACTCTTCCTGGAGGCCACCCTTCCAGCACCCTGACTATCAACACCTTGCCACCTACACCAAATACAACTGTGCAACTTTCCCTTCAAAAATCTTTTCAGTCTGCTTTCTGTCCATTCAGTCTCTCCCAGTCAGGGCTAGAATGTTAACCCTCGCTATTATTAAGCTCATACAATCATCCTCCATTTCTAACTGGATAAATTTTTCAAGCCATTTTTCCTCTTTCTGAGATGAAATTTCCCTTTACATATCACCAAAGGGATACTGTGTTCCTACTTTTTGTTGCACTTAAAACTGCTTTTGCTTTGGCATCATCCAAAAAATTACTGGAATACAGCTACTGGTATCCTGAAACAAACATTATCTCATGGTTTCCATTCCCTGTATCATCCCATCTTTCTTTACCTTCTCTGCCTTTCTCAGAAGTCCTTTGAGTCTGTATCATGTGCTCGTACAGCATTTAGCTCAGAAAGCTCCTTGTCTCTGAATGGGTTTCCCTAAGCATTAGGTTAATGCAACTATCACACTAACCTAACTTGTCAGTGATCTTTCAGACTTCTTGCTTGAAATAAATCATATACAGAAGTGCTTAGGGGGTTGATTCCTTATATCGTATGTGTCAAACCTCTAAAAAGTTTTGGGTTTTTTTTCTAAGTAACCCAAGGAGTGAGAGATCTAGTGCATAACCCTTTTAGTGGCATTTTCTGAGTAATATGCGGGAAAAAAAAGCAGAATGCCATATCTTCCCCTGATTAACACGTGATTTGGCTGACATTTTATGAAAAAGACCTTGAAATTATTTTTGAAGAATAATCATAAAACAAAGTCTTGTGAGGTAGATTTTTCCATATATTAAGGGGGACCATAAATTTCGTGGTGGCATCAAGGAGTAATATGTCTTTTCATTTAGGACAGAGAATAAAAAAGTAGTCATAAGAGATCAAATTTAGAACAATAAAAAAAAAAATTACAAAAAATATCTTGTAATTAGTGCATTGGGGTGTAAATAAAATCTTTTAAATATATTTCTTTTAACATCTCTATTTTCTGTAATATAATTTACAAATTATACATGTCCAGTTGAATAACAATTAATTGTTCAATTTATGAAAAAAACTATAAGAAAATCCAGCTGTGCCAACCCACTTGATATTGACTATCTGAAAAAAACTCCTAATATAGAATCCTGACATTTGATTAAATATTGGTAGGTCTGTGAATTATTCCGTTTTGTCACAATAATGTTGCTTAATAATATTTGAAGGAATATATTTACCCATTTCCTTTTATGTTGCTTTTTTTTTCGTTTACTGTATTAACACGCAGTCTTTGGAGTCAACTAAGAGAAAATCAGTGTCTTCAAAAATGTTTATTAAGCAAGGACAAGGGGTTATTCCTGGACAGGCTCATGAGTGTGTTCAGCAAAAAGCATTGTAGCGTAACGAGCCAAGGGAAAGGGAAAAGGAAAAGGAAAAGGAAAAGGAAAAGGAAAAGGAAAAGGAAAGGGAAAAGGAAAAGGACAGGGTAAGCAGGGAAAACTCTCCAAGTCACTGTCCAACAAAAGAATGGGTGAGGACCTCCCCAGCTCATCATCCTCATCTGTGCATACTCTACATTGCAGAAAGTGTTTCTCTCAATAATTTTTTACACGGTAACAATAAGGTTTCACCAGACTGTTTCATTACAGTAATAGTGCTTATGAGAGCATATTTTTATCAGGCAAAGGTGTTGTACACATCAATTGGCTGTTTAGCTTTCTGCATTATCAGCAAATGCTTATTGGCTACCTATATGACTATTATCTACTAGAGTTATCTATTAAGATTATAAACTAAAAACTATGAAGCAAGTTCTAGAAAGGGAAAATGCATATTTCAATGGCAATCACTTCCCACAAAACCCAGCTGTACCGATGTGATAATGTTTAAAAATCTCTCAGTGTGAGGCTGCAAGGATAACATAACCCCTATTTTCAAAAAGGAAGAAAAAAGAAGACCAGGGAACTACAGGCCTCTCAGTCTCACCTCTGGGCCCGGCAAGCTCATGAAGCAGATCCTTCTGGAATCATCCATACCTACAGGCAAAAGCAAAACATTAGAAGAACTGGATACAACTATTACAGCACCTAACTATGGCTGGCATAAGTCCTTCACCTATTAGATGTGGGGGCAGCTGTTTTCAGCATAAGTGCAGAGATCCTATACTGTTTCTCCTCTGAGAGATTAAAAAATATAAAATTATTTGGCTAGAGCAGTGACAGTTTTACAGGATTGAAATAAATAATTCTAAATATAATAATGTTTATCTAAATCCTACAAGTGAGCCAGAGAATGTGCTTTGATCAATATAGTAATTGGACTGTAGCCCAAATACCAAAATTGTGTTCATGCTTTTGACAGTTGTAAGCAACAGTGCAGAGCAAGAAGAACAGGGTCATCTCATATAAGAATGCCATGCACTAAGCAGCCAACCCTTCTTTCTTTTTCAGTGACATGCTACTGGAACATGTTCCTTTCTTAGCACAGCCTGGCCTATTATCAACAAACAGTGTGTAATATACATGTTCATGGGTTGGTACTGAATGAGGTTAATTAATGGTTCTTCTTACATAGATGTCTGCAATTAAAACAAAAGGCTCAAAAGCTACAATTAGCAGTGGCAAGTAACCTGTAATTTTTCCAGCTCTTCTACTAATTTTTATTATTATCCACTGCACATTTGATTTCTTGCCATTTTCTTTGACCTCTTCACAGCAGAGATGAAAGCTTCATTGTCAAGGTAAGAGAAGCACCACGTGGTTTCTTTACCACCAGGGACATACCACATTAACTTCTCACAAACAGTTTGTGGGTTACTATTCTACCAAGACGTAGGCTATTAAACATCCTTTTTCACGAATTGTGTTGCAGAAGATGTACTTGAATTTAGTGGCTCTGATATTCATAGCTGTCAAATGAACTGCTATTAACTGGGACTGCATGAGTTGGCTTAACACCAGCCTCTGGCCAGCTGTGACTCCAAAATTATTTAACGAGGAAAATGAACAATCTATTTTAATCACAAAGCTAGCACTTCATAATTCAGTTTAGGAGTGGTGTATGTCCTAGTTTTCAACTTCTAGATGAACCATCCTGAAAAAACTGAGTAAGCAGGAAACTATTTATGTTGCATTTGCTGCAATTATTGTCTTTATAGACATCATCCCGAGGGCCTGTTCTCCTGGGATCATACACAAGTATAAGCTCTCCTGAAATGTGAACTAGAGATGTCTGAAATTCTGAACCGCCACCAGCTTTGAAACCTGGGATCAGCAATCAGACTGGTGTGGTGGATTCAGTGCCTAATTTCAGTGCCACTTTGTGATGTTTGAACTCCCGCTACTATTTAAATTGTTTCTTTAAAGCAAAAGACTTGTCTGTTGGGGTCCCTTAATATTGTTGTAACTGAGTGATGGTGAGGGAGAGGAAGCTGCGAGCTGCTGGAGGGAAGAGAAGGAGCAGAAGTGATATTTCCATAGCTGACACTTTAAATATGCCATCGCTAATATACAATGTTTCTTGAAAAAATGTGTCACTCAAGGCATTTAAAGAAGGCATTTAACATACAAGTATGAAGAGCAGGGCTAGAAGGATCAACAGATCTTTGCCAATCGCTCTGTTAACTATTAGGATTTTATGTTGTCCTTTTTCTGGATTAATGTGCTAGCAGTGAGGGAAGTACTTTCAGGGCCCTAAACATCCCCTGTAATGCATGTGGCAAGACAAGTCAGGATATTTCTGTCAATATTTGGAACTTGAAAAATATTCAGATGACATTAAGATAATAAAGTTGCATTTAGTTAAAACAGAAGTAGAAGTGATCAATGGATCTTTTCAAAGTTATGCAGTCAGATAGCAAAGTTCACTCACATTCTCCAAAATTAATTACACTAAAACTGAAGGGAGGCAGAATTCCTTCATGTCAATCCCAAAGTAAAGTATTATGTTGTGCTCTACCAGAAAGTGCTCCCAGGAGGTTAATTTTAGAGTTCACAAAAGATACATGAAGTACCATCTGAAGACTATATCCGTATATGTCTCAAAATTCTGCCTGTCTCAAATTCCTGAGCTTGCTAGAAACACATACAAACACACACATATAAATTGAATTATACCAGCATAGTTCCTTCTTCCTTAGCTGAAGTATGGAGTCTGCATCACTAGGGTTTAATCCAAGGAATTATGATACGTATTTCAGGCAAGCAACACAGTAGATCCCACAGCAAAGATCCTCAGACTCTTCTCACAGTAAAAGAGAAATGGCTTAGACCCAATTGCTGTATTCCTTCCTAACCCAAGCTAGCTACTTGGAAGAATGAAACCCTTTGCCTGGTATGGTAATTAATTGGGTAGCCCTTGCTTCCGAGCTTTCCTGTGTGACTTTGAGCCATTCAGCTTGACCTTGTGATGAGCTCGACTCCTGAGTCACAATATACCCCGTGTACTTGGAACACAGTTTAAATTGCATACCATATGCAGAATCATTGATGCAGTTCTCAAGAGTATACTGCGATTCGTTCACAGATTGTCGCAAATGTAGACACTCAAGAGCTAGCAGTTTATTTCAGGCTGCCCATATGCATGAAGGACGTTATTGACAGTATGTTACTCAGGCATTACTGACAGGGGACCTTCGTCTTCAAATAGTAATGAAATATGAGTCATTTTGATTCAGAAATAGTGAATCAGTCATTCATTTGTCTATGAAAAATGTCTTTGCATACTTGAGAAAACAGCCATTATAATTAGAACTTTAAAAATTGCAGGTGTAAATTTGGGGTTTTTTTAAACATGATAATTTCCACATCCAAATGATTAACTGCCTATCAATGTCCTAAATTAAACATATAAACACTGTTATCTTATCAGCCATATGGTATGTCTTCACACGTAATCCTTCCTAGCTCAAAGACAACTTCGTGTACAGTTATTTGAAAGCCCAATAAGCATTCAGTTTTTGTCACTTTGTGTAGGAAGAACAACGAAAACTAGAGTGCTTAGGTAATCCTTAGTTCATTGATAACAAATACATCCCTTATGTTAATTGCAGACAACTTTGAATCTGCTGACATACCGATCTTTCTTAGGGATTCTTAAAGAGGACGTGTTCTCCAGCATGCTGTATGAACTCCTAGAATAATCCCATTGATGTCAACTGAGATGTACTGAAAAACATATAACCAAATAGATTTGTGATGGCCATATTCCAGGCAGTTCTGCCTAAAAAAATATAACTTTGACAAACAAAGCAAAAGTATTTGTGTGAGTTGTTCAAATTATTCCTTCTTGTGTACACCTCCTGTCACTTACCAAGTTCTTCACAGTCATCTTTATTGCAACAACCCAAACACTTACACATTAATGAAGATCATCAACATTCTGTTGATATTTGCCAGCTGAAAGAAGATAATCTATCTTTGTTTTATATTTTGCCTCTTTCCTGTTTTTATGCCTTTACTTTACTTTTCCACTTCCTAAATTTATTTAATACACTCAGCAGAGGTATTGCTAGGACTTTGTGAATGTTGAAGTAAATATCGTCTTCTCTCTGATAATTACCTTTTGACATAAATTATAGTATTTTAACAATTTGTCAAGAGTTTCCTTATAAAAATGTACTTTAAGTTATTGTTTTAAAGCACCCATCATCAATCTAAGTCCTGTAAGTTATAACAACACCAGAATGACCTTTCTGTAAGTAGATGTGCCACTCTCAGCTGCTGTTTGAGTATATTTTCTAGCTAGATTATTTTTCACTTTGTTAAATTCGTAAGTCCTGAGAATCCTTCCCTTATTCTGAATCTGTATTCATCTCACTTAAAAAACAACTCAGGATTAGAGTTCAGAGTGCCAATTACTGCACTACATTTCATCTCACGTAAATACCTTCTTCTATATAAATACATATTCTGCCACACTTGCATATCTAAATCTTTTAATCTATGTTCTAGGACATAAGGGCAATTTAGATACAAAAGGTAAACTCAATCAGTGAAACACAGTGCTATCTCCACTGTATTGCTACCTCCAGAAACCAGCTTTCCATTTCCCTTCTGATCCAGTAAATATTTAGACCATCCATGCAAAGTGAAAAAGCTTCAACAGGACACTGAAGCCTGACTGCCCTGGTAGGCAGTAAGGGCTGAAGTTGAAGGATTTGGGTGGGCTTTAGCTCCTCAGCCAGTACACAGATCTTGTGCTGGCGAATGCGCAGATGATCAACGGATCACTAAGGGTTATCGCTAGTCTGAGTTTTGATCAGGCCTTCAGGAACGATACTTCAAGGAACAGGGAAGGTGTAGATCCTCATAGGGACAGTGCATATATAATCCTTTAGACATAAACTGTCGACTCAGTCTGGGACTAGGATTGGATCCAGCTGCACCTGGACTCCTCTCTGAGAAGGAGTTTAGAAAGCAAGGGGGTCCTTTCTGAACTTCATTACTCAATGGGAGGGTCTCCCTGACAGTTCCATCTGACCCTGTTCTCTGTGCAGTAAATAACCAAGTGTGTCTTGCCATCTCAAATCTCGTTAATACACTGTCACTTTAGCATTTATCCTGTTAAATCTCTGTTTTATATCAATAAATGCATTGCTGCTTCTCTCTACGAGTGAAGTGCATCACTCCATCTGCAACAAAAACCTGCATTTGTTTCCCATTTGCAGAAAAACATAGAGATGATTAAAATCTTCAGGGACTTCAATATTCTTGTATTATAATCCTTATATCAAGAAGGCAAAAACATCACACTGACTCATGGTCAGTTTTATAAGAAAGTCAATTAACTGAACTACAGTCTGCTTTTCTATATAAACTAATAGAGTCAACTCACTGAGAGACCTTCCAACTATATACCTGGTGGCGTTTTAGGCTTATATCCTTAGAATTGCATGCTGCTATATAGTTTGTCCCATTTTCCAGGTCAAAAAAACTATTCTTTTTTTCAGCTCCTAACAAAGTCTTTCTAATAGCTGAAAATGTTCACAGAAACTTTTACTCACATGGAAGTTACTACTGAGATAATAAAAAGCCTGCATATCTACCCCTGACAAAATCAGTTCTTATCTGCCTTAACAAATTTGAAATGCTTGATCCAAGAAGCACACTGACATGAACATCAAAACTTTTTCCAGACTTTCTGCATTTTGCTACGCACATTTCTGAATCAAGGGATGACAAGCTTAAACTACGGTAAGAATCCTTCAGGATCAAGCAGTTTAGCAATCTGCAGCTCACTAACTGCTTATGTTTGCTACACACCTTCAGAAATATACAAATTCTTGTAAGAATTTTGTGCCTCATTCATGGCTGAGGCTCTTGTGTGGGAACATTTTATGGTGTATTCTCATACAGTTTCATGTTTTAGCAATTTATAATTTAGTGTGTCCTAGAAACAGAGACTACCAACTGCAGATTTGTATGGCAAAACAGCTGATAACCTTCTCTCTTCACTGTACATCCTTTTGGAAGGTTTTACTTCATATTAGTTCTTCTCTGATTTGATTGATTAAACTCACGTTAGATGTTGTAGCAAATCTTTGGGTTTAGTTTTACCCTCAAAGAATCCAGTTTGTGTGTTCTGATACTGTTCTGTTATGTGAACAAAACCATAATAAATGGAAAGGATCAAAAGATCTTCTTTTGAACGTGCATTCCTTTTCCAAACCAGTATATAGATGTAGAATTACCCATAGATGCACATTGGTATAAAAAGGTACCTTTTCAATTCTTCACACACCGGACAATAAACTTGTTTGTTAAAACATTCATAAATATGACAAAAGAAAAAAGATCAGAACAATGACTTCAAGTTCAGACTCCTAAGAAAAATCCTAAACTGTATTTTTAAATAAATACCTATTCACAGAGATGTGAACATGCTTTATTTTGTTTGCAAATGGTGTTTCAAAGGATGATTTTTGCTTGCACTAATGCAAACTATATACATACCTATTGCTAAGTGGAAGTGGGGAGGAATTCCTCTATGATTCCTCTGCAAACAATTGGTCAGCTAAAAGGATTTTTTAAGTGTAGGCATATAAATAAAAATTAGTCACCATCAGTTGTACCTGAGGAAAGTGAATTCGAATATGTAGGACAATATGTTTTCAATCAGAAACATTATGAAAAAGCAGAAAGATATACAATAATATTTTTTTAACAAATCTTTCTGAAACAATCAAATCGCAGTATTATGCTAGTCAATGAAAAAAAACAACAGCTCTTGTTGCTCATAAGACCAGACAAAAGAGAGTTTGAAGTAACCTTTTCTGACCCCCAAAATGTATACAGTGTTTGTAACAAGAAATGTTTGTAAACATTCTGACCCCCAAAACACACACAATGTTTGTAAACAAGACTCTCCCTATGCAGGTAACAAGCTTTGGGAAAGCTAGACATGTATTAAAGTCCATTTATTTAAGATACATTTTCTTAGAAAAGAATAAAAACAATGATTTGTTCTAAAGAGCCTGACCGGACAGCGACAATTTTGTCTTCCCCATCCAGCCTTTGCAAAGATTTGATGGGAAGTGGTGCAGTTGTTGTTTGGATGGGTGTTACATTGCTGTGCAGCCCTTCCTCCATTAGATGGGCAGAAGAATAGTGCAGCAACATGGGCACGGACTCTGCCAAGTTGTGAGACAAGGACAAAGACATTTATTGTTTTTCTTTTACAGCATATATAGTTTCTGTTCTTTGATCACGCGCCGTGCTCTCTACACAGATA
>JAOXJK010000001.1:125645868-125664606 GCA_025774025.1 Xenus cinereus
TCCTGCACAAAGCACCTCACATATTAGTACTGTATCTCTCCACACACAATAAAATAACTTTCTATGATTACTAGTACTATATGTCGGCTGACCATATCTTTTAATTGCAAATTCTATATAAAATTCACATCAGAAACAATTATGTGTTCACCAATATGTAGCCTAGTGTGTTTCTAGTCTATGTCTGGTGTAACGTACTGCACTTTAATAAACATTTTTGTCTACAGAAACAAATTCAGTTTGTATTGTCCAAGTTGTAGTGAGTGTAGTAAAATACATTTACAAGACAGATTTTTTATCCAAACTATGACTCTGTGACTCAGTGTGTGCATATAGTAAATAATTTCTGTAAAGAGGTGTTATCTTTGCATGGGACTCCAGAATACAGTTGCATTGAACATCACATAATAACAATATGCATACTATTCTTTTTCTTTTTCCCCTACTGTACAACAAATTTTATTCTTCAGCTCACTGTCATCTGCTTCTTGTCCTTGAAGAAAATCTGTAACTTCACTCAAGGGAAAAAAGTGAAGGGCAGATGAAGTTGGACACATGATTCTATATCGCTCTCTCTTTTACAGAATTTTTGATTAATCAATAAAGGCTGGATTACCAGGGCATAGTTATGTCATTTTTGTTACATTTTTATTCTTGACATACATTTCAGAGGAATAACTTCTAATAAACAAACAAGTGTTACCTACTTGAATGTTACCATCTATCTCCCTTTTCTCCACTAAGCACACTTAAAAAGAGAAGACCTGTTGGAAGTATCTGTAAAGGTGCCTTGGTGCACCCATTCAACAGATCACTGCAGCAACTTTGAAAGCAATCTTTTCATATAACTGCTGTAGTTGCCAGACTTTGTGTGGAGATGGTTTTGAAGTTTACAGACCTGAAAAAGAAAGAAAATCATATTCAAGGCTTCCCAAAATGTCCAAGTGTGTCTATGACTTTGCAATGGAGGTGGTAACAGTAAAAATTCTAAGAAATTAACTTTAAACTAGGTAATTTGCTATTACCCAGTACTACTCGATACTGTTCATCCACCTGAGCAAGATCATTTTGGTTTGAGGTCCAACTCATATAATGTTTATTTCCATTTTTATTAATTTCATAATACTATCTCAGAACAGCAATGTACCATTGATGTAGGTACTTTAAATAAAGCACTTCAAAGAAACAATTACTCTATTTCGTCCCTCTGACAATAATGGAAATCCAGTCAACTGGCTCCAATATCAAATGACAACATTCAGTCAGATGAATAACATTTCAGCAAATGACTTGGAGCCCTGATGCCACATGGTATGTGTTGTGGATCAGGATCCTGGGATCTGACCCTTCAGCTTCTGTGGCCTGAGAACTCTCTTTGCAAAAAATAATATCTGGCATACATTCATCTTATCAAACAGAGAAAATAAAAGCATGTAGCAAATCTAGGTGTGTATTATGAATCTTTTTCAAGTACACAATAAATGCTGTTGATATGTCACAAAAAAGCAACACATCTAACACCTGCTGCTCTTCGTGCTTCAACTAATTGCTCTGTTAGCAGACTGCTGCTGACTTCAAAGACTGATGATTATGCAGCTAGTGATGGGGAGGCTCAGCAGAGGGAAGGAGAATAGTGGGGGTATAAGCAATTAGCAGATGTTTTCACAGCCACCAAGGAGGGTGAGAACAGTATCTGAAGATTACGTTGCATTATATTACATTACACTGATTTTTAAATTACTACTACCAGTGCTGTTCCTAAAGTATTTTTGTGGGTTGGATTTTTGGGTTGTTTGGTGGGGTTTTTTTAGCATCCTGTAAAATGTTAATTCTCATTGTCTTTTGGCAAAGTCACAGGTAGGTGTTTTAAAGCTGCTTTTCAGCTCCCTGCTAATATTTGATAAATAACTTAAGACTCTATTGAGTCTTGCCATTTTTTTTAAACCAATAAAGTTCTGATTGCCAACTGGTGAAGCAGGAAAAATGTCTGGTAAATCCATATGGCCACAATTTACTGTGTCTGAAAGCAACAATGATTTGGGAAATAAAAATCAATAAGAGGCTTTAAATACTGAAGAAAGACCTTAGGCCTGTTTTCTGATATTAGATAGTTAACCAAGCATAAAAAACTGCTGATCTGAAAGAATATCATAAATTTCAAAATTTGAGAGGAAAAAAAGCAGATTTAGGACACTGCCAAACAAATTCTTTTTGCACAGATAGGACTGGAAACCCAGGGAGAGCGATCCTGTTGTTACTCACACTATCAAACTGAAAGCACAAAGTTAATCAAATATCCAATTATTCTTAAGTCACTGTTTTCCAGGATATCATACCCCTCATATAGTAACTATGTTCCTGCTGTATGATATACATATTTTATTCTATGCTTCAGGAAACCATAGCTGGTTTTGCCCTCAATCCTGTGGTTCTGAACAACCACCAAAACTTTGGCTGAGTTTTGAGTGCTCATGCATTTTCTTAATTCAGACTCCATTGAAGTGGAAGGAAACTGTGAATATAAAATGATTAGGCAAAAAAAACAGGATACAGATAGAGCCTTTCTTGGTTTTACTTAATAGAAACTTGGTGACAGCTATAATGGCAATGGTATCATCTATTTTGTTTTCTTTTCTCATATGATTACAGTAACTTTTATATTCCTGGAAAAATCCGAAGTGGTAGCAGGAACATTTCGGTGGGAGTAACCGGCAGTAACAACAGTAATTCAACAACTGAATTCTTGTCTGCATGAGAAATAACATGTTCAGCAAGTCCCTGTCCAGTTAAAATGTTTCTGCTAGAACAACTCCAGACATGCCCATTTTTCAGAACATTTTTTTTTTATTTTAGGAAAATTTCCTACTCTATTAATTCTATTTGAATACAGTTCCACTCGCTCTTCAAATATTTTCAACAACAAAAATTTTGAAATAGGACTTTCTTTTTGCCATCACTGGAAATACATTTAGGACTCCACTTTGTCAAAGCTAGAGCAGAACAGAAGATCTTGCAGCCTCAGAAGTGGAGAAAACTATGGAAAAAAGTAGGGAAAAATTGGTCATAAGAAACAATTTCAGGAGAAATCTGCATTTTTGCAAATCCAAGTTTTTGTTGCATTTTGGGGAAAATGGACTCCGTTGTCTTAAACAAATGCAGTTCAAATATAGTATTCATGGGACAAGGCCATGAGGGAAGGAGGGAATTCAATACATCTTCCATCTATTATTTTTTGCTGCCTCTTATGATAAAAACTATTGAACAGGAAATGCAGAGATACATAAACTGGTTTGGAGACAGCACTTTCAATTAAAGGATTGTGGGGTTTATTTCCAATGCTGTCAGGTAGCAAAGCTGATTTTAAGAAACATGCATTTTATTGCCAGTTTTGAAACAAGGGAATTCTCAATGGTTAATGAAAGTGTCTAAATAATATGGCTCAGTATAAATTTGCTGTACAAAATCAAAGGAAGAACAATCAGCTATTACTGAATCTTATGGAAGTTATGATAAATAAGGCACTAATGTTTTCCAAAAAAAGCTGCAAAATGCAAATTCAAGGAATAATTGATTCTTTCTTTCTAATTAGTCTTGACCTTATAATCAAATGTTAAAACATGGTTGTGTATCAAGACTCTTATCAAGAACTCATGTGCTATCTGTTCTTGGAAAGGAAACATTTAGGCAATGTAGATTTGTGCAAAGACATTTCCTTTAGGAACATCTTTGGCTTCAATCATAGAATCACAGAATGATTGAGACTGGAAGATATCTCTGGAGATCATGTTGTCCAACTCCCCCTGCTCGAGCAGGGACACCTAGAGCTACTTGCCTGGGAGCCTGTGTAGATGGCTATTGAATATCCCCAAGGATGCAGACCCCATTACCTCCATGGGCAATCTCTGTCAGTGCACAGTCACCCTCATAGTGCAAAAGTGTTTCCTGATACTCAGAAAGGGCCTCCTGTGTTTCATTTTGTGCCTATTGTCTCTTTTACACCTCTTTTAAATGCTTAGGACAATACTTTGGGATGGGATCAAAGGAAGAAAAATCTTTTAAAATTACAGTAGCTCACAAAGACCCTGTTTTCAAACAAACATTAATTATTTATTTTTTATATACTATATTTCTGCCTTTTTCAGAAGCTTTTTGAGCTTTTTGGCTTCAGATTATCTACTGAAATGAAATTGTCAATTTCATTGTCAGATAATCTTTGAATGAAATTATATTTTAGATTCAGATAGCATCAAAAAGACATTGAATTCCAATCATATTCCAACCATATTCCAAGCATACTTCCCTGACACTTGATGAGACAAATGGGTTTCAATGTGTCCCTAATGTAACTCCAGTGACATCAACAGAACTACAGAAAAGATCTGTTTAATCTATTTAACAATATTACCTAAATAAAAACAGAAATGAACCAAAAAAAATGATGTTAGCAACTCATAAAACAGCAAAGTAGATATTTAAGAGCAATAATGTCCCTGAAATAAATGCACGTCTGATAAATCTGAACTTTTTTCTAAAATCTTTATCTAACATTTATGCCAAGACTACTAGAACAGTGGATGAAACAAGCACAAGTAAAACCAGATGCAGGTGGTTCTTTCTGCTAGTTGAGATGAATTGTAAATGAAATCTTAAGTGTTCTTTCTAAAGTGGCTAGTTTTGTAGCTATGCTTGGATTTGACCACTGAAGTAACATTAAAAATTATTATTTGGGTTCCTTGAAACCACCATTTTGAGGGTATGTATTTTGAAGAGAATAGGTCTAAAATAATATTTATTCCCATGACTACCCAAGGTGAAATCTTGTGGGAAGCTCCTGATAAATAGATTTTTTTTATAATAATATCATGTGTCCTTTCAGCTGGGTGCAGAAGTTAGGCAACACTGCTTTCACAGATTAAAGATGTCAGTACAGAAACCTGATCTATCTATTTAAATTAGGTAAAGTTTTTTTATTCCAAGAGCTTTCAGCAAGAAACAGCAAGCAGCCATATGAGTAAGGGGGTGGGGGGAAGAAAGAAATTTGGGAAGTCCAGGAAAAAGGGCAATTAATCTTTTTTTTTTTTTTTTACGCGTCATTGGGCTGCACGGTTCCTGTGCTGATATTTCATTTGCAAATACTTATCTATGCCGTGGTAAATATAAGGGGAATATATCTAACCATCTAACAGAAACATCTTTTCCAAATGATTTACATACATATTGAAATGTATATGCAAAATTACATTGATTATTTTAATACAAATTATCTTTATTTGTTTGAAAAAATACATAATATTCTTGTATTCTAATGCTGTAATGTAGTGGCAGACAGGAAAGATAAAATGTCTTTTTCTGTTCTCCGTACAAGTCCAATTCCCAGCTCTTGGAGACAACCACAAAATACAGCACAAAGGAAAAGTGAAAATATTACAAACGTTTAAAAAGAGTGTCTTCCTTGTGGATTTTCCATTGAATTAGAAGCTTTGGTCACTCATGCTCCCTAAAACACTCAGTCTTAATGAGTATTCAGAATCTTTATCATAGATAACATGAACAAGTCAGGCAGTCAAAATCCTGCCCTCAAATAAATGGACACACTTTATCTGGCAGAGGACGGGACTGGAAGCTGCATGCAGTTCCCGTACTCCTTGCTATTGCTGCAGTGCTATGAGTTCCACAAGGGCTATAACAGGAAACGGAGTGTATGCCTCTCTTCCAATTATGTTAGAAGCATCTGATCTCATTTTAGACCCCTCAATAAACCTGCTGTATGTAGGTACATGTTATACGCACAGTGGAAATCTTCCTCCTTTTTTTTCCTGAAAAAGCTGTAAATAAATACACATTTATTCTCATCCTGTTTTCTCCCCCCTTGCTAAATAAGATAAAATAATTAACCTTATTGTTCAGATAGCACAACCTCTTGTCAGGTAGAGCACAGAGCCCACAGCACACTGTAGAGGTTAATCAGTGCCAGTCAGAAGCAGAGCTGAGCCGTGCTGCCCTTGCTGAGCTGTGTGCTACCGTTCCCTTGCTCAGTGTACTAGAGAGCAGTCACTTGCTGCCTAGACCAAATTGTTCTTGCACTCACACATAATGTTTTCAACACCTACCCCTTCATCAGAATTGTAAATACACTTTTAATTCTCTCCTGGCATTTGGGACTACCAGAAAATAGCAGCAAGAAAACACTTCTTTTTTTTCCCTAAAAAAGGTAACTTGCTTCTAGCAGAACTTTTTTTCAAACTTCCAGATAAGCAGACTTGTTTCTCCTGTGTTTTTTATATTACCTCCTTCAATGGGATGAAATAATATTCAATTTGTTTCTGCTTCTAATTTTTTTTTCTTTGCCAGTATTTTCCTGTGCTGTTCTTGGCTAAGGAAACAGAAAGATTTGCGGATACTTTAGATAGAAGTCAAAAGCAAGAGGAAATATTTATAGCTGAAAACATAGAAGAATTTCTGCAAGTCCCAGACAGAGAATAGATAAAAGCACAGAACATTTCAAGAAGGTTAGTGACACAGTTTTTCCAAATCTAGGAAATGCAGTGCCATTTATCAGAAGCCATCTGAAAAAGTATCACAAGATCCCTCCAAAAGAACCTCCTGAAGCCTTTTGTTATACTCATTACCCCATTCTTCTGGATGTTCTTGTTGGAGCACACCCCAGAGGCAGCTTCCAGAGACATGCAGAGACACCAAAGATGAATGGAAGAATGGAAGATACACACCTTACAGAGGTTTTGAAGGACAGTTTATGTAGGAGAGTCCTTCCTTGAGGAAGGAAGAGCAAACTTGCCCTTCATAATAACCTGCTGTGCTCACACTGCAGAATTATGAAAACTATAGAAGGAGGGAGGCTGCATGTCAGCAAGAGCTGTAAGTCTGTCATCCATAGGGATCGATTTTATGGAGGTATGGCCTCCTTCCCTCACATACGTCTGCTCTGATATTACGTATACTGCTGGTAAGCACCAGTAATTTGGTTTATCTGATACCCTGGTAATGGTTGTGTCTCCAGGGCCCTCATGGAAGTAATAATAGCTTTGCATGCTTGATACACCTGATACATGTGCATAACTCAGATTTTCTGTAGAGAGAGACCATTATTTTTTAAATCTGGTGAACATTGAGACATTTAGAGGAAGATGGCTGCAAAGGAGAGTAAGAGCTTGGTCTGGTCAGGAAATGAAGGATTTCAGACTGTGAGAGAAAAAAAAATTCTTTCCTGTAAAGGACATAATACATGTCCCACAACAGTTTGTGATGTCAATAACTTATCTTACTGACTATTGAATCCACATGGTTTAGCCTGGTTTAAGTTAACTATTTTCAGTTAAAAGTGTGTATTTAATTGAAGAGTATCATAAAGTATTGACTATTAAACAGAAATCTGCTATATAATTCACAGTGTACCTTTAATAAAAGGTAGCTTAGACTGTTTCAAATGGGGAAAGAACAGCTCATAGATTTTGCAGGTACTAGAGTGTCAAAGGAAACACTGAGGTTCAAGGGCAGCAAAGCATTTCAAAATGAAATGCTTTATGTCAAATGAACAACATGGCATTGATACTGATCCATATAAAGAAGCAGCTTTGGTGCAGTCTCCCCAGACTCTGGATGATCCAAAACCTAGTTCACTTTGTGCTCACAAACAGGCTGAAAAGAAGTATTGGGTTGAACAAGTCCACAATAAAAATGTAGATGGCGTGGCACAGCAGCTTATATACATTACTGATATTGCTGCTCTCATCTTTAAGAGAGCTCAGGAAAACTGCTCTGAATGAAGCATAGGTTCACAAAGTCCCATTTGGAGTTCTAATGAGTCTTTAATGATAGTTTGAAATTCAAATTCACAGTCAAAGGTGATACCCACTACTGAAGACAAATGTGAACACTAGTGATTCTGCTGCTGGTGTGCCTGCGTTTACTGGTGACAAATGATAGAAATGACCTGTGCTGTACTGTCATGACAAGGCACTGCATCATCCCTGAATTATTTTTTTAAAGTTGGAGGGAAAGCCTGCTGTCTTTCATCCTGAATTGATCTGTGTGATGCTAAAAAACGAGCCTGCTGACAACAGAACATAATACCTCAAAAAAAAAATAAGGTAGATAATGAAGATCAAGATTTTGCAGCAAAAAACTGTTTGAGAGTCTGGAAGAGGGAAGATGTAGGACAGGAATGTTTGGTCATTAGAATGATAGAAAGAGAGTGGATTTTGACAGTACCTAGCAAAGATGTTTTCTGTGGTGCTTTTTATCTTGATTCTATTCATAAGGTTAAATGGCTAAATCCTACCCTGTTTCTGTGTAGTTTGAACAGTGATAGAAAAAAATACAGTCTTTTAGTGGCTTCCCTAATTCTAACAAAGAAGACTTTTGAGGAGTCTTAGCAATCCTACCCTCAAGTCTGTTTTCTGGTGTATTTAGGCTTCACAGTAGACTCTCTGCAAAGTCTGTTTCAAATTAAACCTTTTAACTCTTATAAATGGGGAAGGCATGCAAAGGTCTTAAGCATGGAATGTGCTAATTCAAGTGTACAAAATAGAAACATGATTCAAGAGACTTTAAGGAAGAGGAGAGAGAAAATTACTTGAGCATCGTATTACCATGTGATGTCCTAAAGTCCAAGAACAAGCAACAATACAAGTATTTTAAAAGACAAACTAATTATGCTCATTTGGCCTTAGGATGAAAAAAAAACCCGACCAGTAGGTAGATTTAATGATAGAGGATTACGTTTCAGAAACAATTTCCTTTCTTATTCATTAAATATTCAATTATTTTTCCCTTATATTTTTGAAGTGATAAACCTAACTCTAAATATTCTGACACATAGCTTTCACACCACACCTCTGGGCATTGCAAAAACATTTTTCTATGGCAAATTCCTTGAATGTCTGGTCACCCTAAAGTTTGTTGTGCTTCCAAGAATCTATAGAATGATCTACTACTAATCTGGCTTCATTGTAAATAGAATCATAAATTGTGAAGTTATGGAAATGCATATTTCTTGTCAGGGGAGTTGCCAAGTTTCTTCGGCAAGGAGAAGGGTATTATGCAGGAAGTAGCTGAGACTCTGCACTGAAGGTGGGTGTCACTCTGAATTCCCATAAGTTGAGATAAGGTGGGTTTTTTTCTCTCCCTTATGTAGACACAAGATCAGAGCAAAGTGTAGAAAGATCTCTTATTCTGCTGCACGTAATCTTTAGAAGGAAAAAATCGAGAAATGGATTTTAACAGTTACAGTATGGTATTGAGACTCTTGCAGAGCTCCTAAGTGTCTGTCTCTTTTTACCTAATTTTCAGTGGCTAGGGACTGTTTCTTAATTTTATACATATTAGGCCCCAAAAGAGAATAAGAAAGTTTGTAAACAAAGTAGAATGGCCCAATGAGGGAGACTGAGAAGTATGAACTTTGTGTGATACTGATGTTTCTAAGTACTTGCCTGGTATGTGAGATCAAGTCCCTCTCCAAATAGCTGTTAATTATTTATATAAAAATGAAACAGCTTTCATGAAAGTAACCATAACAACTCCTCTGCTGAACACTTGATCATCTAACAGGACAGTCATTATGGTGGGTGGGGCTTATTTTCAAGTCAGTAATCCAGTTCAGGGAGAATTTGTTACTTGCATTTTAGGAGTCAACCACCACCATTAGGCTATTGGTTATTCTGTGCTGTAAATTGTGGGATATTCTCTTTCATTTTGATGAGGCAAATCCATTATGGACGTAAAATCCTAGTCAGAAGAGCTGACATAGTCTTGCAAATGTACCAAATAGTGATTCCAAGCAAGCAACATTTGTAGCACCCAAAAAATGCCTTACTGAAAATATCTGATCACTTTTCACGGAGGCTGTTATCCTCCTTTTCTCTCATTGTCTTGGTTATTCTTTGGAAGAAAGTGACTCCATTAATTTGGTTAGAACCCCTGTTTTTTTCACTCTGGTTTAAATAAATTATAGCAATGATAAGATTATTCTCCTTCCCTCAAATCAAACAGCAGTGTGGTCAGTAAATGAGAAGCAGACCATTCCTTCCACTCTCTGTGCCCCAACAAAAGGCTGAGACTCATCTAATATGAAAATGTCCCCAGCTTTCTAAGATGATGAAATAAGTCATAAAGTCAGAGGAAAACGTTGCGAGGGAAAGCAATATTATTCATTCTGAGGAATATAAGCAATCACTTAAGATAACACAGCGAGGGTTGCAGATGCCCGGAGAGAAAGAAAAGCTAACTGCAGCAAAACAACTGGGGCTAGAAAACAGAAATAACTCACAGAACCAAAGAAGAGCAAGGAGCCTGTGAAAGTCATTCCAAGGTGAGAAGGAACCACTTTAGAATGAAACAAAGCCTACCTCCCTAGAGCAGTCAGCACTTCTACCATAAAAGGTAATAATAAAAGATGTTAAATAGATCAATACTGAGGTTCCGTGAATCAACTTCCCATCTAGCTCTCCAACACCAAACCCACTCATCATCGCCACAGTTCTTTCTCCCTAGTCAGAACACATTACCTAACAGTCACATAATCGTAAGAGTGCTGTCTCAGCCCATGGACCTGGTAAAACCTTGCTGAGGACACCTAAATCATACGTTGCCTTCTCCAGACTGTGCCTCTGCGTCACAAAGTCATTGAATGCATTATCAAAGAGGCTCAGGCTGCAATTCCATTTCATTTTTTTTGTATTGATGGAGTTCCATGTCAGGCACATATATTTCATTCAGCCAGACAGCATAATATTAGAAAATGTAATTTCTTCTTCTGTATCCCCTATTTCATAGGTAAACCCCTCAACCCTTCCAGGAAACAAACAAACAAACAAAGGAAGACGAAAAAGACAGAGATCCTTGAATAGCCAACAATTTTAGCTGCATAAGGCAGGATCTTATTGATTTCCACAAATATTACAACAGGGTGTTTGGGTAGTTTAAATCAACAGAATCTTTTTATTACTGTAGCTTTGTAAATTCCTACTAAATTTCTTAAAATGTATGACTGCTGAATATAATATTAGCACCCGTTTTACATTTGTCTGTTTCTAAAGGCTGTATTTCTGACAGCCTTCATGTTGAGCTTCAGGGATAATTTTCTGTTAGACCTCTTTTTCACTAAATAAACCCACTGGTTCAGATGGTTAAGTTCAGCATCCATATTCAGTGTCCTTGGAAAGACCTGCTGTCATAGAAAGAAACAGCGTTGCCTCCTCCTCTTCCCACAGATCAATAGACATTCTAAATGAAAAACAAGAAGTAAGATTCTTTCATAAATGGTTGCTGTTTTGCTTGGTGTGAGGGAAAAAAAATAATTATTTGAATTTTCTTTATGTGCTAATTACATGTTGCTTTTAGTTTGTTCACTTTACTAGACAAATGCAGATTATGCAGCTATATCTGTCAAGAAACTGAAGGCAGTTAAACCTTCTTTCTCAATCTCATTTTTCCAAGGCAGGATTTTTATTTTTTTTCCATCCTTCTAATAACCCATACAGAACAGCATGAATTTCTCTAAATTAACGGTTGCTTGCTTTCCTGTTTGGATATATTAAAATGAAATCTGTTATAAATTATTTTGGGGTTGCTTATATTTATTTTGTCTTACAAATTGAATTTGCTTTTTACTTTGTAGCAAACGCACACTAACTTTCTCCCATTTTTATCTTGCTGTTGTATACAGCCCTCATAACTTTCCTCTTCGGAGCAACCTTACAATTTTCTGAAAATAATTCCCTGCAGTTAATAATATTTCACTGAGATTTTTCATCTGATCTTGAGGCATGTACATTTTAAAATAAAAGAATACATGAAATAAACATGCAGTTTACCTCATACTTCCTGTATGATATACCACCCAGTATTTTTTCCATTGCAAAGAAATAAACTCATAACCATTAAGTCCAGTTTTTCTCCAAAGGTAAATCAAAATGCTACATAGTTTGGAGGATTGGAATGATTCTATTTTTTCCCTATAAGCCTTCTCTGCAATTCCCAAATCAACATGACATATATATTAGGGCTTTACCAGATGCCAAAAGGGAAGAAATACGTGTGCGCGTGTGCTTCTGTGTGTGTGTTTGTGTGCAGCTGGTGAGTAACAATTAATGATGATCATGATGATTACAGTCCTTGGTATTTTGGGGATTCTCACCTCCTCCTCAGATCTAGAATAGATAATAAACGCAGTACACAGCTGCACACTGCAATTTAGATGTCTTCTGCCGGCAGTTCTGTGAGCTGATTATCAAAGGCAGTTGTCTCTAAGTCCTGCAGACTTCTGTGTGAAATCTAGGTGCTCAGAAAATATTTTACATCAGGTTTCTCTTTCTATGATTTTCCCACACTGGACATTTACATTACTGTTTTTTTCATAATTATGAATTAGTCTAGATTTTCAGTTGATTAGACAAATTATATAGGGTAGGATTGAATAGATCTGCTAAAATTGTCTACAATAGGAAGAGAGAAAGGCAAAAGCACTCTGAGTGCAGTGATGGCTGAAAATGTCAGGTAGAAAAAGTGAGTTCAGACTCCTTCAGGTAAAGGAGAGGATTAAACCTAGCTCCAATGCCATTAAAGTATAACCCAGTAGATAAAAAATAGATGCAAATTCCTTCTTTACAGCAATTTTGAGTTATTTCCTAACTAGAAAATTCTGTAGAAACTCTTTATCGAGTTCAATTATTTACCAGCTGTCTTGTGAAAATAGTTCCAGGATAACAGAAGAGAAGAAAAATAACTTTTTTTTATTCCAAATTTCCTAATGCTGAAAATTCATTCAGTAGATCTGAGTTTTAGAGATCTGACAGCTCAGTGTCTGCCATACCTTATATTAGGCAAAACAATAGTCATCTGAGGACAGGCTAAATGACTCAACCAAAATGACTCCTACAGAAATGGGTTAAAGTAACTCATCTACAGTGTCTTCTGTCCAGCAGTTTAAAGCATTTTGGTCTTCCTCTATATGAACAGATCATGCACACACATATATAGAAACAAAAGGCAAAGTAAGGTTTTTGAGTATTTTTAAACATTTTAGTTATAAGTTTCTCTTTCTCCTAATACCTGCTTTCTTTTGTTTCCATCAATTTATTTCTGCAGTAGCAGATATAAGGAGATTTGCAAGCTGACTTTCCAACAGATGAGATATGGAGACACGTTGTCTGGGTATTTTCTACACAGAATCTATTTTGTATATACTCTCTCTGTAGCCCCGGAACAGCGCACAGGTAATCCTGCTTTCCAGAAAACTTCCCCAGCTTTTAGCAAAGCCCAGAAGCCCAGGTCTCAGAAGCCACTAGATCTCAAAGACTACCACCCACTACTGGTGCAAGCCCAGGGCAGATTCTGCTATCTGCCTTAGCTCCCCTACAATGGCAGAGGGAAAAGCCCTAGTATTTAGACCTTTACTGATTAAAACTTAACAGATAGTAAACTTCCTTACCAATCTGTAACAGCAGTTCCAGAAGATCAGCACCATCATCTTCTCTAAGAGCCTGGTGACAAAATTAAACCCCTCAGGGGAGGCCTTCATTAACTACACGTCATTATCTTGATTCAGCAAAGTCTGTATCTGGTTACTGCAAGGTACATTGCTTATGCTTGTAGGTAACTGCCATGTGCCTGTTATTACAACTGATAAACCTGCTGTTTCACTGCTAATATTGATATGATGAAAGATAAACCCCTTTGAACACTTTTCTCCAGCTTCTATTATAATAAAATGAAATAATGGAAAGGCTTTAATATCAAGAGCATTATTTTTCATCCTGCATCAGTCATATCCCCCTATTTCTTTGGAAAAAAAAATAATTTAAAAAAAAAGTTTACTTCAGTGTGACACAGTTCCAGGGATACCTATCAAAATTAATGTAGCATATCAAAATAAATAAAGACATGGACACTCACATTTCTTTAAATTTTCTATAGGACATCACACAGTTGTACAGTATATCAATTTATCAGTTTATTAATTTTTTTCACCTTTTATTTTATTTGAAAGACCCGATTTGCCACATAGATTACAAATTTTCAGGGGATCACAGACCCTTGGATTTAGTACCTGATAGCCCTTTCTTAGGCTCCTACAGTTGCCACATATTGTATCTTCAGACTTTGAAACAAATATTCTCACTTTACTAACAGACTGAGCTGGCTGGTTGGATCAACAGTGTCCTGTACTACCTTAAATGAAATATAATTCGCTCATTCATTCATATAGACAAAAGTCCCAGAGAAAGAAGGATCATTAATTTTTGGAAGACTAAAAATTAATTAAATTGACACTTTTATTGTTATATGTGAACATGTTCTCCTACTAAAATGGAAAATAATGAGAGTACAATATGCAATTTTCAAGAAGGAAGTCATAGAATTATTAAGAACCTATGGGCTATGAGAACGCAGGTGAAAAGGGTAGGTAAAATACCAGTACACAGAGAGAAAAAGCAAGTTTCATGTTTCCTTGTAGCTATTATTTTACCTTACATAGTAAGTGAAATGATTCTCTTATTCATAAACATTCGAGTTTTCCTTGGAGTGATTGTAACTTTTAAATACAATTTGCAACTTTCCTTCTTGCTTTTATCTATAAAAGTGGTAATAACCTTAAGAATTTAACCATGCTTTTAGACATTATTTCAAATCATACCCGTTCCACCTAGCGTATCTCATGGGAATGTTGAGTGTACAGCTGTACACTACCATGAAATAAGATGATACATTTACTCATCTACACTAGGAAAATATCTCTGCTCTGAACAGATGAAATTTGGAATTGCAGAATATATATCCACAATAAAAAAAAAAAAAAGCTAAGTTATCTGCACATCCATGGAAAACAATAAATCCTTCAGAGATACTCTAGGTACTGTAGGAATTCTAAGAATAATAGTTCCCTTAGAAACAGTACTGGAGAAATGGCAAATGTAACTAACAAAGTAATAAATGGGAAAAAAGAAAAAGAAAAAGATTATCATAAAGTTTTAATCTAATATTTACAGAGAAAACCCAACAAAGTTAAAGCCCTTATTCCCTCCACAGCGTCTTCAGTGTGATATTTGTTCTGAGAATGATCAATTATTAAATGCATAAAGTATGAATAAATTTTCTTTTATGAACATACGGGCCTGACTTACCAATCTATTGTATCAGGCTTTTCCTGTCATAATCCCACCCCTTTCAAGGAGTCACACTGATGTACAAGTGGCATATCATAGTAATATATCACTAAGCTTAACTTTTCTCCTAAATTAGAGCTTGGTAAATTATTTCTCTCTCCACAAAACAGACTAAATTTCAAATGTTCATTGATTATTTTATCTTGTTTGATCAACTACTTGCATAGATAGAAATATGGTGGATGGTGGGAGGAATCTGAGCAGGTGGGTACTATTATTTTTTGTTGCCATCAATAGCAATCTACCTTTATAGAATCACATAACAGTTGAGGTTCTGTCGACCTCTGAAGGTCATCTGGCCCAACTGTCCCTGCTCAAGCAGGTTCACCTAGAGCCAGTTCCCCAGGCCTATGTCCAAGCAGAGTTTGAATGCTGCCAAAGATGGAAACTCCACAACCTCTCTGGACAGCCTGTTGTAGGTCACACTGAAAGATACTACTAGTATCACACTGGACAGGTGGGCAATCTTTACCATTTGATATCTCTGATGTTTCTGATTGAGTTTTGGTGGTAAAAAGACAATAGGTTGAAAAAAAAATATCAAAGTGACCAGTAAAGAGTTTAATTCACCTGAAATTCACCATTTGCAACTCACTAGCCACAATCTCCCTCAATTTTAATTTTCCAGTGAGAAAGCTCAGCTAAAACAGGTAGATAAAGGTCCAACTGAATACATTTCCATTCTATCAAAGTTATTAAAATCAGATATTTCATGATTTTGTTTTTCCAAAGTGAAAGGATTCTGGTAGCAGTTAGAATAGTGCATGAGATGATGTGAAACAGAAAATAACACTTTTTTTCCAGTCAACTCTTTGTTTTACTTTTAAAGTTCAAAAAATACAACAAATCAGATATTGCTGTGAAAAAGCATTTCTACTGAAAATTTGAAAATCATTTGTGATTTCTGTAAGAATTATCATTCCTTAATATTTCAAAATATCTTTCATCATTTAAGAAAAATTCAAAGATTTTTTTTTGTAATTTTGTTCTCTCATTTTGTAACTTCATCTCCTCTACATTCTCCCCCGCTTTCTCTTGTTTCTTCTTATGAAGAGAGTAGCATCTGAGCAAAGACAAGGTCATGAAAATAACAAGCTCTTTCACTTTTTTCAGTGGAGAATAGTTTAAATGTTAAGAAAATGTTATAATTATGAAAAAAAAAGTGATTTTAGATTTCATTTTCTATTTAAAAGATCATCTGATCTATTCAAAATATTGCCCATCAGGCAAATCTAATCAAACCATGATAATTTCTGCGGTCACAGAACTAACTGAAACTGTGTAATGGCTAGTTCTAAGTACCCAGCTTACTTGGCTAGTCTCCCAGTTACAAAATGTATAATCACCTCTGTTATTCTGTATTATTTGGCACAAAGTGACTCTTGGTTTGTGAGGCTCCCGTATGTGCAGGAAATGGCAGGACACCTTCCTGTCTACACATAGCCTGCCACATGTATTTTCTAAGATAGTTGTCAGGTTTCAGCTTCCCAGACAGTAATGATGCTTGTTATCAGTCTCCTGTGATAGTATGTATTAAGAGTATCTTTCTTTAGACCAACTCACACAGCTGGGAAGCCTTTGAAGCTTACAGGCCCTTCTTTATGACTACACCAGTAGTCCTACTTTTTATCCTGGCTACTTGAATGAATTTTTTATCTTTATGTTCTTATTTCCCGAATAACATGTTGTTACTACAAAGAACACTAATAACTATTTGTAGTGCCTGGAACAGGAAAGGACTGATTGGAGACTCTTCACAGCTTTGGAGCTAGACTATTGCTGAATCTAACAAGAGGTGTGAGACAGCAGCAGATGCCTTGCTACAGAAGAAGGATCTTTTCACCAATGGGAGGGATGGGAGTTCAGTTCACCCTTCCTTCTCTCTTCTGAGCCTTATGAAGGCTGTTCCTTCCCCTGTTCATGGAACGTGGGTGCCCCCAAGCTCTAGGGCGTCAAAGCCTGCCTAGGGTTTTGCATCCTGCTAGTTTACCAGGATATCCCTGAGCTCAAGACACACTGGTAGCTCTAGCTATCAATTAGCTTCTCTCATTCACAAAGGTAAAAATTTTATTTTCCGTGTAGGAGAATTATCCTGCTTATTCTGGGCTGATTGGGTGCCTGTGAGCCTCCTGTCAGGGTGCAGTGGGCAGGGACTGTCCAATGAGGCCGGGTAGGGGAGTGGCCAGGCCACGGGACAAGATAGTGCAAGGACCTCAACCCATGGGTCCTGAGGTGAACAGAAGAGCCAGGCCAGTGCCAAGAGGCTGTGGTCACGCTGCATGTCTGTCATGATGAGGCAGGTCCAAGATAAGACTAAAAAGATAAAGTCAGAAGGTCAGACTCAAGGAGGTGTGAGACCAGGCCCAGCACATCTGTGACACATTTTCTCCCAGGCAAAAAGAGAGAACATCTGCTGAGTGTTCTTCCCAATTTTCCTCAAAGGAGTCCACTGCCTGGAAAGCCTTCTCAAACAAATCTCTCCTATGAGAAGGCTGCCTTGAGCACAGCGAGACAATGTTTCTGAGGGGAAGGGGAATGTACTCTGGGACCTGACTTCCCAAGCAGAGATGTTAGAGGCGGTATCTTATATCTTCAATGTCTTTGAGCAACAGCACTTTCCTCCAGGACTCCGAAATTCAGGAACAGATGACTTCAGCTGTTACTGTAAAATATTTCCAGCAAGCTCATCAGGAGCTGTGAGACACGGGGGCCTCTAAGAGGGTCTGATCCTGGGAACATCTGCAGAAACAAGGCCTTCTCTCCAAACTGGTAGTGTCCAAAAGAAAAAACTGATAATTTTTCCCATTTTGAGCACTGAATTAATAACTCTACATAAATTTTTGTGTATGCATTCTCTCTCACACAAGCATGCAGAGCACTTTTATGAAGTGTTGAACTATTTTGGATTTGTCCCTCTATAAGAAAAAAAGTTAACATTTTAAAGGTTACTTGAAAAATTATAAAGGAAAATAATATAGCTAAATTCTGAAATTCATGGGTTTTTTTTAAATACACAAAAAATTTTAAAGTTCCTAGATTTAAGGCAATTTTGTTGAGAGGAAATGCTGAGTTGGATGCTAAAAAATGAAATAAAAAGGGTTTTTCTTCCTTCTTTGTTGACGTCGTGAAGATTTTTTGTTGAAATAAGGCCTGAATAAACTGAAATTCTGAACATACTATATTAACAAAATAATCCTCAGAAAATCTTTCTTTTCCCCAGCTTGAGACTGGGGTTGAGGGCAGTTTCCAAAATGGCCCTCTTTATTTTAGGTTCCTTCTCCCAGTCCAGTAGGGATTTTTTTCTTCTTTTTTCTTCAAGAAAATTTTTCTTCTTTAAAGAAAGATTATTTTCTTCTTTTTTCTTCTTCTGTCTTTTTTTCTTCAAGATTATAAATTCATTACTCCTCCCCGGCAGAATTTTTTTTTAATTGTCATCTAGTTTTGGATTTTTTGAATTATTGTTTGGCATCCAAATCTTAGCTGGATATTTCAATGACTCCAGAGACAATATGTATCACAGATAAATATAACAAACAAGCACATACTGAAATTTTTC
>JAOXJK010000001.1:125664706-125686551 GCA_025774025.1 Xenus cinereus
ACAGATAAATATAACAAACAGGCACATACTGAAATTTTTCCTCTTCGTTTTTATCCGTTTAGACATTTGTAGCAGTACAGTTAAATAATATAGTCTTTTACACACACACATGCATCATTTTTTTCTTGTTTATTTAGGGATTTTATTTGGTGTCTGGAAAAAACACAAAAGAAAACAGCAATACGGTCTTCTGAAATAAACAGAACATTAGTTAACTAATGTTTTAAATTTTCTAGCAGGAAATTATAAAATGAACCTCTGATGTTACATAGAATCAATTTTACATAATTAGGATAGCTGACAACAGAAAATCTCATATAAACATAAGAATACAAATTAATTAAGAAAAAATATGTCTCTCTTCCAAACCTCTAAACTGTTATCACCAGCCTCCTTTCTCTCCCTAAATAAACATATGAAGAACAGTGTGCTCTGTGAAGCTAATAGGTACTACCAAAGAATAAATTGCATTCTTTATTTTCTACTGCTGCTTTTAGATCACTCTACATATTTTGGCCCACAGGCTCTAAATCTACCCAAGAGTAGCTTGTGTTTCTGACCACACACCAACCCAGTGGAGTAATATATCCATATATTTATCTCCTATGCACAATGTTTTTTCAGTTACCCAGACCTTGTGCTTGAACTCATCATGGCTGTGTAGGCTGCTTCCCTAGAGGTGGCTGTAAATTGTAAGTGGGTGAAGCTGCCAAGCTAAGAGAGTTTTGTTTAATTTACTATAGTCATGAGCCAAGGGGAAGAAAAGCATTTTTGCTGGGTCCAGATTCTGCAGTCATCTCATACAAACCTCTCCAGTGTACTCAGCAGAGAGGAAAGTTTGTTCTTTCAGTGAGACAGACAGACACACAGGGTCTGTGCTGCCAGTTCCTTGGCCATGACTGTATTATAATGCAAAACTTACTCTCATTTTACTCAGCTCGTCTTAGTCAGCCACAAAGGAGTTTTCAATAAATGAACTCCAGAAATCTAACAAGTCTGCAATGAACTTATACAAACGTGATGTGTATTTTTTAATTTCAGGACTTGAGCTAATTTGAGAAGAACTGAAAAAGGATGAGAAGAGATGTACTATTTGACAGAGGTATCAGGGTCAAACACCCTCTAACCAGATTTTTCAGATGTTCCACACCTCGGGGATTTAATATTTAATACCAAATTTACATATTTGCAGTTATTTCACATTGCATGAGATTTAGCAGAGTGATACATCAAGCACGATACAAGTACAACACTTAAATCACAATACAAACGCAGCACTCAGAGCATAGCAATTGTAATATGCAGTTGACTCACAATACAAATGTGATTCTCATTACCAGCTTTTGTGATACGCTCACTGTCATGACGCCAGGCATCCTCAGTAGCCAGGAAGGAATGCATGGGTTGAAATCAGCTCAGAACTGATGCCTGGAGTTCCTTCTGTTTGTTTTTTGCAGGGGTTTATACTCTGTCTTGGGCTGAGCCATAACACATACCCCAGCGCTGCTCTGGGTAACACAGGAAGATATATACTTGCATGTTTTTTAATTAACTCAGGTATGTGTTTGGTGGGCTTTGCAGCCCAGATGACTCCTCCTCATGCAGTCATCTTTACAGTCTGGGTTCCTCCCAGCCTGGCCCAGTAAACAGCAGAAAAATTCCTCTGGGCCCTCCAGTAGCGAGAATATGTGCGTGCTCCCAATAGGTAGCTCACATTGCACACTATATATATACATATTTACATTACTACTGACCACACACATCAACATGAATCGACAAACAGACTCAGCACATACATGAACAGAAACACGAATGGCCTCATTCTGTTCCCTGCTCTGGCTGATCCAGGTGAAGGTCTATTCATGGGAATATAAACACACATATATATAAAGTGGCCCCCCCTGGCAGCTGGACTCAGACACATGATCTCTCCAGGAGCTCCCTGCCCCCTCACCATTCCCAGTTGCTGGGACCTGGCTCGTGAGCCCCTGTGGCCGCAGTTCTACTCCAACTGCTGGTGCAGACTCTTGCACAGATGCAACCACAAGCAGGTCTTGGCCCTTGTGACCCCCAGGATCTATGGTCTTCCCAGCAGCTGTCCAGGAGTCCCTTGGTCTTCAATAGCCAACTTCCCCCAACCTTGCCCTTAGAGACATACCTGGCTTCCAGGACAATTCACTGACTCACTGGTAGTCCATCTTGATCTAGCACTCACACACTCACTTGCACATCTGCACTCACTCCAGATGCTGCACCATGGACACACAAACCTCTGGTCCCTGGTCTAACTTTGGTGGCTGGCACTTGGTGTCCTTCACTCTGGTCTCCTCAGCCCCTGGCACCCAGGCACACCTGCCCTCCAACCCACCATCCCAGCCCTGCTGCTGACACCAGGCCCTCACTGCAGTTACTGTAACCACAGAAACATGGCACCTCTGATGCCATGGTCTGATGCCAGTTGCTGGCTCTTAGACAGACAAATGCACACAAAACAGACTCCCATGCCTGGTAGAAGAGTTGGACATAGAGTTTCATAAGAATACCAGACTGCCATGATCAGATACAGACAAATGTAATGATCTGCCCCTACCTACTAGCAACTGGCCCTTTTTATTCCCTTTTACCTCTATTTTCCTGTGGGAAGGAACACCTTCCCAAATCACCTAGATCCTTCGCTTTCCCCACCTTCAGTTTCTCCCCTAAACGTCCCATAATAAGTCTCGTCCCAATAAAGTGTCCATACGCCTGAGCAACAGCAGTCATCCTCAGTCAGAAAGGTGCTTCAACATTGACTCATCTGGACAGGTTTCATGGCTGTACACTGGCGCTGAGGTTCTGCCCCTCAGGAAGGATGTCCCATCCTATGTGTCTGTAATTCTGGTTTTCCCTTGCCCGACATTGTGCCCCTGTGTTCCTCTGGTCTTGTGTGGATGGGCCTTTGATGGGCCAATGATACCCGGGATGGGCCTAGGAATAGCTGGGCACAGTATTATTTGTGTACCTCCTTGAAACTTTCCCGCATAAGCTTTCATTCTCTTCACAAGAAAACCACTATTATTTTTTTTTTAAGTATCAAAACAGCATATTTATCCTTAAAGTTTTTCCTACAAAAGATTGAATGTTTTCTCTGTTGCTCTTTGGTTTTTTCTCCTGCAAAAAATAACAAGAACATTTCAGCACAACTAAGCAAGTTTTGGTAAAGACAGAAGCATCTGAAAACAATGCAGTCAAGCCACTAAAGTAACAGACTCTTTTAAACCTTTTTTTTCTATTACTTTTTGATGTCAGCTTTTAAACTATTAAAAACAATGTCTGATCTAAAGCAAAAAAAAAATCTCAGATAATGTAATAACAGACAGTTGTAGAAAATCACCCACGTAAACTATGTAAATAGCACAATAAATTTGCATTATATGTTTTCTTAGCTGTTTTTTTCAGTGTATTCATCTACAGCACCCTCCTGCAGCTCACCCCAAACAACAAAAATGAACTGTCATCTTGTTTAAGCCCATGGATAAGTTGAAAACACAACTTATGTAGTTTTAATGTCCCTTAAGTTGGTCATCTGATATTTGCCAAGAGCTAACATTTGCAAACCAACCTGCTAAAGGAACAAAAGTGTGTCACATGACCTTTGACTTATTCACATTTTCACTAAGCTAAGTAGACCATGAGGATTTTGAAAACAGACTTCCAGAGGAATCTTTGATACTTTGGGTTCACTTACATTTGAAAAACACTTGGAAAGCAAGAGCTTTTTGTCTGCAATCCAAATGGGAAGACGCAGTAAATGCATTTTATTTCCTATATCATTTACAGTTTCTTTTAGGCAGCTGACTAACACCTATTACTATAAATCATTATAAATTTAACTATGAGAGTCAGATAGGCAAATAGAATTTAGGAGAGGCTGAGTTAATAACATTTATAAAATACAGATTGCTTTCATACATTGATGTGAATACATGTGAATATTGAGTCTTACCATAGTACAGAGATACAGTGCACCCTCAGCAAGTTTGCAAATGACACCAAGCTGTGTGGCATGGTCAACACACTGGAGGGAAGGGATGCCACCCAGAGGGACCTGGGCAGGCTTGAGTGGTGGGCTTGTTTAAACATGTCTTTCCTATGGAAAACCATTACCAAACACCAGGGTCTTCAAAGGCTTGTGTTTGGTATGATTTATATGGCAAAGGGCTAGTACAAAAGAGACATGTCTTCAGGAAAAATTCTTATAGCCACATATTTCATGTATTTGATGAAATACTGCAGGAAAAGTAAAAGCAGAAGTGTGAAGGAGATTTGGAGATAGGGTCATGCACTTAATAGCAACATACGGTAACAAAATTCAGGTCATTGTCGAATATCAGTGTAGGGTGTAAGCCTACACTGAAAGCCATGAAATATAACACTTGCTTTTGGCTTCCCTGCTAATATTTCCTGCTATATTCCCCACCAAACTGCAGGTAATACTTCAATGCTTTACTTTATATTCATCTACTGGGAAAATCAGATTATTAATATCTGATCTCACTTCTGAGGATAAGAAGAATTTTCTTAACACACAAAAGAAGAAGATGAATCTTTAATACTCCATGTCTCACATGGTTGAGCTCCTGCTTAGGAACTATACTACACTAGGTCAGCCAGGTTATATAAATCATATTATGTGAACAAGTATGCAATGATGTATCAAGTCATAAGACTGGTGTAGCAGAATCACCCTAACCATCTCTATTTTCAGATATGTCTCATTTTTACCTAGTTTTTAATTTGGTCATTCAAGTATTTGAATTAAGAAACAACAACAACAACAAAACAACCAAAAATCCCCAACAACCCACCATTGAGGATAATTAAGTATTGGTACAAGCTGTCTTGTACAATCTCTGTCTTTTCAAGACCCTACTGGATACAGCCTTGAACCTCTCAGCTCACCTTTTTTGTTTGGGAGGTTGGACTAAAGATCTCCTGAGGTCACTTCCAACCTGAATTATTTGAGGATTGTATATGGAAAATTTTAGACTATGAGTCCCAGTGATTCAAAGAAGAAAAACCTCTCTACTGTTTTGGGGTTTTTTTTATGGATATATAAAATTTTTTGATAGAGAGGAATTCTAAAAAAATCATGTGAAAGAAAACAGGCTGGAGCATTGTCAGCAATGATTTTGCTGACATTAATTTTTCTGTATTTTCTACTAAACACTATTCTTGTGTTAGAGAACAAAACAAGAATCTAGACCCAAGCTTCTTACTGGTTGAGCATTTTCTGAGGCAGGCTTCCTATTTAGCCAGTAGTTTAGCACATTTTTATGTATTAGTGGTTAAAGATTCAGACCAAAATATTATCAGACTTCAGTGGTATTTCTTGAGCCCAGGAAAGAATTAAAGATTAAAAATTAGCCAAAAGACTGAAAAATTACTTGATAGTTTGGAATTTTAGGAATGAAACATATGTTATGAACTATTGGATTTTGTTGCTCTTTTTTGGCAGGTAAGCAAAATGCTGAATTTAAATTTTAATGAAAAGAAGCTGTGGAATATTTTCTACTTATTGAGCTAAGACCAAAAAAGGAAAATGAGAACACTGAAAACTCTGAGCAAAATAGCCCTTTTTGAACTAGTAGTAACACACTTTGGGTGACTGTGGAATGCAGGAGTATGAAATGTTTATTCTTTCTGTTATGGAACACTGTTATCTGAGATGGTGTTATTGAATTAAAAAAATGCAGGTTTTGATATCAGCAAATTACAACAGCAACTAATTTTTAATCTATTCAAAATTCACCTTATATTTGGCTTTGAGAATTATGAGATTTGAGCTCACATAACAACATTCAGAAACAATCTCTTCAAACTCTTTCAGGCAGCACTAGCAAATAGAAGTTGTTCAAATGTAGCACAAAGCAAAAAGCATATGAGTCTGGCTCCAAGGATGCTTTCACAGTCTTTTTGTTATGTGTGCAGGATATTTTGAGACTTGATTCAGTTCTAAATAAAGTAGCTAGAAAACTTCCCCGATTTCCGCAAAAGATGACTGCCTTTATAAGATTCCACTTGTTATTGACAAAAATAATCAGTCTCAGGTTTCTTATTTGATTAAAAATATTAATGTTTTCAGACTTCAGCAAGACAAATTTTAAGCCAGAGCTCCTAAAGCTGTGTAGACCTACTTTAACAAGCCTATTACCAGTTTGTGTACAGGCGGGTATCAACATGGACTGTTTCTGTGGAAATGAATTCGTACTTCCTAAGTGAAGACTTTTCAACATGTGGGAACAAATGCAGCAGTGTAATAATTCAAGAAAATGATGACCCAGAGCATGGAAGTGATACACAACAGATCAGATAATAAGTGTTTAATAAAACTCTATTTATATGAAAAAAATAATTATGATAAAAAGATTAGATACTTTTCTTTGAAGTCTGGATCTGAATGGTAATGATGAAAATATTTAAAACAAAATATCAAAGAAAATAATTATTTTAGTCTAGTGAATTATAAATATGGATAGTTCTGCTGCTGCATGTCATTGTTTCTAGAATTAACCAAGGTCCTAATTGACATTCTTTATGCACAAAATAACTTAAGCATGTAATGATTTTAAAGTGTGTCCATAAACCCCATTGACTTCAGTGGTATTTAGGGATATGTATAATGTCAAACACACACTGAGCAGCACTGTGCAGCTTTTCTGAACGTGGATATTTTCTAGTAATGAAGTCTAAGAGGATTTTAATAGCTTTGGTTTTATTGATTTAATGGAAAGCAACTATAATTTTATCTGGTTATAAATAGTATCTGAATTAATAGGGCCATAAAAGAAACCATAAATTTAAGGCACTATCATGAAGTACTTAAAACAAAAAAAAACAAACCCTAGCCACAAGCCCTTTTCAAAACTGACTTGTGCCCAGGGGAATTGTCATACTGTTTGTAATGAGATAAATTTGTAATTCAATAAAGTACATTTTATACTTTATTGAATAATTAAAAATAAAAAGAATTTTATATAATTCATTCAAACAATAACAGGATACTTTTTAATCCTTAAAAGGAGGTGAGAAATTCTAGGAAACAATATGAGAAAAATAAAGTGTGTGTTTTTCAATGACAACTGTTTTCAAAAAAACCCACTTAATTATGGTAAATGAAAAGAGCTCGACAATATATGTGTGCTTTTACATTGTTTCTTTCCCTTAGAATCAATTTGTGGGTGTATTCATGTTCTAGTAGTGACCTAGAGAAACGCTATAATTGCATTTCATACTACATCAAAATTATGTCAGGCCAGAGAATTCTGAGAATTTTAGCTTTATGCTCACATTTCTCTCTTGTTCATTTTTATGCAGACATTTATGTTATTGGCTACAGATCAAAACAGCTGTTCAGATATGCTAGTGCAGATAAGTATTTGAAGAATATTCAATATTCTATAATTATTTGAGGAATGTCCCACCTCCATTTTTAATCATCTAGAGAAGATTTAGAAACCATTGTCTTGATTTAGGTGACCTATGTCATACACAAAGTAAGAAGGTATCATGTTGTCAGAGGTAAGGATAATAAGAATAGCTCAAGAACGGTTCATTACAGGAAGCAAATTTGTGAAATATTACTAACTAGTAAAAATAATCAATGCATTCATAAAAGCAAATATTTTTGATGGATGATTTCAGTAGAAATAAAATATTTGTAAATTAGTTTTAATCAGGATCACTTCATTGTTTTGATTTACAAGGTAGTTTACCTCAACCCTTATATTAACAGCGTAAGGTAGGTAATAAAAGATAATAATGGAATAGGAATTACATGCCAGTGATGATTACCTCTTCAATCAATTTTGTACTGAGAAAAAGATGAATAGCCCTATATCATAAGGAAACATTCAAATACTAATTAACTTAAAGCTTATATTTCTTGAACTAAAATATGCTGTATTTCCCAACAATCACATATCTTAAAGTTTTATACATTGCTATTTTGGAGTAGATAGAGGAAAATAAACACGAAATCAAAATGTTCTTTTAACAGTTTTATTTACCAGTATGAACTGACCACCTGAATTTCAGTTGTAGGTGTTCTGTGGTACTGTCAGTAGATAGATTATTAGATATCACTTTGCTTGATAACAATATAGTTTCATCTTTAATGACATGGACTTTGTACTAATACAGTTACATTAAATTGTTATGCTTTCTTATATCAAGTAAGAAAACAAATGAACACATCCAGTCTTAATAGGTATTGTCAGAATCCAAATAGATAATAATTCTAAGGTACCTTATTTTGCATCTTATTCTGGCTGAAAAGTTTCTTGTTGGTTGTGTTTTCCCATTGTTGTCTACAATTCTAGGCTTCATGAATTGTCAAAAACTAAGTTTTGGGTAGTTGACTTGCACTGAAGTGTCAGAGGAACAAGCAGGGAAGAAGTGTCTTAATTTAGTTCATTCATAGAGAAGATACTGCTTCACATGTAATTTGACTGTTGGGTTTGTCTGTTTGCAAGACTTTTGTCTCTTGCTCCACTGGCTATGGCTGAAGACACCAAGTTTAAGCTGTTTCACATCTCATTGATTCCTCTTCCTGGGATCTGGCAGCCACTAGACAGAGCACCTGCTATTTCTCTCATAGGGTTAAAAGCATAAGAGATAAATCAGTTCCAACAATCCTTTAGTTACTTTTCTTACATCTTCCTCTTTGCTACACACACACAAAGTGACAGAGAATGTTGTTATTCTTGGTAACTCTATGATTCTTTTGCCCTTACCACGATGCCATTCCTCTTTTAAAACTTACAGGCATTTAGCTAATACATTATTGCTCTTGTGTAACAATATTAAGCACAGCGTGTTGATGTTCAGAGAAAATGTCAGCTATTGCTAATGATGGCTAATGAAAAAGAGATGATTTATCAAAGTACAGGTGGCGTGGTCATGGACGTGGCAACAGCTGACTCATTTTTTCCTCTGTTAAATTGTCACAGATTATGTAGATATGAAAGTTGTGTTCCAGTTCTTCCCACTTGCAAAGGAAAACACTTTCACAGTATTTTCATAGACACTAAAATTTCTTAAACTCTGCGACCTGAAGATACAGTTAATTTTTTTTTCCAATTTAATATGGAGAGATCATCATGAACAACTACATGCCACAGTTGCTCCAGTTTGCTTTGAAAAACTAGTGTATACACTTGCATCCTGCACGACAGGCATTGGTGGTTTAGAACCAAATTTCTAAAGCTGAAATTACTCCTGACTCTTAATAAAGTCCACAGTAAATTAGGTGCAAAAGCCAGCCAGGATATTTGGTTTGAAGTATCTGCGATGAATTTTTTTCCATCTTCAAATGTAATTGAACCTTCAGAATTACTGCGAGAAGAGGGAGCTTGTAACATCATATTCATTCTTCCTCATTCTCAGAGATTAAGAAAAGTGTGTTTACTGTTTTAGAGGTTATTGCCATCTATTGAATTTCAATCTTCCATCCATTTCCAATGCTCTTGAATTCATTTTATATGACAAACTAGCCCAAACCAGAGCAACAGTGCATCTGAATGAGAAGATAGAGGTATATCTGTAAAGTTCACAGAGTCATTAAAATATAACAGTTCTTCCTTTATAGGACCACACTGAGGTGATGAAATGCATTAGTTTTAATCTAATCAATGGGAATCGAAGCTCTGTAAGTAAGGTAAGCAATGCACAAGACACAAAAAGGTCTTACTAAAAGAATTTCATGTTCCTGATGACTTATGTTTTGCTCTATGGAGTACTTTTGTCTGATGCACAGTTTTCCCTTGACAGCTTCCCAAAACATTTTGGATCCAGAATGAAAAGACATGAAAAGGAAAAATGCCTGCTGAATCAACCAGTATGTGTTAATCAAGTAATAATTTTGGCTGTACTTAGCAATGGAACTAATTACAAAATCCTTGTTATTCTCCTTACGTAGACCTTACTACACACAGGTCTCAGCATACTGGAAGTTTCACTGAAAACAGTGGGACTATGTATTTAAAGTTGTGGCCCTTCTTAGATATTTATGTTTATTCTGAAAAAAATTAATTCCCGTTTGATGATGAGCAAGAATTTTGGGCAAATCTTTCTCTAACAGTTGATGTGCCTGCAGATAGTAGAGAGCAAAACCAAGCAGAACATGAGTGTTCTCAAAGTGAAAACACACAGTGGAATTTCTCCATTGTAACCATGCAACCATGGAGCGAGTCATGAGGAATCAGAAGCTCCTTTGTTGGTTTGTTTTTTTTTTTTCCTGGGCAGCCTTTGATTGAAACTTGGGTAATTTGTTCTGAACTGCTAATTTCACTAAAAGTTAGAGAACAGCATGCATGTTTGACAGAATGATTTTCCTGATCTATGATTTCTTTTCTGCTCACAAGGCTAATCACGTTCTTCTCCACCTTTTTAGCAGTTTCAATTTGCAGGAAACTTGTAGTAATATGCTTCTGGAAGTTTTATTTTCCAATCATCCTCTAAAACATGTGAGAATGATGTAAAGGATTTTACCAGATACAAATTCTACATCTCTTAGCAGTTGCAAGTCAAAAAAAAAACAAAGTTTTCTACAGGTGGGTATAACCAGAATATTTTCACCATTAAACTTTTTTCTGCAGGTGGTGATAGTCAGAATGTTTAGTCTATTAAGTTGCTATTCAATAGAAAATTTAATTTTCAGCTGATTGCATGTGTATAAAAAGATTTCCACAGAAAATTTTAACATCAGACTGATATATACAAAGCAGAGTAGAGCTTGAAAGCTGGAAACTTCTCCAGGAGGGTATAGTCATTGGAAATAACTCTTTCTATAAAAATGGAGATCCTAGTTGGAGAAATCCTGTTAGCCTCCACAAGAAGCAGAGAGTCTTCCAGGCACGAAAGCTGCGATGAGCTCCATGAGTCAGCACTTCAGATTCCACCCAAGAAACACCAGTTATACTCTGCAGACCAAGGAGCTATTTAAATGTGATAAAACACTTCTCTTTTTTTTTTCTTTACTATGCAGCCTTCTGATTTCAGCTACAGCTGAAAATGTGGAGCTTTTGTCACTGAAGTCATCATAAAGAGTAGAATAGGGTAGCCTGAATATAACGAGTTCTGCAATGATGCAAGCAGCAACAGTTTCTATAGCAATAAAAGTTCTTAGTTTCCAGCTTGGACAAGCTACATTTTTAATTACAAAAGTCATTTTAAGAATATTTAAAGACATGAAAGTGAACAAAATGTGATGTTGTCACTTGAAAACAAGACAAGATGTTACGATTAACGTTTTAAACCACTGAACTCATTATTTTTGTAAAAAAGAAATTCTAACATCCCCATTGGGACAATTCAATATCTGCTGTACACATGACCAGTAGGTTGCCACAAATTAATTGGCCTGGGAAGTGAATGCATTAGCATAATGAATAAGGGTTTTATAGGTAATAATATGTATGTAATTATAATGAAAAATATCTATGTGCCTGTCAAAGTTGACAAAAATACCAAAGGCATTGTTCTTATCATTTTATAATAATGTGGAAATCAGCATTTGTTAAGAATAATTATATATTTACTTCTGACTCAATATCAACCACTAAGCTCAATTTTATGATTGCCATCTAAGTTTTTATGCATTTTTCTTATCAGGAGCAGTTAACTAATAATTTAGCTGTAATATATAGCTTAGAATACCCTCATGATGTATGAGTTCTGAAAGCTATTGATGAACAAGCTCATTGCTACAAAAGGGAAGAAACTAGTTAAGTTGTACTGAAAGTAGCAATGTCTGTCTCGGTCAGTGAGAAATAGAATAAAACACAGACTATTTCCAGCAGGAATTAATACTAATATTTTCATTCATAACTACAATGTTCTCCTGCCCTGATAGCAACATTTTCATAGCAAGCTTTTCACCAGAGATTTGGAGATGGATAAATGTAGTTATGAGACAAATTGTTATCCAATATTTAAGTTAAGCCTTTGTTGCATCTCCTTTGGAACTTTATAAGATGCTCACTTCACTAGGTTCTTTTATAAATTTCTGTGAGTCCTCTTTTTGTGGTATCAGAGCTTGCTGAGAAGCTCAGAGCTTTCATTTTTTTCCTGAGTCCATCAAACTGAATTTTTTCTTAAAATTTCTAGTTGGAACATTCTGGGAATCTTGCATTATCAGACCATTTCTGGAAATACCAACATATGGCAGGATTTTTTCTTAAAGGCTTTCACCCAAGAGAAGACTTTTTTAAAATTCTTTGTTAGAATAGAGAACTCAAAATTCTTATTTAGTCCATTTAAATTTAGGGCTCAAAGTCTCACTGTGCTACTGTTCCTCTTAGCCAAGGAGAGAGTTCTGAGACCCCTCTCTTTTGTATGTGCACTTTTTTTGAGAGGAGTAGGAATCTTATCTCTACATTTAACCTGAAAAGACAGAATCCTTTCACTTTGAAGAGCTGCATTTTGTGCACAGAGCAGAGGAATTGGTTTGGAAGTTTAGGAAGAAATTAAGCTCTGGTACATTTGAAAAATTTGTCTCTCTCCTTCTTGTATCAGTAGGATACAAGACAGGAGCCTTTTTCTTCCTGTCTATTGGAACAGCCAATAGGCAAAGTCAAAGTTTAAAAACCTCTGCGCACATAGCAAATATGTTCAGAAGGTTTTAAACTCGCACTTAGCAGCTCATCTATTCTTCAGAGTGGAAAATAAAGGAACAGGAACAGTATTGCTGATGAGAACAAAGTTGCAGTGCATGAGGTGTGTAGGTAGGTTATGGACACTGATAATTGTTGTGAAGCCTTTTTGAAATTTATGATGTCAAACAATAGAGAGTTCTCCAGGTGTGTCTTAAGCTGGTGTGTTCAACAAAGCTATTGTTTGTGGCTGTCAGAACAGAACAAAGCAACCTTGTTTCATCACACTTTAAACTGAGGCTCTGAAAAGAGATTTACACAGTGATGAGATGATGAGATAGCTCCTCATGTTAGCAGTGCTGCTGTTGTGCAGCAAATAGCATATTCTGACAAAGATACATTTTATTCACTTTATTTTCTTAGATTATCTTCTGCATATAAGCAACTATATTTTTAATTAATCAGATCCTTTTTTATTTCCTTTTTTTTTTCCATGAGAAAACCACTCTAAGATATTGTGTTTAGGGGAAAAAAAAGTATTTAGTAGGAAATCATTCTTATTACTGCAGAATATTAATGTTTAATTTGTAGAGTTTTTCTAAGGTGACCTTCCTGCTTTAATCCCAAAATTATTATTAATTTAGGCACATGTAACTCAGCATTAACTTTCTATAGCAATGCTTACATCTTGGTTTCCTAAAAGGCTGTTTTCCTTATTATGGTATACTCAAAGAATTGAGATCAAATGCTCTGCCTGATAGTTCAGAGTTTTGTTCCTCTCAGCACTGAACACTGTCTTTGGAGGACCCTGCACAAATATTCTTTATTTTCCTAACTACTCTTACTAATATTCCACCAATACTTTCACTAATAGTCTTAGAGATTAGAAAAGGTTTTGTGTGGGGAGAGGTGACCTAAATACATTGTATATATAAAAAAAATTCTACATATCTGTATAAATGTTCACAACATTTCGTACAGTAATTGCTGCAGTTATTGAAAAAATAATGTGGTGTTACTTATTCTGCAAAATGTTGCACACAGATTATTTTTGACACCTTAGTCACAAACACCTATGTAACAGTGAAATATTTACATAACAGCAGCACAGAATTAATGAAATTAAACTTTTGCAATCACTGATTTCTTTAAAACAAGAAATTATGTTCGATATCTGTGGTGGGTTAACCTTCACTAACAGCCAAACACCACCCAGGCAGTCACACACTTTGTGTATTCTTGAATGCAAAATAATAGCTGGGATTAATGAACAAAATCAGATTTAGAAAGCTCTTTTCTACCTGTTACAAAGAGACTTGCATACCATTTCTATTACATATGTTTATTTTTCTTTGCTAAATTTAGCAAATCGACAAGAAGTCTTACAGTTAATTTCTTTTGGCTATTTCTGCATCAAGGATGAAGCTCCCAATCTTAAAGTGCCCAAATTATTTCTGTTGTTACATTAAATATGGGACTATTCTACCATATTTTACTGTAATAAAGGGAAGAGTATTATCACCTGTCATACCATAATTAAGAGTTTCACATCAGCTGGAAGAGCTAATATCTTTTATTTTTCTGATACCTCTGGAAAAAAAAAAATCTTGTAAACATACATACCAATATTAAATCTGAAAAAGATGTTGCAGTCTTCAAATTAAGGACTTGTTTGCAGTCAAATTTCCACTCTCTAATTCCACTCAGGCCTACTGATAGCATTTACCAAGCCTCCAGCTAGGATTGGAGCTGACAAATTGCACTAAATTCAATGTTTTTTGGCTGCTGCCTTATTTTCTGCCCTTAAAATCATAATTTTATTCTGTTTGAGCCCTCTAAACCCTGCTAGGCTGAATACAAAAGAGCACACAGTCAGCAGCCCTCGCAAAACTCCTGCTTCAGTGTTGCTATGATGTCTACTCATCATTAATCTTTGTTTCACAAACTCAAAACCTTCAAATAAATATTTTGATGAAATTGAAGTGTCAGCAGCTTCTTCTGGAGAAAAAAAAAAAAGTTAATTGTTACCTCAAAAGAGAAAACACAAACCAATCAACAAAAAAAAAAAAAAACAGCATTTTCACAGAGCCCAGGAATCACTGCAATAGTGGAAAGAGGTCAGTTTATATTACCTACCATGGTTAGCCAAAGCTGCATGTTATCTGTTGAATTTTAATCTTAATTTAAAAATTAAGCAAAGCCATCAAAGAGCAAATGGTCAGATATTAACATGCTAATTAACAGTGGTGTTGCTGATCTCAGTGACAAAGCTAATACTGCAGCGTAACATGGTGAATAAATGTGTCTTGTCCAAATATGTCTTCCCATTCAATGACCCAGAACATGCTAAAGATACCGCAATCGCATAGTGCCCCATAAATAAGTCAGGTATTCAGATGAAATTTAAATCTAAAATATGTTTTCTGTGTACAAGTTTCTCTCTTAAAAGATTACACATTTAATCATTGCAGTTCTTTGAAATACTATTATATTAATTACTTTATAACTCAAAGTATTATACTAAGCATCATATCTTTCCATTAACAAAATATAAAGAAAATAGAAGATATTATTTTGTAGTAAACATTTCTGGAGCAAAACACTGACTGAAGAAAAGTAGAGTGGATGCAAAGATGAAACCAGAAAAGAGTTTCCATTAGGATTTGGAAGAAGCTGGAATATTGTGTAAGTGAGCAAAATATTCATTCTGAGAGTCTGTTTAATAAAGTCTTCTATTTCTAGTGTATCTTTAAGGAAGCTTTTTAAACTAAAACTTATGCCTTTTTTAACAAATAGTGGCCGATTAAAAAACAAAATCAAAAATCCAAAGAACCCTTTCCTTCTCGGATAATGAAGCATAGCATTCACCCCATAGGAAAGACTAAATGAGACTCCTATAAATTAAAAACTCAAAATAATACAATCTTCAAAAAAATGCTCTAGCAATTGAGAGATGTAGGAATTTGGTTCAATACTTGGTTGGAAAAAATGTCAGGTGAGTTTATCGATTAAGAGGGAATGATCAGGTACTGAATAAAACTTAATAAAAATTTTCATGAGTTATGTTTGCTCTGAATTGAAAAAATAACTTTGGGTACTCCTATGATGTCATAAGAGTTTAAAAAAAAGGGCAGAGGATTTAAAGGCCGTCAATAAAGAACATTTCAAAATATATGTTATTAATGATGATTCTTCAGTATCATAACTAAAATAACATGTAGATAATCTTCATAGATTGCATAGCCTTTATTCAAACAGGTGACTGCAGAAAAAATGTTGAGAACAGATGCTCAGTAAATCTTACCATGTTCAACCTACCTAAATTCCTACACATGTGGAGGTGAAGCAGACTTCAGGCTGGACTAGCATGTAGTAGAGACACCAGCACCTGCAAAGAATCAAGGTCTGAAGATCTGACCCAGTAACTGGGTGAGGGGCCTGGCATCTGGGCAAAGCTATTAGCTGAACTTGGAGTTCGTGATTGTATACAAGGAACCTACGATTGTGAGCGTGCCGGGAAATCCAGGGAGTGAGGGCATGTTTATGGAACCGCTAGTGAGTTTACACTCAGTGGCCTTGTTCTTCTATTAAAAATCCTTCCTGAAACATATCCAAGTCATTCCACTGAAAAAGGTATAAAACATATGTCTTTTATGATCACAGGTTGATCTAATAATTAACTTATGTGTTATATGTTAGCATAACCCTACAAAAATAAAATATGACCAAAAAAAAGGTCATCTTTGCTTTGGTAATGTGACACAATCATGATTTTGGTGACTATAGACATAAGTACACACCCTATTGTACCCATTTTACAGCACCAATTGCTCAATTTTGTTACCATTCCTCATAACTGATGATGTTTATGACCCTCATAATGATGACATTTATGATCCTATCCTTATAGATGTGTAAGAAATAAAAAGTAGATGTAAAACTTTCAGGAATCCAAGTGATAAAAGAGGCATAGATTGTGATGGCTTATTTGCTTTATTCTGCTGGGGTTTATTCAGCTTTATAATTATTGTGTATCAGCTGATAAGCAAGGACTAGAAGGTTTTTTTTGTCCCTCGTAAACTATCAGAAAAAGTTAATAATTTCATTAATTCTTCAGGAAATGATCCACACCAAAGTTACTAATTTTTCCATCAATTCTGCAACCTATTTGCCTTTTTTTTACCTGGCACTATCAATCTTGCAGACTACATTGAAGCAGGAGGCATGTTCATGGTCATGTATTGCTGCTGCAGCTTGGGAATTAAAGCATTATTGAAGTAGCAAACCGTAATTTTAGGTTTAGTCTATAATATTGTATCATGTTCTCAATTAGTAAATTACAACAGAGCTCCTATGGGAATTGTGTATTACAGCCATATGATTACTCAATTTGTTCACTCATGATTAATATTATTGCACTAAACATAAAAGGAAATGATTTATGATTTATCTGAAAATTGCTTAATACAGCTGGTAACGGTGCAGTATAGAAGAAGGTAAGTTCATCTATGTGTTTGTCACTAGTCTACATAAAACAGGGAAACTAAAACAGTGTTGATTAATTTTATAGTGAAATGAAACAAAAATAACTGTTCTTCAAGGAACAGTAAATACAAATCAATTATATGTCACATTACTTTAAACATATTTGTCAAAATACTTAACATATAAGAAGAAAATGCATGAATGTTTTCCTATACTCAGCTCTTGGACTTCGCAGCCTCCTAAGATACTTCATAAACTAAATTTCTGGCTTGCAGTGGAAGCAAACTGCAAAACAGCAGATGATTGTGAGGGTTAGAAATAGGCCCACTTATATATTAAATTGCATAACCAAGTTGTTTTTCCAGTACTGATTTGGCTTTCAGGTGTGCATATATTAAATAATAAGATGGATATATTTTGTATTATTTGTTCCTAGCTAAATTGCTGTAGTTTTAGAGGCCTTACACAAGATGGTGAAAGTCACGACATCAAATTTGCATTATGTTTCTCATGAAAAAACAACATTCTTATCTTACTATATTCTATTGAAGGGTCTTTTAAGGGTGAAGACTAGAGGTGAACATATTGTTCATCGCAATTAATATGTTAGCCCACATTAAACTTACTGTAAAAGGTAGCCAGACCTGGTAGACTTTGGGACTCAGAGTAAATCTCCTTTCTGGCCCTGCAGAGATTTTAGTCTTAGCTTTTAGTGCCTCTCAGATCTCAGGGCATCTGCCATCAAGACCCATGGATGCAGAGGCTTCCTGTGCCCAGATCCAGCCAGCAGTGAGGTAGAGTACACATTGCTGGTACATACACACACACATGTGTGCATACACACACAGGCACACAGACTTGGATATAAGGTCACTAGTGGTTCTATATACATACCCTCACTCCCTGGATTTACAGGCATGCTCACGACCGTAGATTCCTTGTATATGATCACGAACTCTTCAGACCTTGAGTCTTTCCTGGTGCTGGTGTCTCTACTACATGCTAGTCCAGCCTGAAGTCTGGTAGTGGTTCATCACCACATCCTTGCACACACAATATGGTTGCCATCAGCAGCCAGGTCCTAGACCTATGGGCTCCTCAGATCCACAGTTTCTTTCTCCAGTGGCTGGCACTCAGATCTCTCATACTACTTATTGACTAGTCCATCTTGAAGATCACTAGTGGTTCACATATTCATACCCAGAATGGAGTGCATTCATCCAGAAACTAGTTAGGAATAGGATTTAATAAAAAGATAGGGCTTCACTAGAGAAGTATAACAGCAAGCAGCTTACTTGCATGCAATTATTCTCTCTTATTCCAGCTCCTCTCCATTTCCCATGCTTTCTTTCCCCAGCCACCTTGACGTCTCCCTTTTTCCACCTTTGTTTCATCCCAGATGAACAGCCCATCCTTAATTACTTTTTTCCCACTGGACTCTTTTTACATCCGTACCTAAATTTGGTGTCTCACAGATTATGCTTTCTGAGGGCCTGCTGGCCTTTGCAAGATTTCACTTCTCAAAAGATACCCAATTGATCCCTCAATTATTTGAGATTTGGCTGTCTCTCTCTTCACTCCCCCTAAACCATCTGTGAAATCTGGTCATTTCTCACAGCTCAACCCATAACACTTGTCAGCTTCTCACTCTGTTATCTGCCGTGTCCAGCAATTTCTCATGCCACGTCCAGCAGCTTCTTATGGTGAGTTTAGTTAGCTAAACCCCAGACCGTGTCCTCACATGTGCCGATGTGCCTCAACACCTGTATTCACACTCCTTCTTCACAAGTTTCACCTCATGTTTGCCCACTGAAATGAGTTAAGAGGGTGCCTTTTCCCTGCAGGCCAAAAGATGACCAGATTGGATTCAAAATTTTTAATACTTACTGCTCAGCATCAGAGACTTTTTCTCAGCCTCAGCCCGCTTGGGCCACATGACTCTAAAGAGAAAAGCCAGTTTCAACAGTGAAGCATAAACACCCATTCTGCCAACCGCCAGAGTACAGAGAAAGGGAATAAGCCAGAAATAACCTGAACATGCAAGTGAAGGCAAGAAGGAAGATCTGAGTCTTTTATTTACTACTGTTCCCTAAATATCAAACACACGTTAGCATATAAGAGATGAATTATTAAACAGTACAGCTTCTCAAAATGTTTTCATATTCTCTTTTTAAAAGGATCTTTTAATTTGGAGTTTGTATTCTGAATACAAAAGGGATGCTGGTTGTAGGTAGAAGTAGATCAAAGTCTGTATATGACTAGGTATATATATTCCCAGAACAGGTGAGTAGCCTCCTGAAATATCAGCATATAAATGGAAAACAAACAATGCAAATGTATTAGATAGTGCACAGGAGAGAATGAAGAAGTAATAGCAATATACTAACTGTATGCCTAAAATTTGAAAAGAAAATATATATCATGCTTATGTTTATATAACAGCAGTAGAAAGATCATATAGAGTTACTTTATGAAAAAACAAACAAACAAACAAAAATCAGTGCTAGCTACTAGAAGTTTATGTAATCAGTTCATGCTTTGAGGTCAAGAGAAGTTTGGAACCCAATTAAAGAAGACAATTTCTTTTTTTTGCTGACAGTGTTATCTAGCAAACATTTTCACTGAAAAAGTACACATGGTTTGGCTAGCCTTTCTTATTGCTAACCTGAAATGCCATCTATGATTTAATTACATGCATTACATTAAATTACATTTAATTACATTACAAATTTAATGATTTTCTTTAAGTAAGACTTTTTGACTTTAGTTGAAGAAAAAAATAGAATCTCCATTCATCTAAACTTTGAAGAAATTTATACTTTCATTAGCTGTCCATATTTGTTCAAATAATTTGATTAATGGTATCATCCATATTTGAGCTAGTGCTATTTAAAAACTAAAATTATCAAAGCTGTTATTGTTATAGTACTAAAAACCTGATAGAGTCTCGCAAAAGCACTGATGTAATATTAAGACCAAAAAACAGTTATTCTGGTAATCTTTAGGCAATAATACCAAAAGTTTTCATTGTTAGATACATAAATAAAATCAACTAGAATATATTTTATATATGAAAACTTCACCAGTGGAGTTTGGTTAGTCTTACTCATTCTGAAAACTCTATGTGTGTAAAAGGAAAAACCAATCTTTTCCTAATTACAACCCAATAGCTATACTTTCAGAAGAGGATGTTGGATGAGAAATATTATTTGCCTGGTGTGACGGTGTGCTTCCCCTTGCCCCCAACCAGATCTTTATCTTCTGTTACCCTGTCCAAGCAATAACCACATGTGGTGGTCATAATGGGTGTATATTGTTGTGATGGCTGCTTTTGGCTCAAAAGTGGTTTCGAGGAGACAGATAACACAATAGCCAAGAGCTAAGCTGAGCAATGTGCCCACTTAAATACAATACTAGCGCTGAGGTCAATATGCAAATATTTATCGGGGTAAGTAAGTCAGTCACCTTACCCTGATAAATAGTAAGCAGCCCAAGAGCCCTTTGAGCTCTCCTTCATGCCAACAGGCTGCACACCAGGATCTTCCCTTGGGTAGGGATGTGTCTCAAGGTTATTTCTTGAGATTCAAAGACTCCCTGCTGCAACACATTCTTGGTAAGGGATTAATCACATGCTAAACTTTGAAATCTTATCTAAGTGATATAAAGGACTGATTTTGCGCATAAAATCCTTTAGATATAAACTGTTGATCAAGTCTGGGATTACATTTGGATCCAGCCACACATAGACTCCTGTCTGAGAAGGAGTTTAGAAAGCGGTTCTTTCTGAACCGCGTGACTCAACGGGAGGGTCCTCCTAACAGTTTTGTCTGACCCTGTAAATAACCAAGTGTATCTTGCAAAGAAATCTTGTGAAATCACTGTCACATTTACTATCAAAATTTTTTAAATTGTTGTTTTATATCAATAAATATATTGCTACTTCTCCCTTACAAGTGAAGTGCATCACTCTGTCCATGACACCTAGCATTGATGGACTTTATGACTGTGCTTTTCAATGCATATAAAAACTCTAGTTGTGTACTTCATTGAACCACATGCTTGTGTGATGACAAGTCCAGGAACAGAATTTATTTCTGCCACACTGCACTGGTTACCTGTTTAATTTTTATGTAAAAGATGGTGTTATTCTAACTCTGCCTAAAACCCCATTAATAGGTCAGAATTAAAGGGAGGAGAATATGCAGAGAGGGGACGAGTTTGTAGGATTGATTCAGTCTACTCAAGCAACAGAAAGGAGGAAAAAAAAATTGAAACTTGAGCAGATGTGACAATGTGTAAGGTTTGGAGAGTTCACTAGCCTGATCTCTTGCTCCATACCTTTTTGGCACATTGCACCACCTCAGTGTTTTGGTTAGTGTGTGCAGCTATTAGAAATTAGCATCATTTTTCTAAGGCAATCAATACTGTAGAATAGTCTGTTACCTCCAAAGCACACCAAGTCCTCAACAAACTAACTGGACTTTTTCCCCCCATACTTTATGGTTAGCTTCATATATTTCTCATTATTCTACTCATTCTACAAAACTTAAAGTTGCAAGCAAGCCCATATGCTACTATCTCTGGACAAGCTATGTCCAGAAAAACATATAAAAACCAAATAAATACATCCATATTTTTAGAAATGCATGCTGGGGTGTTTTTTTTAATGATGCTGGAAATTCTTCTTAGTTGCTTAGCAATTTTTTCAGCTCTCTCTGAACTCCAGGC
>JAOXJK010000001.1:125687047-125710552 GCA_025774025.1 Xenus cinereus
CCGAGCCCAACTGCAGCGGCGGCGCTGCCGGCTGGCACCCCTGGTGACACCCCTCTGTGACTTGTCCTCTGTGCTGTAATTGCCGGCCACAGCCATTGCCCCTGGCTCTCCGGCCCCTGCAATGGGCAAAGCACAAACCCCCCAGCAGGAAAGAGCTCCCAGGGCCCCAAAACCTCCCCAGAAAGGACAGCAGGGGTGGCACAAGGGCATCCCTGGCTGGCACAGGGAGCTCCATGCCCAGCTGAGCCCTGTGGTTGGGTTCCCGGCTCCTTCCACGGCACCAGCAGCTGCAGCAGCCACAAGGAGACTCTGGGGAGAAGTTCTTTCTCCTGCTTTCAGACGTGTGCGTGTAGCAGACACACTCACACTTCTGCTGCTCCACCCTGTGTTGGATAATCACATCCCTGCATTGCACCCAGAGACTTGTGACTGCCCAGCCTGACATGAAAGCAGATACCCATTTATCAGGAGACTTGCGGAGCCATATCTGTTAGTGGCCATATTACCACTCTTTGTAAGAAGAAATTATAGGAAAAGTAAATACAAAGTAGATCATTTCCCACAGGGAGCAACCTGTCCCAGCCCTGTGGTTGGTCTCCCAGTCCCGGCTCTCTTCACAGCAGCAGCAGCAGAGAGGAGCCTTTGGCAGGGACAGAGCAGAGCAAGTTCTGCTCCGGCCTCCCCCAGAACTTTGCTCCTTGTGAGCCCAGCAAGCCTCCTCCTTCCCTCTCCTCCCCTCAAACCCCTACTGCTGGGGCAGGACTTTTTCCTGCAAGTCCCAAGGATCAAGGCGAAAGAAAAGCATGTTCCCAGGGCAAGCAGAAACTGTCCTGCTGCTCCTGCCTCAGGCCGTCTGCTTGACCTCTGCAAGAATGGTGCAGGGACTGGAGAGATCGGGTTCTGCAGGCCCAGGGACCACCCTGTGGGATGGGGAGGGTCTTAGGGAGAGAAAGGAGGTGGCAGGAGGTTCCCATCATCCCTGGGACACAGCCCACCCTCTCTCCTTTCCTTGCGTGGGGCTGTATCCAGCTGAGCCCCAGGCAGCAGCTCCTTTGGTCAGTTTGTCCAAGTTGCACTAGAGCTAACCAGGGAGCAGCCAGTGCCTCACAGTGACCCTGGTCAGGGGAGCTTGGCCTTGTCACAGAGCAGCAGATGTAGGGTTTGGTGGTGGGTGGATGCCAGACACCCATCCAGGTCCTCACTCTCCCCCTTCTCCAGAGGACAAGGCGAGAAAAGAAGATGGAAAAGCTCATGGATTGCAAGGGACAACAGGGAGATCTTTCTATCAATGGCCTGCATGCAGGAGTTGAAGGCAGCGTTAGCAAGTTCGCTGACGATACTAAAGTGGGAGGTGCTTTTGACTCTCCTGAGGGACGAGGGGCCTTGCAGAAGGATCTCGATGGATTGGAGCCCTGGGAAATCATCAGTGGCATGAAATTTAACAAGAATTAGTATCAGATTCTGCACCTTGGAAAGGAGCAACGCCGGGCACAAGTATGAATGGGGAGAGGAGTGGCTGGAGAGCAGCCCTACAGAAAGGGATCTGGGGGTGCTGGTGGGCACCAGGCTCAGCAGGACTCAGCAGTGTGCCCTGACAGCCAAGAGGGCAAACCACATCCTGGGGTCCATCAAACCCAACATCACCAGCCAGTCAAAAGAGGGGATTATCCTGCTGTACTAGGCACTGGTGCGGCCTCACCTTGAGTACAGTGTGCAGATCTGGAGCCCACCATTTAAGAAGGATGTCAAAGTCCTTGAGTGCATCCAGAGAAGGACAACAAAGGTGGTGAAGGGGCTGGAAGGCATGCCCTTTGAGGATGTGGCTGAGGACTTTGAGCTTGTCTAGTTTGGAGAAAAGGAGGCTGAGGGAGGACCCCGTTGCTCTTTGTGGCTTCCTAAAGAGGGGAAGTGGAGAGGGAGATGCTGAGCTCTTCTCCCTGGTATCCAGTGACTGGATGTGTGGGAATAGTGCAAAGCTACATCAGTCATGAAAGGTTTAGACTGGACATTAGAAAGCATTTCTTTACAGAGAGGGTGTTCAAACACTGGAACAGGCTTCCTAGAGAGGTGGTGAATGCCCCAAGCCTGTCAGTGTTTAAGAGGTATTTGGACAATGCCCTCAATAACTTGCTTTAACTCTTGGGCAGCACTTCAGTGATCAGACAGTTGGACTAGGTGATCCTTGTAGGTGCCTTCCAGTTGAGTTTTCTATTCTATTCTATTCTATTCTATTCTATTCTATTCTATTCTATTCTATTCTGTTCTAAAGATCATTTTCCACTTACCAAAACTGAGTTTACTTGGAGAAAATCAGTTTACTTTGTAGCCAGAAAAATGTAAGGGAAGTGAGAAACAGAGACAAAACTGAAAACATGTCTCCCTCCACCACCCTTTTTTCCCAGGGGTGACTTCAATTCTCTGTTCCTGAGTCCTCTCCCCACTTTTCAGAGGGATACAGGAGGATGAGGGATGGGGGCTGTGCACAGCCCATACCAGCTGCTCTCTGCTGCTCCGTCTCCCTCACACTTTAGCCCTGTCACAGCATACACTCGCTCCCAAGGGCCACAGTCCTTCAGCATAAAGCTGTTGCCACATGGGCTCCGCACAGGCCACAGTTTCTTCAGGAAATATGGACATGCTCCACGACGGGCTCCTCCACGGAGTGCAGTGTGAATACCTGCTCCAGCATGCTCCTCTCTGAGGGTTGCAGGGAAATGCCTGCTCCTCTTGGGTCATGCACAGGGGCTGCAGGAGAATGTCTCCTCTGGTGCCTGGAGTGCCTCTTGCCCTCCTTCTCCTCCTCTTACCTTGGTGGTCTCAGGGCTCTTTCCCACACTTCTTTCCTCACTCCTTACTCTGCCATGCAGCATTTTGCTCAGTCAAACCTCAAATGTGTTTTCCCACAGGTGCCACCAGCTTGGATGCTGGGTTCAGCTTTGTCCTGTAGTGGGTCCACTGTGGAGCCGGCTGGAACAGGGTCTGTCCAACACAGGGCAGCCCCTGGCCTCTTCTCACACAGGCTAAAACTGAGGCTCCACCACTGCCAAAACCTGGATGCCTGCAACCAAGAGAGGGTTTTGTCTGCACCAGAAGTGACCTTGCCAGCTGCCTGAGAGATACAAGTGTCGTGGTTTGCACTGGGCTGGCCACTAAAATGAAAACCAGATGCTCTCTCCAGTCTCTCCCTTCAGGAAGAGAAGGATGAGAGAGACTTGTGAGTTGAAAAGACACTAGACTACTTTACTGAAATATTAATAATAAAATAATAAAAAGAAATAATAATATTAATAAGAAATAAATTAAACATATACAATATATACAAACCCCTAGTGATCTTCTAGGATGACAATAATGTCACCACAGGAACTGGGAAAGTCCCAGACTGGACTCGGCGACAGATGGGAGATAAACTCAGGATCTGGATTCAGGAACACATGGATTGGGATCAGAGGCAGAAGAGCAGGCAGAGTCCTCCTCATTGAGGAGGCCACTGAAGGAACAGGCCTAACCCCTTGATCCCTCAGCTTTTTTAGTGAACATGATGCAGAGTAGGTGAAAACAGAGACCCCCTGAAGCCACTTCTCCACAAATTGCTTGCCTGATTCGATGGCACCTGAGCACAGTAGCATCTCTGTTCTATAGTGGGGTTCCATGGTCATCTAACTGTAAGGGAAATGTAATCTGAGTAAACAACCCAGATAATACAGAAATAATAAGGGTAAGCAACCTATGATTTTTCTGTAGATTGATTCTCAAGGGATCTGAAGCAAAGCTGTTTCATATTCAAGATTTTTTTATTTTTCTATTCTAAGAATATGACATGTCAACTTTGTCCTTACTAGAGTAATAAAAAGGGTAGGATTTTTTTTGAAGATCATTATAAAGTGCTCTGTCCTGACAAGAAAACTTAGCAATTAGTAACTACATCCTTTGACTGTAAGATCTTCTATGATCACAGCAGCCATAACCGAGTTTGCTATCTATACATATTACAGAAGCATTGTGTAATCACCCATTTTTAAAACACTTTTTTGGTTTTTTGTTTGGTTTTTTTTTAATTCAGGCCTTTAATTATTTATATGTAAAAATACACCATATTATCATTTTATGTGATCATATATTTAGGCCACATGAACCACTTTAGCCTTCAATGAAAACTTGAAGGGAAAAAAATACTGAATTTAAAGCATCTTGAATTTAATAGGAGATAATAATTGAAAAAATGCAGAAAAGAAGTTGAGTTATTGGTAATTTTTTCAAATTTATTTAGTATACTTAAATTTATGTTGTCAAACTTACATTCTTTTGTTTACAAGATATTTCAAATACTATAAAAGTAATAAATGTAAAGATAAAATTAACATCAAACTTTGAAAATCCTTAATTCCAGTTTAAATATGGGTATTTCATTTATCCAAGGAAAAAATAAGTTTTGTATGTTTTTGTATGATAAATTTTTTTTTAAATCAACTTTTACTCATATTCCAAACTTTCCGATACATACAGAGCCACAGTTTGTGAAATATCACAGACTACAAAGAATACTCCCTCTTTTTTAACGTATGAAAAATAAATTATGTTCAACAGATTTCACTGATGCAGTCCAAAGTCATACATTCCACAACATGTGTGCCAAAGCACTAATTACAGAGCTCAAGAAGAACACAAGTTGTTGGTCTCAGAACAGGACCTGTGTGAAGTCTAATGGCAGATGATACACAGAAGATCTAACCAAATGAACCAGTTCTTCTTTCTTAAATTCTTGGAATATTTGAGCTGATGTTATTAACACCAGCTGTTTGCTAGTTTTCTGATAATTCTACCAGGGTGTATTAAGTGTTATCAGGTTTCCAACAAAGAACATCACTTTTTTTGAATCTGGATGTCAAACAGAATTCAGTTTTGTGTTTACTGACTCTATCTCCATTCCAAATTCTGAGTTCATTGGTAGTACTCTAATTCTTTAGAGTACATTTTAAAAATAGAAGCATGTCCTAAATACATTGTTTGCTGATCTCTTTATATCTCTGCAAACATCAAAGAAATGCAGTAGACACTGAAAATAGCTCTTCACTTTTCCATACGCTGGCAGCAGTGCACACCATCCCAAAACTCATAAGCCTGCAGTTCACATGCAATTCTTCGTTTTCCATTTGCAGGGTCAGTAGATAGTTGACTTGTAATCTGTGTCAGAAGAGAAGAGAGGAAGCATCAAGCATCTCTTGCCAAGGCTAATCACTGTTGCCCCCCTGACTGGATCTCAGATTTAACTGCACGTCTTAATTTCTCTTTCCAAAGTCAAAGAGTTCAGTTTTTACCTATATTAGTAAGGTGAGAGGCTTTGTTACTTGATGTATCCAAGGAACCACACAAGACTGGACAACAATCATCATATAGGTCTTTTGAGACAACTCCCAAGATAAACTATACATGTGATATTTAGCTCAACCAAGAAATTATACATGGCATATGGAAGTTTGTACATATATATGGCTAAATATTGCCACATGACTTCAGAAAGAGAAATTAAAATTATATACCACTGAACAAATATTACAAATTAATCCAATTATTATGTATTTCAGGAAGAATTTCACTTTAGTATAATGACCAAAGCTGACAATGATTCTCAGTTAAGAGTCCTGTTCAGCTAAGTTTTTGCATTGTGAGACTATGTTTCATGCTTTTATTCTGCACATCAAACAGCAACAGAAATTAAAATCTTCTTTCTTCAAAACACTGAAACTGAACACTCTAGCACTCACCAGAAAAGCCTAATAGTTATTCAGCAATTGTATTGCAATGTATTTTGACATTATATTCCTCCATGCTATGTCAAAAGTCAGCAGGTTTACAGCAGAGAGGGGCAGAGCTAGAACCGCGGGCCAGTGCTGGCTGAGATGTAGTGGATACTGAGAAATCAGCTCAGTAATAAATCATCTTGTGTCCATACTCTTTAAAATATTTAGTTCATAACAAAAATAAAATGCAACTTTGCCAGGGCAGAAATTACACTTACCTGCTCAGAAACCAAGAGGTAAGAAGTGTTTACCACAGTTTCACACAGATGTACATCTGGGTACATCCACTTTCCACCAGTCACCACAGCAATCACTCCTCTGTCCCTTACTTCAGAGTTAGTAGCATTTATAGTAAGAGAAGGACAAATGTCAAAGAATATGCAAATTGGGAAAGGGTCTGGTAAGCTTCTGAATTTTATTGTTTCTATATGGTATATATCATAGAGCAAGTCACAGGATGAGCGAATCATAGAATTATAGAATGGTTTGGGTTAGAAGGGATCATCTAGTGCAATACCCCTGCCACAGTAGGGACACCTCCCACTAGATCAGATTGCTCTAAGCGCCATCCAACCTGGCCTTGAACACTTCCAATAATGGGGCATTCACAACTTCTCTGGGCAACCTGTTCCAGTGTCTCACCATCATTATTGTAAAAAACCTTTTCCTTATATCCAGTCTCAATCGGCCTCTTTCAGTTTAAAAGCATTGTCCCTTGTCCTGTCACTATAGGCCTTGGTAAAAAGTCTTTCTCCATCTTTCTTATAAGCCCCCTTTAAATATTGACAGGTTTCCCTGGGGACTTCTCTTCCCCAGGCTGAACACCCCCAGCTCTCTCAGCCTTTCTTCATAGGAGAGGTGTTCCATTCCTCTGATAATTTTCATGCCCCTTCTCTGGACTCACTTTAACACATCTTCTTGTTCTGCGGACTCCAAAGCTGGGTGCAGTACTCCAGGTGAGGTCTCACAAGAGCAGAGAGGGAGAATCACCCCCCTTAACTTGTTGTCTCCACTTCTCTTTAGGCAGCCCAGGATACAATTGATTCTCACTATCTTTGTCATTGCTGCAGATATTAAATAGCATTGGTCCCAGTATGGAGCCTTGAGGGAGGCCAGTCGTTACTGGTTTCTATTTGGACATTTAGCTGTTCACTGTAACTCTGTGGATGCCTATATGTGTATATATATACACACGTAAAGCAGTTTCCATTGAAATTATTGCAAAATATTGCATATTCTCATTTAAAGTTAAATGCATATATAGAGAGATAGATACTATTGTATGTATCTGTATATGAATAATGAATTTATAGTGCCTCTCAGCTAAAAGGTAAGCTATATATATATATGCATACACATATGTAAAAGACATACATACCTTACTGCAAGAAGGACTTTTCTAGCTTTTTGTCTTTATAAACCTCTGCTACATATTTTCTTCCATTATTTTGGGGAACAGTCTTCACAATTTAGGCAGCTACTCCTACGAACATCTCCCTACTGTTTGCAGCACAGTACAATCTTGTTTTTCTTCTGGGTATCAAACAGAATGTAGACTAGTAAAAAATACAGAAAAAATCAGAGTTCTGACACTCCATGAGTAAGACACTAAATTCAGCTTCATTTGTCAAACAGTTGATGTAGCAGCTAAATAAAAACCTCTTAGTGAATCCTGAGATATCTGGTTTCTTTATACATGCAGGCTCTGCTCCTTTGTGTTCATTCCCCATCTCTTCAGAATGCTTACAGCTCTCAGTAACATCTACTGACATAAAGTCTTAGGGTCAGCATCAAATCCCATTAAAATAATCTGAAAGCCTCCTTTTGAGTTCAATGGTTTTAAATCGGACTCTTATTAGACTCACCTAGTAGAGTATTAAATATTCATAGATGGATGAAAGAACAGAAAATCTCTCCAGTAGTTTTGAGTCCAGCAGGAAGATCATTTGTTTGGTGAAGGATAATCCATTTGTTGACCAAGGAAGACTCACAGGCCAGGATGGAAATTTACCCTTCAGGGATATGCAGGATATGAACAGGTGAATAAGATAATGGAAAACAAAACCATGGGAGCACATACCACAGTTTCCAATGGAATCTCTGCAAGATGCCTAGTTTTCTCATTCTTTTTTTAAGCTAAGTATAATTGGAATACTTGTGAATATTAATTGTTTGGTTTTAAAAAATCACAGCACTACTAAATAGCCTAAATTGGCACAGCTTCAGTGAACAAACTCAAGCAAAGAACTTTCTATTTCTGCTTCTAGCATTTCCCACTATACAGAGCAACTCCATTTATATTATGCAGCTGTCAATGACATGATCTGGTTCAGCCTCATGCTATATAATAAAGTCTTACTGACAGGAGTGAATTCATTATGCTCTGTTGTACATAGTAAGATTCAAAGACTGGTTAATATCAGTGGAGACTTGGCTGGAAAGCCTCAGCATGCTTTCTTAATACATGAACTTTTCATTACACAGAGTGATTAAGAAAGGGATAGGCAGAGGATTTGAGAGAAGTGGAGATTAAAACATCATAAGCTGGTAAGAAAACAGGATATTATTGTGGAGTAGACTCCTTAATTCTGGTAAAATACATAGGCAAAAGTAGTCTCAACGTGCAGAAGTTGCACGGCTTTCACAATAGTTTCATATTAGCATTTAAAACACACTTTTTATAAAGGTGATGCTGTGTTTCTAAAGTGCTAACTGGTAGAATGAAAGCATGCTATAATGATATCCTCTGTTTATGCAGAGAGAATACATTATACTCTACTTCTTTCTTCCATCACTCTGATCACAGTGCTATTGGAACATATGGAAAGAAAGAATCTACCCAACAGGCTTCATACAGGCCTGAAAAACCTCCTTTGTGGATTAGCATGGTGGATGAAGACTTTGCATATAAGCTCCTGCTGTGGTTTAACCCCAGTAGGTAGCTCTGCCCTACACAGCCAGCCACTCTCTCAATGCGGGATGTGGGAGAGAATCAGGACAGTAAAGTGGGAAAACTCATGGGCTGATATAAAGACAGTTTACTAAGTAAAGCAAAAGTTGCACATGCAAATAAAACAAAACAAAACAAGGAATTCACTACTTCCCATGGGTTGGCAGCTCTTTAGAGCAATCCTCAGGAAAGCAGAGCTCCATCATGTGTAACAGGGACTTGGGAAGACAAAAGCCATAAATCCGAACACCCTCTCTTCCTCCATCTTTATGGCATGGAATACCAATCTGGCTAGTTCTGGTCATCTGCCAGGCTGTATTCCCTCCCAACCAAATGCACATGCCTCAACCTACTGTCTGGCTGGGCAGCATGAGAAACAGAAAAGACCTTGATGCTGTGTAAACACTTTTCAGCCATAGCTAAAACCTCACTATGTTATCAAAACTGTTTTGGTCACAAATCCAAAACACAACACCATACTAGCTACTGTGAAGAAAATTAACTCTATCCCAGCCAAAAGCAGTACAGCTTCTAAGGGGGCAAGCCTATGTAGTCTTCATCTTCAACAATGGCTGAGGCTTTTTGGCACAGCCTTGTAATAACAAAGCACTCAGTGCATAGCAGTGTGCTTGGCATCATTGGCACTGAGTGCATTGCTTTTGTCACATAGTGCCCTTCCCTCAATTTAAATGCTTTATGTTTATATAAGATCATCTTTTAATTCTATTCAAAAAAGAGGGGGATTATTATGTTACCATGCCAAAGGAGATGCAAAATATAATGCAGACACGTAACTGTAGGCATGTATAGATACAGAAGTAAATGCACATTTTATTTTCTTCTTCTTATCGACACTCTTCACCCTTCAGTGGATTCACCTGGCCTAATATAATTATACCATGTGTAAAAGTAGCTTTAAAATGTGGTATAAGTGGTTATTTAAATGCACAGTCATAAAACATCTGTACCAAGAGAAAGGAAAACTTAAATGACACTGATTGTCACATCTGCTAGTTTTAGCAGAAAGAGAAAGCAGTAAATTAGTCTATCTCAGCTGCTCTACCAGCTATAGACATCCTCCCCTATTAACAAACACTAGGTGTATTGGTAGGATGAGAATATGCCACTAACTCTATAGTTGCATATGCCATAGACTAGAAAGTAGGTGTTCTCCTGTCATGTATGTCTGTTCAGTGTCTATCTAAGGACAACATTCACTTAAAAATTTTATCTGCAAACAAAAAGCCCAAATTCCAGGAGTCTTTTCAACAATACCCAGTGATCTGAAACTATATTCTTCACTATTACTGTTAGACGTAACATTCACATTTGTTTTGGTTCTTCACTGAAAAATCTAGATTAAATGCTCACAAGGCATTAATAAAGATCCACCCTAGTTTTCAGACAGATCTAATTAGTATTATCTCACTTAATTTAGAACAAAACAATCCAATGCCCTCTTTCAGATAAGGTCCTCAAGTATAAAGATTTACAAACAAAAATGTGGTAAAGACACTAAACTGAGAGCATAATTAATTAATCTTAAGACGACTTCTCATTTAACGTGTTCAGTTTTTTACATTGATATATTCTACTCTTTGCTGTAAGACATTTCTAGTTTTAGTAATTCTATCTGTCAGTGCTGAAACTTAAATACAGTTGCCATGTTGCCTTCTGGTGACGAGTAAGAATTAAAATCCTCTTTGCAACAAAAGAAAGTTACAAATAGGCTTTTTAAGAAAAGGACATCATGCGCTGAAGCAAGAAACTTTTTTGTCATGCTAGCAGAGATTGCCGCTATGAAGAGCATCTCTGGCTACTCCTGCCCCTGTGAAGTCAGAGCAGTGCATGTAGTCCTCTGAGAATCCTGGCCTCAGTACTTTACAGGTCTTTGTGCTCCTTCACATAAATACTCACAATCAGAGGAGAAAAATTATGAGAAACAGAAGGAATGGACAAGCAGTACTTGTTAGAACATGACATAAGAGGCGTTACTATTGTTCTCGACTTTTTTCTTCCAATACGCAAAACTCAGGTGCCAATGCTTCACATCCATCACACAGTCACAGGTCAATAGATTGTGAGTAATCAGAGCTCAGCTTTCCACAGAGCTCATTCTTCAGCCAAAGTAAACCCTTGGTCAGGCCAAACCTCCCCCACAAGTTTCTCAGCTGTGATGAAATGTCAGCTGCATTTAGCTTTGTCTCAGAGAACATCACGTACTGAAAATCTGCCTGCAGAAAAGCCACCATGAGGAGCTACCACAATAGCCTCTTGTTCAGACACAGAACACCTGAGGCTGCAAAGACAAAGGCTGCTTTTTGTCTCACAGTGGAAAAACTCAGGTGAGAAAAATTCACATGATAAGCCTTAAAGAAAGAAAGCTAAGTTAATGGAATTCTGATTATGAACACTATGAGAGAAAAAGAAACTACAAATAGGGCTGCAGGACCTCACTTTGCAAGGAGGAAGTTGTAGTTCAGTGAGCTCTTCAAACTACTGGGGGTATCTAGCAGGTGAACATATTAGACATTCTGAGTAGTAAAGCTAGAATAAACTAAAGCATAAAGACATGAAATACAGGTAGGCTGTGTGAATATTATAAAGAATATTTTTAAAAAATATTTTTCATTTTTTAAAGAAAATTTTTTGAAATCCAAGTGAGATTAGCAATAAATGCTGTGATTAACTTTGACAATTTCTATTGAAAAAATTTTTCACTATGGGTATTGCATGTAGAAGTTAATCCTATCAGAGGGTTTATATTTTCTTATGCAGGATGATTTCATACAACCAAATGTGTCTTTGCACATACCCATAAAGGAATAAGAAAACAGATAAACTGTGAAACTTCATACGGGAAAGAAACCCTGGATTTAATAGAAAAAGAGCTGTAAGAATTCTGAAAAGTCTCCCCTTTTGACCATCCCTGAAAAACAATAAAGAGTTCTTGAGATTTGGAGGAATTCTGAAAAGAAACCAAATTCTATTGTTTATTTAGAGTTCCTGTGGAGTTCCTTAACTGTTTAAGTGATGGTTCTTTTGAAACTGAATATTAAATATGTTCTGTCCAGTGATTAGGTGTGTATAAAACCTAACAATAACAGAACCCCCTGACAACTATTTTTTCAGAAAATAATCTATAAATCCCAGTGTATTAGGTCACATGCAAAAAGTAATGAGAAAGCTCTTTTTCTAACTTGGCCTGAGTCTCTAACTATGAGTTTCAATGAGTTTCAAGGTCATCTTTTTTTTTTCCTCTGGCATTTGCACAAAAGTTGAAAAAGAAATTAATTTAAAATTATCTTCTATATGTTGAATTAATGGAATGATAAGGTGACACTGGTAAAGAATTATGTGGTGTGATTTGGTGCTTAATCTTCTGTGGCCACATTGCTGAGATGTAAAGCCATGCTGGAACCAGCTCAGTGACCTCATTTCTATATCTAACATATTTTCTTGTTCTAGAATTGGCTTTATGTTGCTGCTGCACCTGAATATGAAAAATTTGCTGCTGCTTTTGAACAGGGGTCTTCAACAAGAGATGTAGCTGGTCAAATCACAAACAGTGGGGACCTACAGCATACAACCTGACTGAACTTTGTTTTAGAAAATGAAAGAGTTTAATTCAAATTTCTGGGTTTCTCCTATTAGCCTAATTACAGCAGCTTTATTCCAGTCAGGTTAAAGGGTGTTCCTTACACATTCATAGGTCATCCATTTCAAAAGATTAATTGATAGAAGAAGCATGGTCCTTGCAGAATTAAAAAGATTTTTAAAAAGAAAATCAAAACAAATACACTAATAGTTATGTAGAGGAAGAATGTTTATAAACATGTTTTTGTGGTTCTCTCTGTTTTTAGATTTTACATGAGCTCAGCACATTATAAAGAAGACAGAGCAGGCAGACCCGATCAGTAATTACAAATTCTATCAACCTTGTTAAGGAAAATGGAATGACAAAACTGCATTGCTGCAAAATTCTAAAGCAATCAGCACATGGAATTGAGCTGTCATAGATGACAACCATAAGTCTACCCAAGCCTGAAGCAGATGAAGCTACCTCATTATTGGATGCAGCCTACCAGTTAATAAATAAATATATTTAGCTTATATTCACAGGTTAGAGAAAATACATACTGTTTTAAATATCTGACAAAGAATGTGTGTAATGATTATTAAGAAAGAAAACAAATATTGCCCCTGTAATATGATACACAGCCTGTATTTCAAATCAAAGGAATATTCCAAAACTGAAAAGGAACTTTAAAGAGATGTTGTTAACATGACAAAAATGTGTTTCAGCCAGAAAACGATTGGTTGTTTAAGGTGTGAAAGGAACTAGTTTCTTATGAGTTTATTTTTGGTGATATGATTATTTATAGTTTTAACTGGTTTGGTTTTTTTTCAAAATGCTGGCCCTTTTCCAACACTTCAAGAGGTGCTAGAATAATCATCTCTAAAAAACAACAGGAGACAAAGACACAGTGGGAAATCATCCCCCCAGGGGAAGGGAAGGATCATGACATAAAAACCCATGGAAATGTCCAAGTTCATTGTGATGCAGTTTAACAACTTTCTGAATAGCAGTAAGTTAAAAAAAAAATATTAAATTTTAGCTCCTGATGACTTGTGATAATTTCAGCTTGTAAGTACATTCCCCCGTGAACTCACGAAGACAAGAAAATAGCTCTACCTCACTGTAGGGTTCTTATATGTGGATGGATCCCAAATTAGGAGTGAAATAAATATTAACTATGTCATCAAGATAAACTCTGAGAAGCAAATTGCAGTTGTGGTGCCTCACAGGAAATCATAGAGTATTCCATAAATGAGACCAAGGATTGTATTATAAGACCATACTTGTTGTATTAAAAATAAGTGTCAAAAGCATTCTAGTTAACTGCACATCAATAAACATGGCCTAAAAATGTTCTTTTATTTGTCTCTGCAAGTTAATAAGTTGACTGTCCTCAAATATGAGATATTATTAGGTTTCTCAGCTTGCATAATTCTCGAAAGCAATTGATATTCACAAAAGCAATTGATACTCATTTAGTCCATTTTAAAATCCACCTGCATTTCTCATTCCTTTAAACTTCAGAGGCAATGAATCACTCAGATTCACTAGATTGTACCTGAAATAGTGCTTCTTTCTTAATTTAATGCTTTACTTTCTAAGCTTGCATTTTAGTTCCATTCTAAACCATTTTTTGTTTTGTTTTGTTTTTTTACTATCGCTCAATGTGTAGATTAATATTTTTCTTTGCTCGTAGCACAAGGGACCTGTAAGGTGTGCTTCCAAAATACAAGGAATGTGGCCAAAGGCATGTTCATGGCCACCACTTCCAACTGAGTTCCCACATAACAGGAGCTGTGATCTCCTCTCACGCAGCAAAAATCTGTAAGAAGCAGGGTCTCCCTCTGTTTTATTAATTTAGTGGGAGCTAGGAGCCAGGAGCACTTGCTTCTGTGATAAAACAGTTTTGTTAGCTGAAGGGTAGGATCACATCGAGCCAATCTAGGTCACTCTGAAAGGCAAGTAAAACATTGGCAAAAGTCACCTTACTCATCAGAAACCCTCTGAAAGTGGCCAGTGTAATTTCTTTTTATTAATCTTATATTACCAGAAATTTGGGCTGTCTTTCTTTCTCTGATCTTCAGATACTGTGCTCAGTTTAGCATGTTTCTTATTGAGTACCTTTATTCTGTGGTATTACACTCTGATTTCTGAGATCTGGATATAGATTTTAAGGGCTATAAATGGTAAAAGCTTATTGATCTCACATATATTTGTATTCAGAGCTGTGAACCACACAATAATCCTGATGGAAGAATTAATTTCAGTGGCTCACACTTTCTTATTTCATTAAGATAGAAAACTAAGTAGTATGCCTGGAGCACATTTTAATTTTAGTATTTTTCTCAGCTGGATGATACATGCGCTGCTTTCTAGAATAATGTAAGATTTGGAGGTTAATAGATGGTTCAGGGGGAAGTGCGTAGTAAACTGAAACTTTCACACCAACTGGTTTTTTAAAATACAAGTTAATATTTTCAATGTGAAATAGCAATGGAGGATTAATGCAATGGTGAAACTTAAAAAATATGGGTACTCTTAGTGTTAAAATACATCTTTTCCCAGATGGACTGCATGTTTCAAATGTTTGTGGTTTTGTGTTTTGGGGTTAGTTTTTTTTTTGAAGTTTGTGGGGTTTTTTGTAGTGCTATTACCATTTGTAATGTCACTGTTAAATGGATGAGCACCAGCAAGTGGTGCTCTAATGGGTACAAACACTAGGCAGAAATTACAATATTAGCCTTAACTGATTTTCAAAGCTAAGAAAAATGCAGTATTGTTACAACTCTCTAGAACTGTCGCTAGAAGAATACAGGTGTATCTATTTCTAATGAATGTTAAACCAACAGATTTTTTGGAATTCATTTCATGTCCAATGATTTATTTTTATCTACTAATTTTACAAGGAAATTTCTGAAAGTTTTTTTCCTGATAGGTTTAAAATGTTTTAGATAGTTCAACACTACCACTATGCAATCAAGAGTTGCCATCTTTCATTTCCACTGGTTTAGGGCACTTCCTTTGCTTGCTCACTGCATTTACACTATCAGTTTCAGGTCTTTTGCTAGTAACTTCAAATATCTTTTGCTCGGGCTGAGTGAGAAGTAGAAGAAAAGTCCACTTTGCTTTGGATAGAAAAGTGATATATTATCATTCCCTTGATGGGACAGCATTCCTCATACTGACATACAGAAAAATAAGTGATGAATAGATATATTTCTAATGTATGATAGTTGCATTCTCAGGTACATACTAGTTTATTCATAAACCCCTGGCTTTTTAATGCATCAGGTATGATACTTAAAGATAGCTTTGTTGCTCCTGTTGACATTTGAACCTTTCTCCCTCAGATATTCTTAGCTGCCTTCAGGGCACAACAGTTCCTCCGCCAGTGGATTCTTTTACTGTGGTGATGATTGTAGTGATAAAATCGGGAAAGAGTCTGAATACACTGGGGATATTAAGAATGATCAGAGTAGGCACAGTCTGTAAAGAAAGCAAGCGGACCTCCTAAACTCTTCCAGACTGAACCAACTACACTCAGTCTATCACTCTCTCTGCCCCCCTTTCTGTTTCTCTCTCTCTCTCTCTCAGTAATGGTAGACCAGGAGCTTCTGGGAAGAGGTATTACTTCCATACAGCCAACCTGGAAGACAAAGGTTTTCTGCCTTGCGAAGTCAGTTGGCCAGAATATTGGAAGCCTCATCAAAGGCATTGGTTACAGGATGATCTGAGCAAGAACTATCTAGAGAAAATAATTCATATTGTTAATAACAGTTTTGAAGGTTGTATGGATTTCAACTGCATTTTTATGCAACAGAAATAGAAAACACATACTCTAGGGAAGGATTTGTAGCGTGTCCCTCACAGCAAAGTAAGAGGGAGAGCTGAGACCAGCTGGAAACACATGGCTAAAAACTCTGAACATTATAAATGCGTGCTGTGCTCATGGTAACAGAGTTCCTGTGATCATGCTTTGTTCACAAACCTGACGTTTTCTTCAAAAGAAAAGAACCTGACCAAAGGCCCTAATATCTCATTTTTTAAGCAAGGGAAAACAGTAATCTGAATGGCACTCTTCACATTTGTTTCTTTCTTTGTAAAGACCGTCTTAAATTAGCGGGTCTGGATAACCTGAATGAACACAAGAGTCTTAAAGATTTGGCTGGGGTTCTTTCCAGCTTCCTGCTATTTATTTTTAATCAATAATAGAATAGAGGTGTAATTTCTGAAGATAAGAAGACAGTTAATAGTGTGCCAATGGAGACAGTAGGATGACCCAGCTAAAGTATAGATTGATTACCAAGTTATCATCCTTGAGCAAAAGAATGGAAAGCTGACGTGTTTCAATCAATACATAATTAAATTAAGAGGAATATAAATGCAATCAATATCATGTTATGTAGGACAGGTCTTATCAAACAAAACTGGTTTCATTACTTGATGAGATTGCAAGTTTGACTGACAAAGTAGTACAAAAAAATGTAATATACTTAGATGTTACAAAGACATGACTTACAACTTTGCATAGACTTTAGAAATTAGTGCGTAAGTTTCACAATCCCTTGAAAAGGGATTAAGAACTGACTGGCAGTGAGTAAAAAGTGGTGCCTAGTAGCAATTAATAAATTGGATATATCTAAGGAGCTTCCTTAAGTGTAAACATTAATTTTGACATTATTTAAATTCTGAATTTAAAAAAACTTCATTCAGATTTAATTCATAGATTCACAACACTTATCTACAATGTGGATGTGGCACAGCAAGAAGACAAGGATATAGGGTGTTTTGGAATATAAACAGAACCGTAATAAAGAGAGGAAAGTTATTTTTACCTTTTTAAAAAACATTGATGGGACACAAATGCAACAAAGAAATTCAGTTAGAAGACTCATATTTAGAAAGCAATGGAGAATAAGAAGAAAAGAACCATAAATTAAAGGGCTGCAAAAAAATGCCTTATTGTAGAGATAGATTTTTTAAGCTCTGTTCATTTAGATCTAAGGTGTTGAAGAGATAGAGCAATATCAATATGTGAAAACTTTTCTGTTCTAAAGGACTTGTTGACCTGGTTGAGAAAAGCATGACTCAAAGTCATATTCAACTCAGGAAAAAACCTTTTAACTGTGAGTATGATCAGCCATCAGTACACACTAGAGTGAAGACATAAATTTTCTGGCTTGCAACTCAAGATTATTTGTCTTGATGGAAGATGATAATGTAGATTCCCATCCAACTAAGAATATGTATGACATCTATATAGACCACAGGAGAACTAAAGTTTATACATTAGTCTTATACAGAAATAAAGAAAAAATTCATATTGTATACGAATTCTGAACATGTAGGGTTACAGGCTTTGCTTGACTTCATACAAGAATCATAAAAAAGTTCTGCAGTCTGAATTACGTATGATATCGGACTACAATGACTTGAAGTTGAATTCTGGCCCCAAAATCTAAGCAATCACTTTGAAATTTAGGAATATGAGACATTTCACTACTTATAGTAACTAGACTGTCCTTATATAAGGAAAATTTGCTCATCTCAGCAGATATTTAAAGAAATAGTTCTTTACCAGTTCTTTACCAAAATAAATGTTCTTTTACCAGGATGTTAAGGAATGCGGTTATTTTCAATTCTGGTATCACAACCTCACAGAGATTTTACAATTATTATACACCTAAAAGAGGGGTCAAAACTGCTGCTGTCATGGAAATTGAACTTCCTTTCTGCTCCGTTTGATGTCCCTGCTTCTGGAGCGTGATAAACACACTGGCAAGGTATGTGAAAGCTTGCTCAGCTTCTGCAGAGGAGGCAAACAAATAGATCCACTCACCACAGTAATCGGTTAACAGCTTCATGAGCAATACATTGTTTAGAGATTAAATCTTGTGTTAGCTGCACTTCTTTCCTGCAAGGTATGGATTAGATTGTAAAGTGTAAATTGTGGTACTCACATCACTTTCATTATTGCTTAATATTCCAGATGCATTTCTTGGAGAGCATGTCCATTAAGGTATGATACTGGATCACATTTCTTCTAATTAATAACTTTGAGGAAGGGGAAAATTCATAGGGTCATAGAATCATAGAATCGATTAGGATAGGAAACACCTTTAAGATCAAGTCCAACCATCAACCTAGCACTGCCAAGTCCACCACTAAACCATGTCCCTAAGCACCACATCTATACATCTCTCAAATACATCCAGGGATGGTGACTCAACCACTTCCCTGGGCAGCGTGTGCCAATGCTTGACAACCCTTTCTAAACCTTCACTGGCACAACTTGAGGTCATTTCCTCTTGTCCCATTGCTTGTTATTTGGAAGAAGAGACCAACACTCACCTTAATACAGCCTACTTTCAGGTAGTTGCAGAGGTCTCCCCTTCCCCAGCACTGAGGTCTCCCCTCAGCCTCCTTTTCTCCAGGAACCCCAGTTCCCTCAGCTGGTCCTCATAAGATTTGTGCTCTAGACCTTTCACCGGCTTTATTGCCTTTCTTTGAAAACAATCCAGCACCTCAGTATCTTTCTTATAGTGAGGGGCCCAAAACTGAACACAGTACTCAAGATGTGGCCACACCAGTGCTGAGTACAGTGGGACGATCATTTTCCTAGTCCTGCTGGCCACACAATTCCTAATACATGCCAGGATGCTACTGGCCTTCTTGGCCACCTAGGCACACTGCACATATTCAGGCAGCTCTCCACCAACAACCACAGGTCCTTTTCCACCAGGTAGCTTTCCAGGCAGTCTTCCCCAAGTGATACAGTCACTGCATGAGGTTGTTGTGACCCAAGTGCAGGACCTGGCACTTGGCCTTGTTCCACCTCATACCACTGGCCTTGGCCCATCGATGCAGCCTGTCCAGACTCTTCTGTAGAGTCTTCCTATCTTCAAGCAGATCAACGCTTCTGCCCAACTTGGTGTCGTATACAAACTTACTGAGAGAGTACTTGATCCCCTCATCCAGATCATTGATACAGAGGTTAAAGAGTGCTGGCCTCAGTACTGTGCCCTGGGGAACACCACTTGTGAGTAGCTGACAACTGGATTTAATTCCATTCACCACAATCTTTGGGCCTGGCCATCCAGCCAGTTTTTAACCCAGTGAAGATTACATTTGTCTAAGCCATGCACAGTCAAATTCCCCAGGAGGACGATGCGGGAAATGGTGCTAAAGGCTTTACTACAGTCTAAGTAGACAACATCCACAACCTTTCCCTCATCCACAAATAGGGTCACCTTGCCATAGAAGGAGATCAGGTTAGTCAAGCAAGCCCTGCCTTTCATAAACCCATGTTGACTCAGCCTCATTGCCTGTTTGTACTGTATAGGTCACATGATGACACTCAAAATGATCTGCTCCTTGACCTTCCCCAGCACTGGGGTCAGACTGACAGACCTATAGTTCTCCAGATCCTCTGGTGTCCCATTTGCCAACCTCTGGTCAATGGGGACCTCCCCCGTTAGGCAAGACTGCTGACAGAGGGCGGAAAGTGGCTTGGCAAGCACTTCTGCCAGCTCCCTCAATACCCTTGGGTGGACCCCATCCAGCCCCATATACTTGTGTGTGCCTATATGGTGTAGCAGGTCATTAACCATTTCCTCTTGCATTCTGGGGGCTTCATTCTGCTCTTCGTCTCTGTCTTCCAGCTCAGGGGGCTGGGTACCAAAAGAACAGCCAGTCTTACTGTTAAAGACTGAGGCAAAAAAGGTATTAAGTACCTCAGCCTTTTCCTCATCCTTGGTCACTGTGTTTTCCCCACATCCAATAAATGATGGAGATTATTCTTAGTCCTCCTTTAGTTCTAAATGCATTGATAGAGACATCTTAAATTTTCTTTTATGTCAATAGCCAGATTATGTTCTAGTTGGGCTTTGGCCCTCCTAATTTTCTTTCTGCATAACCTCACAACATCTTTGTAGTCCTCCTGAATTGCCTGCTCCTTCTTCCAAAGACCATAAATTCCTTTTTTTCTTCCTGAGTTTCAAGCAAAGCTCTCTTTTCAGTCAGGTTGGTCTTCTTCCCCACTGGCATCTCTTAAAAATGTTACAAAGCTCACGAAACTTTCATTTGACTATTGTTTAACATTTGCAGTGCAAATTTTGTCTTTAAATAATAAGCTCACAGCTGTTCTAAGAACCTTACTTAACTATACCCATAGGAAGAAAATACAGTCTTATACAGGGAGAATTATAGAACTCTCTAAAATTGACACTTTTATAGGCTGACCCCATTACCTGAGCCATTTCTTTATAAGATGCTTATTTCCTGCCTCAGTGTAAGATGAGAAGATCAAATAACCATTAACCCAAGATCTAAAATGCTAATAAGTGTTATTATTACTAAATTACAGGTTATTTGTCTTATATCCTCAAAAGCCAGAAATTGGTTTTGGTGTTTAGTCTTTCTGAATACTTCATTACACGTACTTGATTTGGCTGCTGCATGCATTAATAGTAGCTGAATGTCACATCCAACTACACTGGCAAGTAAACAGAAGCCTTTGTTAAGTGCAATTTAAGCTGAAGTCTATTTTTTGAAGTGCTGAAACATTTGTTTATTGTACCAAGGTTAAGGTAAATTAAATTATTTTTTCTATTTCCTATTCGTGTTCATGTAACTTAATCTCTCCTTTCCCACATTCTCAATGACAAAACAAAATGGAAATTTGGCCAGGTGATAATAGGTGGAGTGATTTCAATAAGATTTGGTAATGAGGTAGTTGATGAGGTTTCATGCAAGGGATGTTTCATTGAAACTGCATTAACAGATGATTAGCAAGCTTAAATTAAGAGGCAAAGATAACAAACAATATGAATCCAAGCAGGTGGTAAAGAGGAAATACCAAAGAAAGAGATAGAAATGTAATAAAGCTTAACACTGAAATATTTCCTCACTACTTAAAGAGGGACAATATGGATCCTTAAGTACTGTAGGGGAAGTAAACATGAAAACCAATTAGCATTAGGAATGTCAACACTTTAGGGGACAAAAGTACTCTAGCTAAAGCACTAAACACCTTGGGTCATAGAAATCAGATGCACAGCAAAGTGTATTTAGTGCTAAAATTACAACAGTTTGGGATAATTTGAATAAACCTGTCTTCACATGGAGAAGCAAGGCCAAGCAAAAGGACTGAAAACATCAATGCATATAGAACACATTTTCTTCAGAAATCCTTGACAATTTGTTTTTTCAGTGGGTTATGCCTAGAACAATTGTTCTTACATAGACTTGGAAAGGAGAATGTCATGACCATCATACAAAAATTGCATGTTTTGCATGACTGTTTGCCTATTGGTTGTGTTTTACTCAAGCTTTATTCTTGCTCCTCAGTTATGCAATTAGGTCATCAGACTATACAGTGTGGCTACAGAAATAAAAATATGCCAGCCCTAAGGCATTGATAGTAAATTATGAATTCTCAGAGAAGACATTACAAGAAAGTGCCCAAAGGAACAACAAGCCTAAAAACTTGTTTGCATAAGTGATGACTCATGATTACGAATAAATAAAATCACTACCAAAATCTACTAGTGAGTAACATAAAAACTGGAATGTAAACTTGAGATCAGCTTTCATAAATTACAATGAAGTTAATTATGACGACAGTGATTTTGAAAACCGTATGTGATTCCCAGTTTGGGGAATCTTATTACTTCTCTATTATTTTATTTCTAGTATTATCTGATTATTCATATTATTAATTATTAATGTATGTTAATAATTAGCAGTTAATGATTTGATTTTATCATTTATTATTACTCCTATTATTTCCTGCTTCATCACTCTCCAGAATGAAACGTGTACACTGAAGGTGATACAATACAATATTTGTATTGTAATGATCCAGTTGTCCTTGCTCCTTGCCCGAGTTATTTTGCAACCTTACTTGTTCTTGGTGATCTGAATCTCAATCTGCTGACGTGACTTTCCGGCTTGTCCTCGGCATGGACTTGCTTAGCAATCACCGGACTGCTGGCTGGCCCTGCTTGCCATCCCTGGACCTCATTCTGCTCAGGTCCTGCAAGAAGACAGTCCTTGTTGATGTGCCTGCCCTGCCTGTGCCTCCCCTGCTGTCACCTTCACCTCCTCTCTCCCCTGCTCATGCAGAGCAGACCAAGGCCATAAGGCTTTCACAGGCTTTGTTAGTGTCCGGCTGCATCAAGGATCACACTTCTGTGGAGAGCACACTGATAGCTTTAATGGGCATAGAGGATGAAGAACTTTGGAGATTTTTCAAGATTAACTTTTATCTGCTTGTGACTCATAGAATGAACTTTTCACTGTATAGGAAGATCCACAAAGTGGTAAAGATGAAAGGTGGCAGCTGACGTTGTTTAATATTTTCATTTCTTACAAAGACATTTACAACAACAAGCTTAAAAAATGTCCCTTTGGATGCAGCAACTCTTGTAAAAGACATTTTGGAGCAGGTTCCAGTCACAGGATTTAGGTTCTGAAATGCCTAAAGTTATATATTGTAAAGGAATTTAAAATTGCTGTAGGTACGCAAATTCCTTGTTCCAGACCTTGGTATTTCCAGAGCACACACTCATGCTCCCTCTGCAGGCTTCTTCTTGTTGGATAAATTAATCATAGTGACATGGTTTCAGCAAGAGAGTTGAAACCCACCCCCACTGCACTGTTATGGATGAAGGCCAGGGTATGCCAGAAAGGAAATCAGCATGCATACTCCTAGATGAGTGCTGTCACCACTGTCACCAGCAGAAAATAACAACTCAATCTTGTGAGATGGCCAACACTGTCAGTGTTGGGAGAATGTTAGGTGTGTTATGTAAGTGCTGAATTCTCAGAAGCTAAAGTTGAAAAACACCTGTGTTCTGGACCCTCACTGTAATTTTAACTGATTTTTTTATGTTTAGATAGCCAGCTTAGTTCTAAGTTGTAAGTTAGTTGCCAACTACTTTTTTAAAATATTCTCTTAGGAAAATTCTCCAAACTCTGTGAGCTAGAGCATTGATTTGATAATTCTAGAAATCACAGAGTGAAAGTGGATTATTGTTAGCAACTGCAGTATTTCCACAGTATTGCATGCACTGTTTCTCTTCCATCTACAATCCCATTTACCATTCTGTCGTAGCAGTTCTTTAAGATTGCTCTTTCTTCATCTCCACCAATCACCCCCCCCCCCCAAGAGT
>JAOXJK010000001.1:125710652-125721070 GCA_025774025.1 Xenus cinereus
CCCCCAAGAGTAAAGTTTCTCAGGTATGTGGGTCAATGGATATATCTGTTTATAAAATCCTGAAATATATTTTTTAGAGATGAGAAATAGTATTTAAGGAATGCACCATAACTCTTATTCTTTTAACTTTCTACCTTGACAATATTTAGAAAATATCAATCATTTCAAGGGTCTAATAACATACTCCACATCCAGTCCTTTCAGGAAGGTTTTTCAGAATGAAGGTCGTTAAGATTATTGCTCCCTTTTGACCTAAGTTATTTAAGTGTAGACACTTGCTGTAGAATTACATATCAAAACCTCATCATAATAGCACATAATTTGCTTTTCCAAACCCCAATATAATAAAAAGTAAGGAAAGAATTAGGCAGTTTAAAGCACTAGTTTAATGAGTCTCTCTCTTTTCATAACAGAATGCTCATTGAGTTGACAAGCAACAATTCCTAGGGAAAATTTTAAAGTAAATTCGAGAGATGTTCTTTGTTCTCTTTTAAAGGTGTGGTAGAAGCAAGTAAATAAACAGCTTCAAGACTGAGAGAGTTTGAATCCGGTAATCTTCAGCGAAGGTCACTTGTCTCTCCACCTTTTTCTAATAGACTTCAAATGTCTAACTTCTAGGGAATTCTATGGAATTAATTTATACAGTATCTCTTCTAAGAAAGCTTGAAAATAGAGTAGTATGTTGCAGTATGTAGCAGAGCACATACAAGTCAGACATTCATTATTTTGAAGTTTTTTAAAATATCCAAACTCAAGGAAAATTTTGCCGTATACAGATTTTGACATGTTGATCGGTAGAGTTGCTTGAAAATAGGACATACACTTTAATGTCAATTTTCAGAATAAGCATTGCTACTTTAAAATTTGAAGTATTTGGAAGTATTTATTTTGAAGGTCTGAATTTCAGGCACTTCTGATAAGCCGTTGTGGTGCAACATTCTGGCACCTGTTCGCCTAGCATGGCTCTCTAGAGCTTTTGTTGGTTTCTGCAGCCTTACCAAAATTTTTTTGAAGCAAAGGCGCAGAGGACGCACCTGTATAAGAAAAGTCAATAATGTAATGAGCCTAGAGGATGACAGTCTTCCAGTCATGATCTCTCCATTCCCTTGATGGTGACTTCTAATTAGTGCACTAAGTGCCTGCTGACTTACCTGGACCTGTGATAGTACAGCAATAAAAATGTCTTTTGTGACTATCAAAACCAGCATTGGGGCAAAGCCACTTGTGTTGTACTAAGCCATAAAGCTCTTCCTCCATCCTCTAGTACTTGTACTTAAAGAGATCATCTGCACAGTTGTTCTGTGCATAATGTGAGACCTGATTTGGTTCTGTTCATTTATTCTTAAATACATATGAAAAGAGTTCAGATAGCCAGACCCAGAGAATTTTTGCTTTTACAGTGCTGTATTACTGAATCAATAAACCAAATATACAAATATGTATGTAAAGCAGTTCATTAATACATGGAATTCAATTAAATACATTCATGGTCATAATCTCTTGGCCAGAGTCAGCTTCTAATCTGCAGATAACCTTACTTCTGCAAATTAACCCACATTGCTATGTTTTCTCATCAAGACAATAATCAAAGGATTAACAGTAGCTGATACTTCAATTATCCTTGAATAGAGTCCTATATCTAATTTCCAGAACACATGTGCTGCACCAGTATTCCAGACCACTATAAGTAATATAGAAATATCCTGTCTGTCTCTCCTATCAAGGCCATCACCATCTTTTTCTCTTTTTTTCTAAATGACTTTTAATAATAACAACAACAAATTTTTGACATTTGAAAGAAAAAAATCCCCAAATTAGATAAAACAGTGCATTATTAGGTAGCAGCAACTAGGCAGCTCTATATAATATGACTTACATTTCACCATGAAGTAACTTTGCTGTTTTTATTAAGTTTATCTATCCGCAAGTTTTCTTTCACATGCAGAAGGACTGTTCTCTTTATATTTCTTTGATGAGATCATACTTATGTGTATGAATGAAAAAGAGAAAAATGACAAGACAGAGCAGAGCATGTTCAAAAGCTACGATTCAGCAAATTACATGCTGAACTTCAAGCATGTTGATGAATTTGAGAACAGAAATGCTGAAGAAATTATGATTATGATTATAACTATTATGATTTCAGAATATAAGGAAATTGTCATACAGAATTTAGGATTTTAAATTACTGATTGTAATTATTATTAATAATATAAGTATGTAATAAAGTAATGACTAGGGGTAATTTATCCATGCTGCATATAAATTTAATGTGTTTCTTTGTAGTCATCTGCCACAATAAAATAGAAAGAAGGATAAGATTATTAGTGGATAGGATAAAGTTGACTGTAGCTAGGTAAAACAAAGAAATATCATTCCCTGCTCAAACCAAAACTGGAACCACAACTCATAACAAATGGAGAAATAATTTTAAGGGGTAAGCAGCCTCTGTCCCATCTCCAGATGCAAATGCTTCTACCTGGAAGCTACTTCAAAAAATGCTCCATGCAGCTTTTGCCAACTGTCCTGATAATGAGTAGGAGAAGAGAATTTCTTAGATCACCACAAGCTAAAAAAAAAATCTAGTTCTGTAAGTTGAGATCACCACACTGATTTTTATTTTTTTTTTAATCTGAAGAGAAATGCAAAACTGGTATAATACAATGAAATAAAATTTTAACAACTGTGTCATTGAAAAAAAAAAAAACACAGGACACCTAAACTAATTCAGATATTGATGGGAGAAGATTAAATCCCCATTTTGCATGAAAGATGTATAAAGATATGCCTCTATACTACAGTAAAACTGAAAAAATCAATGCTGTATTTTGCAATAAGGAATATGCACCTATATTTGCATGGATGATATATTAGTTTAACAAGTGACATTCAGGATAGTTTACATGTGCGTTGGACTTTTTCCTTTACTATGCCTTTTCTTCTTACTGAGAGAATGAGATTTCTATATGATGACTTCTGTTCTAAAGCTTAGCTAATTCATAGTTATTCACAGTGTTTTGACTTGTCATGTGAATTCCAGAGTTTTGAAAACAAGAATAAAACAAAGACACTGCAGGTTTCTGAAAACAACAATAATCAAGAGTAGCTTTGCAATGACTTTGGCAAGCTCCCTCAGTACTTGTTAGACCATCCCATCATGGCTATGGGCTTATGTCTGTCCAGTTTGTTTAAACGTTCCCCAACCTAATCCTCCTCTACCAAGGACCTCGGTACAGGAGGTTCTTTAACAGGTTATCTGCTTCCCTCAGCTAAGGTTACATTACTCAATCATCACATCCTCTGCCTTAGGAAATGTTGGAAGTTATGGATTCTAATAAATCTTATTTACAGACCACATAGCACAATCAGAGCTAAGGAGAAAGATGTATCACAAGAATCCCAATGAAGAGCGAAAGAGTAAGAATGATGATTAATTCATTTAGGTTTCATCAACAACTTCTATTAATTTCTTATCTAATAAAACAAAATAAAATATGTTAAATAATTTTTCTTATATTGTTTCTTTATACAAAACATTTCTCCATAATACTCAGCACTGCTGTAGCAATTGAAGATTTAGAGTATTTTGTAAGCATTGAGTGATGAGCCTAAAGGTACTGAATAAAACTCTATGATATTAAAATTAAGTATACAAACTGTGCAATGTTTTACATATGCATATTTATATATGGATATTTTTAATATATTTATATAAATATATATAAAATATAATATATTTATATATATAAGTATACATATATATCATACTCCTGCTTAACACCCATAAGCATTCATACTGCTATCACAGTCTAATTTTTCCAGTGAATACAAACATTTACATAGAATTACAATGATGTGTTCTTTAGTGAATTTTTACCCTTAGCTCTCCAATTTCAAATAAAATTGACAAAAGAAGGAGAGTCCTGTGAGCACTTGTATGGATGGCAAAGTTGCAGACTATATTTAAAATTTTTCTTCCCCCAGTTTCATTGTTAATAGAATGATTCATTTCCACTGGTAAAGGTATGTACATGCCATGTAGTAGGATTTTCCAGACTTCCTAGTAGTGGTCTGATTTCCGTACAGAACAGAATTGCTGATACACTTTGTCTCTTTCTGGGTTACTTTTTATATGTTGGGGTTTCACTGTTGTTCTTTTCTTCTTCCTTTCTATTATTTACCTCTGTTCATCATTGTTTTTTATATAGTTCTGGTTCTCCAGTGATGGGTATGTAGTTAGCCAACCAGAAAACAATACTGTATAGTAGAAGTCTTCTTTGTCCTTGGTACCAGGACAACTTTCTGGAAGACACTGACAAATACATCCTCCCCTAGCACTGGCTATGAGGCTTCTGTTGCATGCTGGTTGCCACTACCTCCTTCAATCAGCTGCCTTCACTACTTCTATAAATGCTTTATGAATGTATTTCAGTCTAAAGAGGCCAGATTAGTTTCACACATTTTAAAGAGCACGGTTTGCTAAACTGGCTTCTTTCATCTGAAGTAAGTCTTAGGAGTGTTCATATCTCTGCAGACAAACCTGAGAGCAAAGTTACTTCCTTGGACAGCACAAATAGAAAAGCGAAAGATATATGTCTGTAGCCTTGTATTGGAGGAGAGGTCCTTCCTCCACATGCTCCTTCTGTTCTATTGTAAGTAATTTCTCCTGGGCTACCTTTTAGAGTTCTGTTATTCCTGACTCCTCCTGCTTCCAGATTTACTTCTTTAAACTGAATTCTTTCCATTTTTCCTTCACTCTAGTATTTCTTTCTTTCTGCTATGTCCCCAGTGCCCCTAATCTCTGAGTAACTTCCACCCGCTCACAGGTGTCCCATTTATGACTCATCTTGTTACTGTTGTTTTCTGTATCACTAATCATGGGGACATTCAAAGGCACCAACACTTCCAGCATACCCTGCTATATAACAAGGCTGTGCTTCAATGCCAAATTCTGTTTTCAGTGTGTCACAGTATTTTTAGCTAGCAGGAAAAACAGTAAGTCATACTGAAACTACACTGTCTCTTACAATAGATTCATTTCTCAGGCAGATATCAAAAAGGTAAGATGTGAATTAAACATTTATTTCTAAAGTTCATCTATGTATGTGTGTTTTCCCAGTAAGTTAAGATTAATGTACTTTGCTCTTCAGGATAAATTAAATTTACAGATTAGATAAAAATACTTTCAGCCAAATCCAGAAGTGGTCTATCATGTGTTATGAGCTAGAATCCATTAATGCTAATGTGGATTCCATTAGGTTTGCTTGCAAGAATTCAACCAATATGCAATGAAACCCTAGGAATTATAATTTACATGTCAAGAATTTGAAACAAGGGGTAATTTCCCCATAGAAACGTGGAAAGAATTATTTTCTGGAATGTGCTCATCATACTGACGCCATGTAAAAAATGTAAAAGATTGAGTCTCCATCTTCCAAAAGCATCCACTTGCAAATCTGCAAAAACATAATGTAGAAACCAATGTTAGTATACATATGTGTGTATGTATATATATATGTGTACACAAATGCTTACATATATCTGTACACAGAGTATAAAGGCAACAATGAACATCTCACACACTGTAATTCTTTAGCTCTGTGATATACAAACCTTTATTTATCTGCCTGCAGCTTTGTCTCCTTCTGAGTAAGTGGCTATGGCTAATTTGTTTTACTTCTGCTTACGGCACCATGGTTCTATATGTATAGTATAAAGCTATATTTCAGAGAAATAAAGGCCAGGTACAATTGCAGAGGCTTAAGAAGTGGAGGCACAAGATGTGGCATAGAGGGGTACAGTCATGGGGTGATAGGAGAAGTGACCCCACAGCGATAAACTAACCAATAGTCAGTTAAAGAAATGCAGACCTGAAGCAGGACAAAAACAATTTTCTGGATAAATAAGACAGTAAAAAACAAATATCCAACATATGTAAAATGCATCACATAATGAATCTGAATGTAATATGTGGAGACATAGGCCAATGGAGAAAGAGTAAGATGTAAAAGCGTGTTAGCTAACACTTAAATATGACCTCACGTGTATCTTTAGTGTGAGGATGAAGAAACCACTAAGATGAACATCAAATTCTTACTAGCAAAGGACTGCAGGTCCAGGACTCCTGCCAAAAACTCCCTATAGCACCTTACTACCACCACTAGAGTGAAACCACCATTAGGCTCCAGAAAAGCAGTGGGAGGGTGAGCATTACACCAGGAGAAGGGTAGAAAATAAGTGTGTGTGTAACAATTTTATCTGTATTATTGAGACTTTTACTGTATAGACGGACTCTTTTTTTTTCAGTAATAAATAGATCTGGACTACCAATGATTCTTGGATTTGACTGTTAAAGTATCAATTATATCAACAATAAATTCTTGGCTCTACATGTAAAGTGTGTTTCCTCATTGCAAAAAAACAAGATCTTGAGCACAACACAGACATATGGACATACGACAGACAGATATATATTCAGCAAATGTTTTAGGCTCTTAATTAATTTCTAGGCAATCTCAAAGGTATAACTCTGCTTGACTCACCCCTGTCACTACATGATCTGCTGATCTTTCCTGTCTCTTGTTGTGCTGTCATTCTATACACCTTCCCTTCCCTTTCCCCCCCAATACTGTAAAGCGGTCCATGAGAAGAAACATTTAACTCTGCAATACATATTTCTTGGAATATGTAAACTGTGGATCTGAAACTGTCACATCTCCCTGCAGTCACATTCACAGGGGTCTCTGGTGTCTGCTTTATTGTCATTAAATACACAAATGAATTATGGCAGTAGGTTTTCAAATCAATTTGTGATTTCAATTGAAAATCCTCCCTGAGGCTGAGCTGTAACAGTAGGATCTCTGTCCCTGGAGCATGGCCACTTACAATTTTCACTGTCAGCAACCTGAACTTAACAGTCACAACAGTAAAAATTATTGGAATGGTAAAGTATTCAAAGAATATGACTCAGAATACGAGGTAAGCAGATGTACGCTTTCAAATCTGGCACTGTATCACTATACCTTCTCTGATCATTTGCACATGCACTGAGTCTAAAAGCACTTGCATTGAGTCTAAAAGTGGCAGGAAATGAGGAACAGTATCAGTAACAGCCTGAGGATCTTAAACTGGAACAGGCTATTTTGTCATCTACCATTATCCCTGTTAATTGAGGATTCCTCCTTGCGTGTATTTTTTTACATTTACTGTTTTACGTTTCCCTTTTTAATAGTACTTTCACTGATTTTCTTCTATTTGTCAGTAAATTGCGGGTATCTCTGTTTCGTGGTGATAAGAATGCTTTTGAGAAATGCTCACCTGTTTTCTTTATTCCATTATACCAGGCTTTCAAAAAGCATTATTGTGTTCTTGCATCACGTATTTCCAGGTGATGCAGAGCAGCCAAATTACCTTTTCAATATCTTTTTTTAAATACATTTGCATCCTCCATAGAACTTACACATGCCTTCTGCATCAAAAAGCGTGTCCAAAACACTTGGAACATCTAGCTGGTGAGAAATATGCCTGTGCAGTATGTTATATGTTGTATAAGATCTTTGAAGATTGCTTTAGCAATGTGGTCACTAGTGGCTACAATGCAAAACAGCAACAGAATGATAGTGCCAGACAGGACATGATTCCTTTGCAACTCATTTACTTTATATGGCTGCAGTTTTGTGACTCGTCTAACTGTATATGACTACACTGCACGCCAAGCAGAAAACAATCAACCCCATACATGCAAGGGGAGTTTCATCTCCAGTATGAAAAGGAAGAGAAAAAATTGTGCAGCAGTAACTATAGTACGTGCCTCTGCAGCAGTGTTTATGGCAAACACCATTTTAGTACTCCAGGAAAATCCATAGCAGACTTAAAATACTTTCTAATGATTAAGCAGACTCTTGTGCTGTGAATTCCATCCTCCATGTAAGATCATTATAATGGAACACATGTTTTCAGTCAATGCTTCTTCAAGGGACTTCTGCTTCTCATTCAGGATGGGTCAAGCAAGAGTGTGGGCAGAGCCTGCCATTCTGCCCTGGGGCTCCTCCTGGGAGACAATCATGCAAGAGGGACTGGGTATTCATCTAGTTTAATAACTCCTAATCCCCCTGGGGGACCAAAGTATAGGAGGAAAGAGATCAGCTAATTATAGTTAATTGTATTAGCTGGGAGAGAGTGATTAACATAATTAAGATAGCCTTGTGGCTGGTAGCAGGAAAGTGTTCTTGGATGTAGCAGGTAAAAACAGAATTCAGAGAAGTATGAGCTAGATAACCTAGCTAAAGTTCAAAAAGGATTATTTTTTTGCCAAACATATGCCAGAGGAAGCGTACAGGATTGTTGCAAGCATGCAAAGACTGTAAGTGAGGCAGTTTTTACAGAAAGATGGAAGATTGCAGGTTAATGCACTGGAAAGTTTGCAGTGTATGAGTAATATGAAAGAGGTAAGCATACACGAGTTGCCTGGAAACAGAGCCTGTGGGCTAGGAAACAGGTACTGGTGTAGGGTGAATATAAACACAGACCTGACAAGTGGTTTTGTTTGGTATTGTTATTGTTAGGAAGTGGATTTTATCCTTTCTTTTTATTCCTGCCCCCCCCCCTCCTTCCCCAGGATTGAATGTAAGCATATGTTATGAAAGCCAAATATGTTTCATGGTATTATTTCTCCCTTTGGCAAGATGTGAGGTTTCTTGTTATCTCTGCATTTCTTGGGGTCTTTCAGGATGATAATATAGTGTAATTTTAAATTTGGGAGGCCTGAAAAGGTGCATGGATAGAAATATAGAACTGTAGATTTTCAGTTCTTTCAGGGCAGCAGTAGTATAGTAATCCTCAGCTCCTAATTTCATGACACCTGAGAATTTAAGAACTATGTAAGGGGATTTGTAAAATGTAGTTTAAAAATTTTCTTTTTTTTCCATTTCTGCATTTTTTTCCCAAAGTAATGGAGGCCTTCCATGGTTAGAAATAATAAGAAGAGACCAACCAAACTGTTTGAGAAAGCTATGCTCCAGTTTCTGCCATAGCTAATAAGTTTCCTGGGTTGAAATTCCAGGGCTATGAATGTGGTTTTCTTTTGTATGTGTGTTAGTCTGCAATGTTTTTAAATGAGTTCTTGTCTTAGCAATGACACAAAGCAATACAGATTATTCCTAAAAGAATTTTTTTTTTTTAAAGGAGGTAGCTCACGTGGCATAGCATAACTAAGAATTAATAGTGTTCTTAATTTTTGTTTGATTTCCGTAAATGAAGAACTTTGTAACAGAAAAATTACTTTAATTTCACCTCACCTAATTCTTATGTTGCTTCTCTGGTTTTCTTCCCTGAAGAAAATTGGCTCAGTATAATTGGAAATCTTTCTGTTTCTTCTCTGGTAGCTGAAAGGCAATGCAACTGTGATGTCTGTTTAAACTTCATATAAAGAATTTTACTTTCTGGGCTGTTACTGTTTCTCAGTTCCAACAAAATAGTTCAGACAACCCCAGAGCCTTTGCTCTTCTATGGCCTTGCAGTACCACTGAAACAAAGCAAAAGGAACAGTTTACAAAGCAGAAAACATCCTTACTATCACAGAAGTAGCTATGGATAATGATCATAGTAAATCTTCAACAAGAGGGGTAACCCATGATTTTTAAGCCTATTCGTGAACCAGCATTGGAAAGGGTACAAGCACTAGACTAGAATGATGTGTCGTAAAATTTCCTTTCGAGACAGAGATATATTAGGTGCCTGCTGGAAACAGACAGTGACTAGGGCCAAAATATAAATCATATGTATGGACTTGAAGCTTTAACCTGTTGTTGAATTAAATCTATACCTTTATTTTCATTACCAAACCCAGAAATCTCTTGCTGCTCTAAATCCAGCATAGTTATATCAACTCAAAAGAAGAATTCAAGTGGAAAAGCTTGCAAACTCATTTCTACCTCTGTATCAATATAGCCCCACAGAGAACATGCCCTGTGTTTTGTGAGGCCATCACCTTAGGAGATATCCAAACAAATGCTTTCCACGGTCTCAAGCCAGAAATCCTTAACATTGTCAACGAAGAATAACATCAAGCAAAAAGTGTGCCAGTCAGATGGGCGAATCCAGCAGCATTACATTGTATGAGGTCACCATTAGAACTCAGTTTGTGTAAGAATTCAAGTTTGATGAAGTTAAAATGCATATTGTTTTCAATTCACTTTTCATCAAGGTTCTATGAAATATTCACATATATAAATAAACGTCTGTGTATATTATGTTTGGGATTTTGCTATTTCAGTGATATTCTTGCAAATAAAAAACCTAAAACTTCTGTTAAAATGGGCTATTGTAATGAAGCCTTCAAAGAGATTGTGAATATGGGGGGGGGGGGGGGGGGAAAAACCCAAGAAAAAAACCAAACCCAACAAATTAACAAAAAAACC
>JAOXJK010000001.1:125723786-125736753 GCA_025774025.1 Xenus cinereus
CCCATGGCAGGGGGGTTGGAACTCAATGATCTTTAAGGTCCCTTCCAACTCTAACCATTCTATGATTCTATGATAATTGAAAAATAAGTAGAATTACCCAAGAACTTTATGTTCAAACCCTGGTGAGTCATGTGAGTTGATTTGTTTGTAATGAGATGTAGCTAAATGAAGGACAGACTTTGAGGGACTTTTACATATGAAGATAAGTAGCTGGTGTTTGATGAAATAGAAAAGAGTGTAAGGAGAAAGACAGGCTGGTTACAGAGTTGGAGAAATGCTAACTGCAAGAGAATTTTGAAGGCTTTGAAAGCGAGATGACAACTTTTGAGGCTGGAGAGAGAGGTACTGCAATGAGAAATTAGAGTCTAGTCCCTTCTCTCTCCCCTAAAAATATTTTTTTTTAATAAACCAACAAACACCACAAAAACAAAGCACAAAAATCAGGACTCTTGATGGTGGTTACAAAGTATCAAATCCCTTTCAAGTTTTAAGTATCAAATCCACGTACTACTACTTTCTGCATCATAAATACACATCTATATTTTAATGAAAACCCTTTTATTTTGTTTTTTTTTTGTTTTCTGTAATCTTAACTGCAGCTATTAAAACTGCTGGATGCACACCTTTGGGACTGTCTCAAATGTTAATGAAGTTATTTGAAACTGTTTAGTCCTGTCACTCTTTGCATGACTCTTCCATTAATCTAACTGTGAACTGAGAGAGCAAATTATATCTCTCTGTTGCAGTTTCATTTGTTGATGCATTCATTTTCAGGTTTTAGGAATAATAAAAAATTAATTTGTTCACCACGCTGCATTTATCGACCCTGAGACTCTGAAATCCTGAATTTGCGAACTCTGCTTCAACCCATGTCATCGCTTTGATGCGTCTTTAACAATCTAAAGCATTTCTGGAAGGAGAGCATGTCTTGTGTATGTCTGTATATACATATGTCCACACAAATACATGTGTTCTTACATGGAAAAAATCATGTTTGAACAATGACACAGTCCTGAGTTTAAAGAAAAGTTACATTTAAAAGTGTTCAAATATTTTTCCTGTAAATTTAAAATAATCAAGTTCGTTGCTTCTTAGAAATTGGTAACTGTGAAGAGTTGTATTTTCATGTTTTTCTGTGTCTCTAGAGAGAACTGTGCTGAGGATTTATGTGCTGGTTTGCTCTTTGACATGAACTATCAGTTAGGTTTGCATAATTGTGCCTGACTGATGTGTGCGGGAGGAGAAGGGCTAGTTGGAAAGACAGGGAACACAAGACCGCATGACTGCAGGGAACGAAAATGTCTGTCCCACACATTTAAACAAAAATCTGTGTTGGGTTGCTAGAATAGATATACCTCTGGGACTTTTTAGTGGCTAGTGAAGCTTTTGTATGCTGGTTGCTACTGTGCAATAGTGGGAAGAGTAGTTAATTATTTAAGCTGCTTGTCTTTCCAGTTGTAAGAATACTCTTTCCCATCATTGCACAGGATGCATTCAGCCTGTTCTCCATCAGTGAGCTCTGGATGTCCACAGAATACTGTGTTTGGGTCAGCTGGGCAGCAGAGCAGAGCTTTGGTCTTTCACAGCAGATGCCACACAGCCAAAGGGCTGCACCCTCAGCAGAGATGAGGTGAACAGTCCTCATCTCCTATGAAATCTCATGATCACTCAGAAGCAGATGATTGTCAGATCAACCAGATGAATTTTTGCTTTGGCCAATCAAGATGTTTCAATGCAAATGACTCAACCGTAAACTGAGACATCAACGAAGATATTCTTGACCATTTTTATGGCAAGGGAGAACATGGAAACACAAAGAATGGTCTCAATCTTTTGCCTGAAATATAATTTTGGTGGAACTTCATTTTCTATTTGAAAGACAGAGGATTAAAATTTCTTAATTGCTATTCCCTGACTTTCCTGAAACACTGCTTTAGAGAAGTCTTTTCTTTTTAATTGCTGACACCCTGATCTTTCCTCTTCTTCTCATAACATTAGTTACACTACAGTTATTTTCGAGAGAAGGGTGGAAATTTTGAGCTTTGGATTGATATTTATCTCCACACCATCTCTGTGATAGCACACGGTTCCTTCTTTTTCCCAGAACAGGAATATATATGCTTTTCCATGGTAGATGGAAGCTCTACGGAGTAACCTGCATTGATAACCATTGATCAGGTGGCAAAATTAGGAGAAACTCCTGTGAGGATAAGTAGTACAATACAAGATCTCCTAAACGGAGAAGCAGCAGCAATCTCAGGCAACAGATAAAGACTCTTTACCTATCTCATGTTACACACATAAACTGGGTGCAGAAATTGTCTCCCTTTTCGTCTTTTTATACCTTTTCTGACACCAGTTAGGAAAGCTTGTCTGGTAAGAAAATGAGGGAAGGTTGTTAATCTTTAAACCAAATAATTTTAAATAAAAAATTGAGGAAGCAAGGGGGAGAAGCAGACAGAAAGGCTGCTAAATGGTGTTTTATCTGAATTGCATTCTGGTCCTCATGCTGGCACATTCTCACTGTGAAGTTCTGCTCCAGGGTGTTCCCTGCAGTCCTGGTCCCCTCACCTTTCCATGCCGAGACGTGCCTTGCTGTGGGAAGAGAGTTTAGGAACAGCAGGAAACAGAGCAGCTCTAAGACCTCCTCCGGCTGCAGCAACCATTCTGAGGGAGCAGGATGCTTTGTAAGGAGTGCCCTGCCTGTAGCATAGCTACAGTCTCCAAACACTGTTGGAGCTGATCAGGTGTCAGCCAAAAAAACTGATGGTTGCAGTGCAAGAAAGGGGCTATTGCTGCCTGCTGTAACTAAAGAGATTAGGGAAACTGCAAGCTAGAGAAGTAGGGAAGAGAGCAAACCACAGACATGTTGAAACCATTGACAACTGGATATCAAGCAATACTCAAATATTCCTGGAGCAAGAGAACACATACAGATCTGTACTTATATTGTGTCAAGTTCTGCACCAAGTGTTTCTTGATGCCTATATAAGCAAATGTGCTCTGTCACAAATCTCTGTAGAAGTGCCACAGATATTGCGTATTTCTGGAGACGTAGCAAATAAGTGCTCAAAGTGTTGAAATATCATCAGAGGCTTAACACCACTGCAACTGTTCTTTAGAAAATAAAAAGAAAAAAGTCACAATAATAGGAATACGGAGCAAAAGGCAAAATGCTACTTTACCTTAGGAGATTAAAAATGCACTGGCGTAGCATGACTACCAGGTTTAACCCCAGAGAATGTATCTCAGTACAGTATTCATTGCCCGTTTGAATTATAGAGTTAAATTTCTTTATGTGCACGATCCAAGAATTCCTAACACCAACTTGTCCTGGGCATGGGAAGTCCTTGACTGTGTTCAGTTACCAAGCATTTCTGTATTGGCTTCCTAAAAGCTCTATAACTTCTTCCCTGTGGATCATATTAACATGGTACAGCCTTACTAGTCCTGTCACACTGAAGCAATTCATCAGCATCACAAAGAATCCTACTGGCATTGGAAATGTATCTAATAATAAAATATGAAAAAAATCTTCCAAAGCTCGCCGAAGACCCTGGTCAACCTGCCATAAATCTCCTCTGGCATCCAGTCCTCCTGGGCTTTTTACTTTTTGATCTGAAAGTGCAACTAACGATCTCCTTGCAGAAAGTTAAACCAAAGAGAAAGTGGGAGTAAGCCTTGAAATTCCCATATTGCCATTGAGAAAGCTCATTATAAAAAACAGTTGATAGCCGTAAGCACATACTTTGCTCTGGTACAATATACTCTGTATAGCTATTATTCAATGCAATAATGTTTAACTGATGCCACTATAATTACTGTAACAGATTCCTTACCGCACGCTTCTTTCAGAATTTTTAGAACTAGATTCCTATCTAGTTATTAATAGTCCTGAAAAAGCTTTTACTTTTTGTATTTGATCATGTGAATAAAATGCAGTTCTTCTACTTGAGATGCACTTAACTGTGCATGTGTCCAAATCGGTGTCTTCCCTTACTTCCAATTTAGCATATCTGAACTAAGTAATAATACACCTTATCTACCAACATTATTATAGTTGGGAAGTAATTTTATAGCATCAGTAAATGAGTTATCACCCATGAATCTAATTAAAAATTAACTTTCATATGGGAATTAATTTTTAGAATGAAAATAAAAATGCTGGTAATTTTCTGTGCTTCTGAAATACAGTATTCCATTATCTATGTTTTAGCGATACCTTTTCTCAGAAGAAACTCTGATAGTTAAATATAATCTGACATGGAAAACTACCATTTTGTTACATTTTAACATGTTCTTCCTTTTCCCAGATTAATGCAAGCCCCAGTATTTATTTAAACTAGAGCCCCGCCCTAAAACCAGTTTTTCCTTCTAGATACGTGAAAAAAACTTAAAAAAAAAATTTATTCTGGATGCATAAAGAGTGCTACTGTCAAAAACGCAACAGGCACAACTTGCTTAGTAGGTAGTTTAGCATTATGTACTAATTTATTTCATGTCAGGCATTCTACAGCAGGTATGGATATTTTACTTCAGAATTAATATCTTCCATAAAAAATGAGATGACAGAAGTTGCACAATATAACATATAATATTATGAAAAATTAACATTTTTAAATAGTTCCATTTGCTTGTAAAGCAATAGCAGTATTTTAAGAGTCAAGGATAGATGACAGGGATAGTTCCCCCTGACTATGTGTTAAAGAACAAAACTGATCTTTTTTAAAATTGTTATTTGCAACCACCAAAAATTGTTGGAATACCATCTTGTCTCAAAACTGTATCAAAGCTTCTGCAATATTATAGCAGAGAAAAGGCAGATGGAAGGAACACATAGAAGGATTTTCAGGGTATTAAAAAAAGACTCAGATACTTCAGAGGACTTCCTAAATTTTAAGGAATGTTACTTGTAATAACTTCTGCTGTTCCACTAATGTAAAGAGGATTTTTCTTCCCATGAATGACAAGACTAAGTCAAAGGGTAAAGGCATGGGTTAAAAATAAGAGCTCCAACAAGACTGCAGAATTCAAACTGAATTAAATCTGTCATGGAGATGTGTAATATTCATGACATGTCAATACTTATGAAGTACTTAAGTAATTTAAATAGTTTTCTATGTCATAAATCAGGTTGTTACCTAATATTAGAAAAGTGCATCTGTTTCTGTTTTTTACTTCTTTTTCAATATGCAAGTGAAATCTTACTTTGTATAGGACTCCTCCTTTTGGAGCAGGTTTTTTTCTAGTCTGGGTCAGAACAGGATGCTGGGATGTCTAAGTCAAAGAATGCTGCTAAACATCAAAACTCTTACCTGCAATTAAGCAATTTAGGTCAGCTTTGGATGGTGGAACAGAAACAAGAAGGATAAAAATTATTTTTCCACACAAAGGGGCTGAACAAATAATTCAAATATGTCCCTTTGAGATTTACAGAAAAATGTTTCAAAAATATTGGGCTTTTAGGGTTTTTATGTTAAAATCCATTTTGTTCTCAAACAAATATTTTGGCAGTAACAGTATTTTTACTGAAAACACAAGGCAATGTAAGAATGGCAAATTCATAGAGTTGGAATTAATTTGCTTGGTAAAAAATTTATCAGCTAACATCCTTATTGAATTCTAGATGATTTATTTAAGCAAAGAACACAGATCAGTTATTGTTCAAGTGTATTTTTGAAATGCTAAATATTTTTAAGTCTTACACATTTCGTGTGACAGAAGAACAATAACAGTTAAAAATAAATGCAACTGTTGACATGTGTTATATCCTGACTGCTTCAAAAAATAGCATTTTCCATCCAGGTCTTCTACCTGCCTGGCCCAATAAGTCGACAGATAAGTCTGATCCAACAGATAAGGGGTTTTTTTGCAACTGGCAAATTAGATAATCTTAAATTTATTGTAATCTCATTCATGTCTCAAATTATTTTTATTCATTTTAATCCATAAAACTAAAGTTCTTCTGAGAAGCAAAGAATTGTTTAAGCAATGGAGATAATATGATACTACCACAATTCATATTTTAATAATGTTTAAATCTTATAAAACTATTCTAACGGGCATTGAATAATGTATTTTGGAAAACAACTTCATCCGTAATATGATACTCTTATTTGTTAATGGCATTTAATGACAGCCTTGTGAAAACATGATGTTCATAGTACCATGTTATCAGGAAAAATATGAAGTTTGAATAAAAATATTAGCAGAATTAAAGTAATTTCTTCTCTCCTAGTACTTGTATATTTATTGAAATCTAAATATTTTCCAAAACACACACACATCCACACCATCTGCTCTCAGACTCATTACTATTTAGCACCCTCTCCCCAGTTTGATCCACTTGGAAGCTTTCCAACGTTAACTTTCTCCCTTTAGCAAGACTGGAAAGTAATTGCAACATAACATAAGGATTAAGGCTTGAAGAAAGGAGCTTGTGATGAGTTACTTGTGCTAAAAAAATTTGCAGAATTATGTCTAAGATAAATGAACGAATGAGTAGGAAAATCAGATCTGAAGTTAAAGAATTTGTAAGATTTTCTAATTCTTAAGGAAGCAGACAAAAATGTGAAGAAATCTAAGAATTTTTCAGAGGAACTTAAAGAAACATGAGGGAAGGATGAAAGGTTTTGGGTATTGTTCAGTGAAGGGAAAGTGGACAACAGAAATACATTGACAGGGAATGGGGCATTGACATGCACCAGGAAGCATGAAATACTGAGAGAAGCTATGTAAGGTTGATGGAGGATGTGGAAATAGCAGTAGTAAGTCTTACAGGAATAAAAGTAAAGCATCTAAAAAAGGTTATGCATCTGTACCTCCATTCTCAGTTTATGAATCACAGACAAACAGTGTACAAAACCTGACAGCTTCATTGGGCTTAATTATGTGAATATATGGGAGGTGATGGACTATGACTTCCTTGAGAAAGTGGTAGTCAAGGGAAAGAGAAAAAGTCAGAAAACTGAAAGGTATGAGAAGCAGAGATCAGACTAAAGGTACAGAAAAAAAATGCAGTTGAGATGGCAAGTGGGAAAAGACAGGTGACGTTTAAGGAGCTGTGAAGCATTGGAAGGTGATGGTTGGAGCAAAGTAAATTAGGGCAGGATCCTGGAGTTGAAAGCAGCGAAATGTTTAGGAGGGTTGAGATAGGTGAGAGTGAAGGGGAAAGGGTTTTCTGTTTGCTGTTGCTGTAGAAATCAATCTTTCTTTACATCCCTTGCCAGATACAAATCCAAGTGGGCTTTGGCTTTCCTAATGCTATCCTTGCATAATCTGACAGGATGTTTGTGTTCCTCCTCGGTCACTCAATGCTTCTTACACCTCTTGTATGCTTCCTTTTTAGATTGAGTCTTGTCAGGAGCTCCTCATTCATATATGAAGGCCTCCTGCTGCCTTTGCTTGATTTCCTGCATGTTGGGGTGGTAGCTTTGGAGCAGCTTACCTCCTGCATTGGAGGTAGCTCTTGAAAACCAAACAGCTTTCCTGGACTCCTCTTTTTTTCCCCAGACTGTATTACATTGGATTGTTCCAATCAGGCCTCTGAAATAGCTAAAGTCTGCTCTTATGAAGACAAGGGCTGTGATCCTGCTTTTTGCCTTGTTTCCTCCTCTGAGGATCCTGAACTCCACCATCTTATGTTCACTACAGCCAAGGCTCCTGCTGACTTTCACATCCCTAACTAGTTCTTCTTGTTGGAAGAATCAGACCTATCAGAGTGCCCTCTCCTTGTTGGCTCCTTGATCACCTGTGTTAGGAAGTTACCGTCACTGCACTCCTAAAACCTCTTGTATCGTTAGTACAACACAGCAGTGTTGTTCCTCCAGCAGATAATGTTTGAATTCCCCATGAGGATCAGAGCTGGCAAATGTGAAAATTCTCCCAGTTGCCCAAAGAAAGCCTCATCTATTGCTACATCCTGATCAGGTTGCATGCAGCAGACACTCTCCACATTACTCACATTAGTCAGTCTGCTCTTGACCCAGCTCATGACTGGCTCATTGCTTACGTCTAGGCAGAGCTTCATGCGTTCCGGTTGCTCACATAAAGGCAACCGCCCCTCCTTACCTTCCCAGCCCATCCTTCCTAAAGAGTCTGTATCCACCCATCACAGTGCTCCAGCTGTATGAGCTATCCCACCATGCCTGTATGATCCCAATAAGATAGTAGTCCTGTAACTTCACGGAGACCTCTGGTTCATCCTCTTGTTCCCCACAGGGTGCTTCAGAGAGTACCCAGTCATGCTAATTTCCCAGAAAAGTTATGAGAGCTTTCCCCATGATAATGGGGCATGTAGGCTGTTCCTTATTTATGTGCATACAGTTGAGGTGGGCCCCTTCAGCCCTCTATTACTGATCACAAGCAGCCTTTAGTCCTCACCACCTAAAACTTTTGCTTCCCACTGCTGTCCCCCTTTCCTGGTCTTTCCCAAGTGGTGAAAGAGCAGCAGGGAGTAACAGTCTGAGGGCCAGAAAAATTTCAGCAGCCTCACCATTAGCAGTTTGCTCTGGCAAGAAGATGAAAGGCAACCAAAGCTGAAAGGCTACAGGATACGCTAGAGGTAAAATAGCCAGTGCTAACTGTAACAGAAAGGTCATGGGAGCAATCTGCATGTAGAGGTGCATGGATCAGTCTGAGAAAACTGATAGAGTATAGTTTTCTACCTCAGGGATCCTCAGAAGGGAGCTGCTGGGAAAACAGTGGGGCTGGCAGCAGCCTGGAGGAACTCCTGCTCACACAGCTGCCTTCCAGCAGCCAAAGTGCCACTGGGGACAGAGTTAAGAGATGTGATTCATCTTCTCCTTGTAATTGGAGCTGACAGATGCTGCATGTTTTTCTGACAGCATTGGCAGAGTACTTGCTTGTTCTGCACCGGTCTCCCTGGGCATCTGCAAGAACCTGCAGTGCAGACCCCAGTGGGCTCCCTGTGCTGGACAGACCCTGTACCACACGCAGGCAGAGGGATCACACTCATGCCTATAGCAGTCGTTTACAGATGTGGATATGAAACCATACCAACAAAATCAAAATAGGCTGCTTGGGTTGTAGGGCAATACTGCTATGTAAATGCTATAAATTCACACCCCCCAAATTTTTTTTGTAGTTCACTAAGAAAAGAAGATTGGCAGTTCATTAAATGATTCTAAACCCCCTTTAAAGGAGGTTTACATGTAATAATGTATTTTTATCACATTCATGTTTTAAAAATAATTTTCTAATATTTTCAGTTATTTTGTTACCGGTTTTGTGTATAAGGTGGAAATACAGTTAAAAAGGAGTCTATGTTTTATTGTTTAAGAAGGGTTTTTAAGCTAATTATTTTGCCCTACTAGTTAGACTAAATAACAGTGCCATCTGCTGAAAGGTAGTAGTGACTTGCAGGAAGAGTTTATAATTGTACTTTACTAAGTAGAAATATAAAGATCAAAAAGTGAGACAATGATAAAAGGAAAGAGAAAATAAAAGCAAAGTAAAGAGGCAAAGATGTAGAGGTACAGGGAAAGATCTTCAGTAAAAGATGAAAACAAAAAAGTAGTGTTTGAAAATGAAAAAAATAAGTAGGCTGAGAAAGAGGGAGGTATCTGTTTTTAATGGAATTAATTTGAGGTTTAAAAAACCATGATAGCTTATATTCATTAAAGTGATCTCTCTTGTCAGATTCCTACATAGGTTGTCACCCCAATGGCAGTGATCTGTTCATGTCAATAATCTTCAGCATCAGTCTTGTAAAAAAATTGCACATTAAAGCCTTTTAATCAAGTGAGAATAATAGCAATTAATTGGCCTGTATGAAAAAGAATATATTCTACTTATAAATTTAAGCAGTTTCTTGGCTTCTGAAACAAGAATTTTTTGTTACTATTAGCCTTTGGAAAGAATAGTTAATTAAACATATTCAGGCATGGGAGAGACAGTATTGTGTGAAAGCAGCAGCAAAAAGAGAGTGCACATGTTGCTAAAACCTCTGCCTGTTACATTAAACCTCATTTTCTGAATTTTTTTATAGGAAACACATAATTCTTAGCCTTTTCATTTTTCAGTGGAAGATGGATACCTGAAGGCAACCTTGTCATACATTTGCTCTGCTTTCTGTCTTGTTATCCAGGGGTGCACTGGAGGGTTCCCCTCAGATTTTTTCCCTGTACGACTGCATTTACAATATGGACTTCTGAGCATGAAAAGTCACAAGGTTGTTGTAAGAAATTTAGTTACCTTTTTCAAATCCCAAGAAGTGACATGTAATATTTTATTTCTTCAAAAAAAACCAGAACTTTGATTAAGACATCAAAATGGAAAGTGTGATTTTATCATTAGCTATGTATCTTGGTGACAACATTCCCTGGAGATCTAAAAATACGTTTATTATTTTAGCTAGAGAACATAAATTTATCTTGTAGAAATTGAATGACTTTTTATATTTACTATTGTGCTTTCAATGTAATGTAAACATGCCAGCTAACAGATTTTCATTACCCTTAGTAGTGTCTTGTGTTGGTTACTTTTTACCCAAGAGAATGACACTCTTTTTTTGCTATATTTAAAGAAACTGAACATTTGCTATCAAGTCTTATGTCCGATAGCAAAATTGTGCTAAAAACCATGGTGTGCATCACCTACATAATAGTCTAAACTGGTTTCATTTATTTCAGTATTTTAAATATTGGATGCATTTTTAAAGCTTCAGCTTTTGGACTCCTCTGATTGTGAAAATCCTAGAATGCTAGTGTTTGATTTTGGGTTTAGTGGTCTATTAATTCAGAGGGAAAAAGTACAAAATTTGAGAAGTTTTAAGGATGAAGAAGGTAAAGCCGTGTAAAAAGATTCCTAACATTCTTTATTGATTTAAATTTTGTTTCAAAATCTTTTAGGACAGCCTAAAGACATAGTGTTATTTTAATTTTAATTTAATTTTAATTTGAAAAAAATATCCTGTTTGTAAATCTGCAAGACAGAAGATTAAAATATATGTTTGTGGTAGACTGCCTATAGATATCAATAAAATCCATTAGGTAGGGAAAACTTGGCTTAGGAAGGAACTCAAACTAGTCAACAAATGACAGAGACATGAATATATAAATGTTGTTATGCAAATAGATATTTGTTTTGTTGGGGGTTTGAGGGTTGGCTGGTTGGTTTTTTTTAATTTCAGTTTCTTTCTGCTTCCAATAAATCTTGCTTGAAGACTTTTCCCAGTTTTTAAGCACTTCAAACAACTGTCCCAACCATCCCCTTGAACGAGAAAAATTAACTGGAGAAGAAGTAGGAAGTAGACAAGCGTAGTAATGTTGAAGGGCCATCATTAGTTTTCCTTCCGTATTGTGATGCATTTTGAAAAGAACTTCATAACACGACAGGCTAGGAGTAGTGCTTACATCACCACTTAATTAAAAATTAATTACATCACAAAATCACTATAGCACTTCCAGGGGAAAGTTTTTGTGGATTTTTTGTTGTTGTTTTGTTTACATGATTTGAGATGTCAAAGTTATGAGATAATGTGAAACCCTCTCAAAGACCCTTAGTAGTGTGGAGAAAGGCTTTCAAATATTCACAGAGTCTATGAAATAACCACAGATTACTGTGGTTCTACATACAGAACATAACATTTAAGAATAAAAGGAACTAAAAGGAAGTTTGAAGATTGCACATGATAAAACAGGTAATTCCATGTATATTTTACAGATTTTTCACAAGAATTGTGTTTAGGAAATCAGGACATTATTTTGCAGTAAGCATTATAATGGATCAAAGAGTTAAGTGTGTCCAGAGCACTTGAGAAACTCCAAAACTGAAAAAATACATTCCCTTGGGTGTTCTTTTCATAGTGATACTGTTATTTGTATCCACAACAAACTAAAGGTAAATGCAAGGCAGTGTTTGGTGGGAAACAACATTATTTTTGCATTTTTGTTGTCCTTGTTGTATTAGACCAGCTGCTCTGTACTGCAGTCTGTGTTACCAGAAGCTTGTCTGATAAAGCTGGAGGAAGGTGAACTCTGTTTAATGAAATATATCACCTCTTGACAAATCTGGCCACCTCTGGTTATGAAAACTCAAACCAACATAGGAGCTAGAAGCAATCTTTTCAAAATTTGACCCAGAGCTGCTTAAAACATGGTGCTGAAGGGAAAAGTTTAGTCTCTCTCCCCTTCTTTCCCCTACCACTCCCCAAAATGTGTTTTCATTAGAGTGTGGAGAGTCTGTACTTGAACATAACCAGTTTAATTTTAGTTACACAGTTAACTGTGAGAATTTGCTTGAAGGTTCAGCTAGTCATGTACTTCCCTGCCTCCTGCAGTTCAGAAATCCATCCTTTACTATTGAAGATGACCTGCAGTCTCTGCAGGAAAAATCATATATCTACACAGAAGTGACAAGCTCTTTCACCAAAAACAATGATTGCAAAATACTGAGCATACATACATTTTAAGCTTCACAATTACTTCAGTTCTTCCGTTCTCAACAGTCTTTGTTCTCAAGAGTAGAATTTGTGATTGAAAGAGCTTCAGAAGTGAATATTTCTCTTGGGTTAAATACCAATAGGGATGGTAACATTTTCTGGGAGCTGGTTCCAAGTAGAACGCAGGGATGTTGTAGAGGTTAATGGCTAATATTAAACTCCTGTTGTTATCAGCAGTTTGACTCCACAGTTCATTACTACTGCCTTAGTCTGTTACTGATGCTTCTCTTCTTTCCCATATGTTTACAAGTTAGTGAAAGAGCCCTGTAAAGCACTGTAAGGAATTCAAGTATATTGTGTAAAAGGATTTAGACAGTACGCCTTGTGAGGAAGTAGAGACAACTCTCTTTATCCAAACAGCAGTTTTTACTGTGTGTTGATTTTCATCCTTGTTCCTGTTCTGAATAAATAAATAGATAAATAATTTGTTTTCTGGTCCTATAAGGGAAAAAAAAATCCTTGTTAAGAGAATTAGATTGGGACATATAAATCTGTGCTGCCCCT
>JAOXJK010000001.1:125745091-125769023 GCA_025774025.1 Xenus cinereus
GACCTGCTTTGGCAGAGAGGTTGGACTAGGTGATCTCCAGAGGTCCCTTCCAACTCCATGTGATTCTGTGATTCTGTGATTCCATGATTCTGCGATTCTGTGATTCCATGATTCTGCGACCCATATACAAATTTCCTCATGAACCCTCCTCAGTCAGAGGTTGGATAGCAGCTCTCATATCTTCTGTAGGATGTGTTTTTACATTAACAGTAGTATATCCATCCATATACATGTTAATTCCAACCCCACAGGAATAAAATGTTTTCACTCCATGTCACAGGGAAGTTGTATCATAAGAGTTCCCAAGAGGAGTTTTCTTAAATGAGCCGTTACATGGTGGGGGCATGCGTGGGGAAGAATTATTTCCTAAAAGTAATGCAATCAGTGCAAAAGGGCCATGAAGTCCAAGGAGGAGAGCATCTGAAAATCAGTATGTAAGAGCTGGCACAAATGATGGTGCCTAAACTGCTAGATCCTCTACATACTTACCTTCAGCTCCTCCTGACTTTGCCAAAAGTAAGTGAAGGATAAGAAAACAGTGATTTTCTGGAAGGAGGTGACAACAGCAGGGCATGGCCAGGAGGCAGTATGGTGGCACAGGTCCTGACACAGAGGTCAGGTTGATGCTGCAAGAAAGATATTGAAAAATGGAATGATGGGAACAGTGGGTTCAGTGCATGCGGGGGCAGAACAGAAACAAAATTAAGACTGACCATTACTCTTTAGTACAGCATATACTCTTTAGGCATAGCATTTAGAATATATAATTAAAAACAGAATTTCAAAGTCTTACCTTTATAAGTAGTAGTAACTATGAGATATCCTGGCAAAAAAACTCTGGGTAGATCCTTTTCTCATTTAGCTCAGGTAGCTTGTTATTCTCTGTCCATGGCTTAAAACGTTTCCGTGTGCATATGAGCATAATGTCATAGCAGTGTTAAAACTTGATTTGATGTCAACTAGAAGACTGTATATAATCTGGAATTTATTTTTTCTCAAGACTAACTTAAAATGCGCAAGCAAAGTTGTACAAGAAGCTTCAGGTTTGTCAATCACCTTTTGAGTACTCAATCCTACAGCTTTAATATTCCTTGAAGAGTAAGTTTAGTGACTAAATTGGACAGTTAGAGTGGAGCATCCTCAGGGCATTTGGACAAAACCTGAGCAACACCTCCAGCCACCTCTCAAGATGCTCTGTCACAGACACAACATGCTAGCAACAATTCCAGAAACATAGAGCAATCCAGACACTCTCAAGGAAGCTGCTAAATAAGCGTTGGTCCTAGAGTCTCAGTGCATTTGGAGTCATTAATATTAAAGATGAAGCACAGTAAAACCAAATCACCTGCTGGTTGTAGCCCTGTCAGCAAAATGCCATAAAGAATTACACTTTCTTTAGCTGCACATGTCCAGCAGTTCTTTCTAGTTTCTTTGAAGTCAGCCAAAGTATGAATGAGTGTAGAAAGACAGACAGACAGTTGCATCAGCTTTCCTTTTCTATAAATTATACAGGTTTTACATGAAAAGAGAAATTTACATATATATTCGTGGCATTTCATCCCCTGATAGTTCTCAGGTATGTTCTCGAGCAGTAAAGCATGACAGTACGACCCCTCACATTTCCCAGACAAATCAATATTATACTTTTCATTCCCTCCCTTCACCTGGCATCAGCCACAGACATTTTAGCTGTCTGGTTTGTTTCTAAGAAAATTAAATTAACCCCTGAACTAAAAGATCAATAACATGATTCACTGGAGGAATCACTAATCAATACCCTTAAGCAAATAATTTATTGATAGTTAGGATGTGTTATAGACAGAACTTATTACTGATAATAGTTATGGAAAATTTAGACATAAACTTACAAGCTGAACATTTACCAGAGGGCTTGTCATTTGCAAATAGGGAGTCAGTTGAATTGCTTATAATTCACAAAAATAAGTGGACAAAAAATGTAGAACATGTAGTGTTAAACCTTGCTATACCCAGCTAGCAGACATGACCGCGCAGAACTCAGACCAGAAATGACATACAAATCTTGTGAGCGAACCTGCCAAGCAAATTAACCAAAACAGAGGGCCAGGGAGGCCAGGGTCAGGCCTCCACACCAGTAATATAACCAGTTCCCATTACAATAAAGATGAAAGTCCTAAAAGACTTCTGAGACACTGCTCTACGTTACAGCTGGAAAAGGTAAATATTAAAGCAGCATAAATCTATTACAGAATATCTGTGCAACAGGTAACAGAAACAATGAACAAACAACCATTTTGGGTTCCCCACCCCCTCAAAATATGAGGGAATGTGAGAAAATCACTTCCTCACATCATCAGAATGATTATAAATATTTTGCCAAGAAATCAGTGATGACACTGATTTCTTGTGTCATCACTGACACTCAGAGAAAGACAAAAAGACAATTCTCACATAGATCACAGTCTATTGCCATATCGGGAATCCTCAAAGATGGGTCGTAGAGAAATAAACACCAGATTTTCTGCAAAGATTTTTCCTCAACAAACATATCAGCATGCTACACTTAGCTCTTCTTGAGTGATCTCATGCCTTAAATTACTTTTTTATTTTCTGTAGAAATACTTGTCCATTCTGCCAGTAAATGATCTGGATTTGTAAAAAGCTAACCAGCCTAGAGCTGTAACAACTTAATAGGGCTTCTGGCCTCAATTCAGGGTGCACAGAAGGGCAAAGCAATTCAAAAGTATTGGTAGAGACGAGTATCTTGTGCTAGTTCCCTTCAAGTCAGGTTGAATGGAGGGCACAGAGAAATAGTGTAGAACATGATGGAATAATGGCTCTAAATATAGCTTGACGGCTAGGCTAGGCTATACTGCAGAAGATTACGAAATGTATTCGAAGGAAGAAAGCAGCTGAGAGAGAACTCCACCGAGATGGAGCAATACACGCAACAGGCTCTGCAGCCCACCGCAGAGAGTTAGTCATGCGAGGATGGGGACAGCCAGTGGTGGCCATCTTGGAAAATATTGCTGTCACCCTGCGGAAAAGCAATGAGGACCACAGTAGGTGAGGTGGGAGGATACTACACACAACATGACAAATACTTGCACAGCTCACACAACTTCTGGTGGGGAAAATATCATACTGACATTGATACTACAGTTTCCTTTTCATCATTACTTCATTGGCAAACTAGCTTGCATTCCATGTTGTCGCGGACTGAGTGATCAGCTTCACTAGTTAGAGTGAAGTAGTGAAATATTTATTAAGGTGGAACAGTAATTTGACAAAATCAGTAGTAAGCGCGAAAAAAAAGACAGTAGTAAATGTGATAGTGTTTTACAAGATTCGATGTCAGGGTACACTCTATTATTTTCTGCATAGAGGACAGGGTCAAACAAACTGTCAGGGAGACCCTCCCGTTGAGTCATGAGGTTCAGAAAGGACCCCCTGGCTTTCTAAACTCCTTCTCAGAGAGGAGTCCAGGTGCGGCTGGATCCAATCCTAGTCCCAGACTTGGTCAATGGTTTATGTCTAAAGGATTATATATGCACAATCAAACCTTTATATTACTTAGCTAAGATTTCAAAGTTTGGCATGCTATTAGTCACTGAGAATCTGTTGTGGTAAGGAATCTCTCAGCATCAAGGAGTAGAACCTTAAGTGAATGTTCCCACTCAAGGGGAGATCCTGGCGTGCAGCCCGCTGCCATGTAGGAGAGCTCGAAGAGCTCTTGGGCTGTCCACTATTTATAGAGTAAGATAATTGACCTACAGTCATATTCTCATAGGAAAAAAATATCTAGGTCCCCACTCCAGATAGTGTTTTGGCTGTGTTGCCAGCTGTCCCCCCAAAGTCCAGGTGCAAGTCATCACAACTCCCACTGATGGTTATGGCTTGAGCAAGAGCCAGGGGAAGAAGAGGGGGAAAAAACCGGGAGAGCACACTGCCACAGCGATTACATATATTGAACAGAATTGATTGTGTTGTTAGCACAACTTACTGGTATTTTCAAAATGTAGTTTCTCCTTCCGCCTCAGAAACACCAAGAAGACACTTGGTTCTTCATTCAGTTGCAGAGTTTCCTGTCACTATAGAAGCAGGGAAATAGTAAGCTCTCTGAAATTTACTGGAAAAGTTATGGTTTGTAATACTATGTGATCAAGAGTATCTACGTATATTTTGAAACAAGAAGTGATGGTATATCTTTGTCTCTTTTTCAAAGGTTCTTTCTCCTGGGATTTGTAAATGCTTCATTATTATAATTTCTTATGTTTCTTTTGTATTGCTTCTCCCATTCCACTCAAAATACCCGGCTGAGGTCTGCAGAAGGATTTCAAAACTGAGGAGCAGATTATTCAATATCCAATGTAAACCCATCCAACCATTGTCACATACACTGTATAGATATATTAGTTAGTAATGTGGGTTCAAAGATACATTTGTTTTATTCTCATGTTTTGTGGTGTCTCTTAAATTGAATATCTCCTGGGTAAATTTCTGTGATTTATTTTCATGGGTTTTGGTGTCTCTTAAATTGAATAACTCCTGTCTTAATTTCTGCATATGCCCTGTGCAGGTGGATTTCCGTTTGCCAAGGACAAACCTAAGGATAGCTGAAGGAGGAGTAGTTATACATAACCCAGCATGAAAACTTCGTATTAGTTTCAAAAGCTTTTGTGTCAGTCATTTCTCAAGATGTTCTTTAATAAGAAAAAGCATCCTTAACACAATGACATTTGGTACCATCTGAAATACTTATCAAGAAAGAGCAGCAAAAGAAAAACAATCTTTTGAACTTTCCATTAGGTCTTTCAACCTTGCAATGCCACTTATTCTAAAACTCACATTTGGGATTTTATCTAACATGGTCATTAAACCAAAGGAATAGATTTTGTTGTTCATCAAATTATAATGAGGTTGTATAATGCTCAATTAACACTTTCTAATTCTGTAAGATTTTACTTCAGCCAACCATACTTAAGCTATTGTAGGAGCATAACCAAGAGACAATTATTTTCTATTGCTTGAAAAACCAAAACATTAAAAAGCAAAACTTAGCTATGACTTTGGTGTTTGTGTTAATGTTATTGCTTCTGCCTCTGTTCAGCTTGCCAAAACATGGTGAACCAACAGATCTTAAAGATATCACAGGGAGGACAGCTGTGAAGAATCATTCCTCAGGTAGGTCCCTTATAATTCAGGCCAGTTATTTATTCAATTATGTATAATCTGTATTACTTTTCTTCTTTCCATTAGTAAGAGAATTACTTTCAAACACCAAACAAACATTCTTAGTGTAAAAAATTTCAGCTTCAGAAATCTCTTATCAAAGTATCTTCATTACTCTCTCAGCACATCTTAATATATCAAATTAACATATCACAGTTTAAGAAAAAACACTTTCCTTCTCTGTCAAAGGCAAAACTCTGATATCCTGTTTAGATAAATTCATGGTTTTTAACATAAATCCACTCCAAATATGTTCAGTATCTGCCGATTATTTTTTTTTTCTAAGTGATCACCTGCACTTATGTGGCTGACATTTTTCATGGTTTTTTTGGTCTCCTTTCTTTCAGTAAGTGCTTCCTGCTCAGCGATATTATACGTCTGATTGTTTTCTTCTCTGGACTCCTGCTGGTTCCCTCAGACAATTACATATTTGATCTCAGTGATATCCACTTGCACCATTGACCACTAACACGTCTTGACCACAATGATTCTGTTTCCCAGGACTGAAACAGACGTGTTGCCTTGAAGAGAAGCACTGGTAATCCATTTACCCAGTTTCTGTGGGCTACTTCCTACTCATACAAATTTTAAGAGCTACCGGGTAATGTTGCGTCTTGCTTTTCAAGGAGTGATTATCAAAAAACTAACCAGAAGTGCATTCTCTATTTTAAAAACAAACAAATAAACAAAAAACCCAGTTTGCTAATCCATCCAATATTAATGTCATATTCCCAATCTTCTAGGGACCCTGAGAGATAAACAACCAGCTTTTCATCAATATTTTTAAAAACTCTTCTGCAACTATATTTGGTAATACTAGATTTTTTAACTAAGGTAGTGGAATATTAATTTAAGAATAATACCCAAACACTTAATCAGTTTCAAAAAGGGCTGGTGGGAATTGTATGAAAGAGGTCACTTAAGGTAGAATTTCTCTGATTTAAGTCAGTTTCATAAAGAACCTCTGAAAACTTCAGTAACTTACTTCAAGTAAAGATTTAATTGAGCTTTCCAGATCTATTAGATATAACAAGACATCACTCGTGTAGTATGAATATTTAACTTAAGTCAACCACTGGGATGTCTTTTAATTTGATCATTAATCCTAATTGCACAAGGCACTATCTATAATGTTAAAATAAATAGGAGAGGAGGAAAGGATGTATTTTGGGGTCAGGCAGGGGGGACACTTGTATTAAAAAAGCAAAAATAAATATCTTTGAAGAGAGAAAGTGAAAAATGTTTTCTAAGTCCTGAGTGATGTCCAAAACACTGTGAATTAAAGCAAATAAAGGTCATTTCAAATGACTTATCGTGTTTTCAGCTTCTAAGAAATTGATTTCAGCTCTAATTATGTATTATCAATGGTCCAGTGAAAGGCATTTACATTTCCTTTTTGTATTTGAAGGCAACAAGTCTGGTTCTAATCGCTCACCATTTCTGCAGCAGAACAATTTCTCTGGTTGTCTCTGATCTAAATAACATTGGTGCAACTACTGTATGACACTTTACAGTGTTTAAAAGTAAGCAAAGTTTAAAAAAAGCGAGCTTTGTATAAAAATAGCAGGATATGTTATACTGTAAAAACTGTCACAACTGTATCAAATTGATGATATATTTGACAATGCATAGTAATCTTTCCAGGTTTCTCTTTTTCATTTGTATTACAGTTTATGATCAGTGGAGGAGACATAGAACATTTTTTTAAGCACCAGAGAAAGACTGATAACTTTTCTGAAAAATTACTTAGTTGAGATCACTGACAGTAAATATAGTTGCTCATAGGATTGTTTTACCCTGTATATTTTCCACTCAAAATTCTAATCAATTTTATGGATTTTTTAACACATACTCATGCAAAAATTATGTCATTTATTTTGCTAGTTTTGGCTGGGATAGTCTTAATTTTCTTCATAGCAGCTGTGTTTTGGACTTGTGATGAAAACAGTGTTGATCACACAGGGATGTTTTACTTGCTGAGCAGTGCTTATACAACATCAGGCCTTTTTTGTTTCTCATGCCATCCAGCCAGCAAGTAGGCTGGAGGTTCTCAAGAAGCTGGGAGGGGACACATCCAGGACAGCTGATCCCAACTGACCGAAGGGGTACTCCACAGTGTGTGACATCATGTTTGGCAATAAAAGCTGGCAGAAGAAGGAGGAAAAGGGAACACAGGGAGTTCGGGTGTTTATCTTTCCAAGTCACCACTATGTACAATGGAATATTCCATGCCATACAGCATCATGATTAGTATATAAAGCCACGAGAAGGAGGAAGCAGAGGACATTCAGAGTTATGGCATTTTTCTTCCCAAGTAACCATTATGTGTGATGGAGTCCTGATTTCCTGGAGATGAATGAACACCTGCCTGCCGATTGGAAGCAGTGAATTAATTTCTTGTTTTGCTTTGCTTGCATGAGCAGCTTTTGCTTTACCTATTAAACTGTCTTTATCTCAACCTACAGGTTTTCTCACCTGTATCCTTCCTATTCACTCCCCCGTCCCACTACAGGGGAAGTGAGAGTGGCTACGTGGGGCTTAGCTACCTACCTAGGTTAAACCATAATAAATTGTAACTTGCTACCACAAAACTTGCCGCTACAATAATTTTTCTTTAAAAATGAAATTTATTTATTCTTCTAAATGTGAAATTTTGAATCAGATATTATCAAAATATTTGGGTTTAGAAAATAAAATTAAAAATGTCAATCACAACTTCCATCACCTTGACAAATAAGCTGACGTAGAAGTCAGCCACAGAAGCCCAAAGACTCTATGTAACAACTTCAGATCCTGGTGGGATGGTGGGTAGACAGTGCCCTAGGAAAACCATGAAATAGATGACCTCTGACCTGGTCAAGCTGAAGATTTTTTTTAACTGTGGTGGTTTTGATGTCCAGTATGACTTTTCTTTATTCCTGTGTATTCAGTGGTTGAAGAGTACACAATGCAGAGTCATCCTCAGTGTGTCTCAATTTGTCAAAAGTTAATCTCTGTAAGTCACATTTAAACATTTTCAATCAGAAAAGAGGCACAAGTCCAAATGAGATTCTGTTTCCAATGGAGTCTGTCTAGGAGCTGCACCTTGTTTGCGCCATCACAGACCTTATCTCCCAGATTAGAACCCATATGACCAAAGTATCTTTGACAGTTAAGATATAAGTCAATGGGTTAATGTCATTATTTTATGGCATTATTTGGGTTTAATTGTGTGTATGGTTTTGGGTTTGTCCCTTTCTTTTTTCTTTTTTTTTTTTGACTTGGGCTATGAGTACAACATCTGGTTATTTGAAATTAACTTCCCCATCTTTTGTGTGAATTACTGAAGAGCCATTCTGGGATCAATCTGTAATTAAGAATAACCTTTAATATGAAACATGAAAATGAAAAAAACTTTACAGTAGCAGTGAAAAGAAGAACCCCAGATCACCTTGAGTCTAACAAACAGTGCTTACAGTGAATAGAGGAATGGGCATTTTGCTCATGATTTCAGTGTAATTCACATTCAGCTCATCCTGCATTCATCTTAGAAGCACTAAGAATTGAAAATCTCTGGCAACAGAATGGAAAATTAGCGAGTTTGGAACTCTGAGGAAGACAAGGAAACTCTGATAGCTCTGACTTTCCTTCTTTAGGGAGTTATATTCATATAATTATTCACCATGATCTAGGTATCAGCCCTTGGCTCTTACTCTATGACTGCTCAGCATCATCTACCTTAAGGCAAAAATGGGAAATTAAGACCTTTCCCATGTGGATCATGATCGTCTTTACTGCAGTTACTTCTATTATGTCCAACATTCTGTAGTTAAATTTGTACTGAAATTCACATTCTCTTGTGACAATTAACTCTTCAGCGGTAAAATAATAATTTAAAAAAATTGGCACCCACTTCCTCAAGTCACTTTTAGTTTAGAAGAGTTTAGTTTTTTCTTTAGTCTGTATGAAAGCAAAAACTTATGTAACCGCAACAAGAACAAGATAATTATAGGGTACAAAAAGTAGGTTAATTAAAATACAGTCATTTATGCCTGCATAGCTTTTGTTTCATTCACTGAAAGATATTCTACCCAACAGATGGGCAAATATCTGCAGGTCATAAACCTAATGGTATTCTAGTAAAATCCAACATAAGGTTCTTATCTCTTGAAGCATAAAGCAACTTCATGCGAACAAAAGAACACAGTAAAATTCCCTTTAGTTATTTCACAGCTTCATATTAATCTAAAAGTACAATTCAAGATCTTAGGATTTACTTCCTTAGAGGATCAAATAATTATTTTGTGAAATACATGGGTCTGGGTTTTTGCCTCCATTCTTCCTTTATTTCCCTCATTTCATTTCTTACACATTCATTTAATAAAATGAAGAAAATACAGAGTTTGAGGGATAGGCTGGCTTTCCAGTTGAAAAACTGAGTTGACACTTAACAAATACAAGCTGGATCTACTAGAGAAGTGAGAAATCTGTATGGCAAAACTTCTGGTTTTATTTACTTGTTTGTACATTTATATATACAATGATAAAAGATAATATTATTTTTTTAATTTACCAAATTTCATAGAATTAGTAGCTCTTGGAAATAGTCCTGGGTAAAAACAAATTGCAGCTTATGCTTTGCAACTTATGCTTAGAAAACAACACAAATACTTGAATGAGTTTACAGAAAATTTCATATAGTGAGACACAAAACTATGAGAAACATGGAAAAAAAGAAGCATAGAAATTTCTAGGATAAAGGAGCTGCAAATATGAAGATAACAAGAAAATCTGGATCTAAGGTGATCAATGGAAAAGGGGCAGGACCCTCAAGCTGCATAAACAGAGTAAAACAAGAAGTTGCTGTTATCCCAACACATCATTGTGGTATCCACAATATATTTACTACTATATAAACATAGCATTAATATTATATATTTAATTATACCAATAACTAACTTAAATTTTTGTGAGTGTGTGTCAAGATATATCAAAAGTATTCCACAAATGGCATTTAACCCGGTGTAACAAAATGTAGGGTTACCCCATGTGACATAATGTGTTACCAAGCTAAAGTTCTCAACAGGGTTACAGAAAAGATGTCTCAGGAGCAAATATATGTGGAAATAAAAATCTACTGCACACTTGCACTCCCTTCTTGTTTGATTTGGTCATGATTCAAATCTCAAGTAGTGAATTTTACAAGTTCACACAGAGAGAGAATGAGCATCTTCCTTCTCCTTTGGACAGTCATTCTTTCAGGGGACAATCAGTCTGTTCTGTCAGGGCAAACCTTCATTCTCTATTTCTTCCTGTGTTATCCAAATGAAACAAGTTTGATATGACAGCCTGGAAGAATGCTGAGACATTCACATACATAATCCTGGACACTATATGTTTATTTTCTTATACTTCTTTTTTTTTTTTTTTTTTCTCCCAGTATAGTAGGAAGGATGTTTTTAAATTTTTAGCTCTGTATGACTTGAGAAAGAATGTTATAAGAATGACATATTTGGAAGACTGCACCATATAAAAGAACAGTTCAGGAACACTTTAGGAAAAGAAATATTAAAATACTATTTATGGATATAAGTGTTTCATTAAAGAAACTGAAAAAATACTTCTTTTAATTACTCAGCCTAACTTCTCTTTTAAAGCTTAAAATCTATTTCGTGCCTCTGTGTTTCCTCACTTAGCTTGAATGCTTTCTTTCCCCCCTCCTCGGAAGCACGTGAATTTGTCAAGTGCAGCTTTCTTGGAGTTGTAGCAAAGATCATAGGATTTGGAAATGAAAGAAAGATTCCTTCATCTCCACTTGAAAAACAAATAGTCTCCCAGGGACAGTACCACAAAATGTGGGCAAACTGGAAAATAAACAAATGCAAGCCTGAACATGGCTGTGGAACAGAGGAAAAGGGATCTTACTTTTGGGAGAAAACTGGCTGAGAGAAACCATGATACAGAAGCCAGTAAAATACTTCCAATGTGAGCCAGAGACCTTATTCTAGTGTCTCTCCCATATGACAGCTTTTGTGAGATGTTTGCTAGTATGCAGTCACGTACTGGCAGACTGTGCAGGGCTGTGGATGCTGGACACTGGCCTGTGTATTGTAGCTCCATATGTGGATGCTTGAGATCTGCAAGCTTCCCAGTCTACCTCTGCATCTGTCTTCTGCATGACAATAAAATCCTTCCCTAGGGAGCACCAGAAGTTATTACATTGGTTAGTCTTATGTGGTTTTTGAGGCACTTTCTTTCTTGGGAATAGAAGTTCATGTATTTCTGACTCATATAAGGATCTCCCATTTCCTGAAACAGGCATAGATAATTTCCAGTGCTGATAATTGTACCAAAGAGTTCAAAAGGAACAGTGAACTTCTGTTCCTGGCATGGAACTGGCATGGCCTTGCTATAATATAATTTCCACAAAATCTCTGAGTAAGCTGATACATGGGGACACAGATGGGTCCTGTAATCACACAAGTGCAGGTATCTCAATCCATGTGACCATCAGAAAGCCCAAAAACTACAATAGAAAACCTGATATCCTTAGCAGCTACTAGCTGATAGGTGGTTGACATAATTTTTTGCTGCATCATCTCTTGTCATGGCTTGGGCTGGGCACTACAAACAATGGATTCTCTCTTTTACCTCTCTCCCTTTCAGAGAAGGAAGAGCATCTCCCTTCAGAGGAGAGAAGATAAAATGAGAGGAAGAGAGAACGTATGGGTTGGTAAGAGACCCAAGCATGATGCAGATGGGATGGAATACCCCATGGGTCAGTTTTGGGTCACCTGTCCTGTCCACTCCTCCCCACAGGTGCAACGCCTTTACACTTTTCTGCTTCTGACCTTCTAATGTGGCAAATAACAAAGTTAGCTGACTTTGATTGTTACAGCAAGATGTATAAACAGGAGCCTCTCTGCATACCATTCCTTGGTATTCACTATAAATACCAGACCTTATCTGCTAGAAGCGGATTCTGTCTGTAAAATATGCCATTACTTTCAGAGAGTTACAGAGGCTTAAAGGAAAAGTAAAATTACTGAAAAGATAATTGGTTCTGTTATACCTTATACCAGGACACCACCAAAATTGGACACTCCTTTGATGCCAGTTACCTGCCAGACCCTTAGAGTGATTGTGAAAAGCATGTCTCTTCTGTAAATTCTTCGTATCTGCAAAAGCCCCAGATCCTGGAATATCCAGGGTCAGGATATGGCCTAACATTCACTCTCATGAGGGGCACTGTAAACACATGCTAGGTATGAAGGCTACGTTGGATACTTTACACTAACATATTTCTATACAATCTTGCATCTTCAATGAGTATTTCCAAAAAAGGACAAAAGGATGTGAATCCTGCATGATCCTAGTTAATTTTTTCCTCCAAAACAACAGCTGGTTTCAATGCATCAAGTATTTTATAAAAAATTAAAATTAGAGGTTAAAATTACACCTTCAGGAAACTTGTTATCCAAGAAAATGGTGCCAGTGTAATAATGAGAATGTAATTAAAATTTCATTTATAACAAGTGGTGTTCAATTATTTCTTGTATAAAGAAAGAATTATTAACAGCAATCAGTGCTGAGATTCTGAATATAGATGATTTTTTCATTTGTTGAAAAATAAACAAGAGGTGGCTTCCACACTGAACAGGCTCATCTGATTCAGACAGGAAGATATATCTTCCATAAATCCAGTTATTTCCTTCCTCCTCCATCCCCCCTCCCCTCCCCCCAGCTGCTGTTATTTAACAATTGCACTTAATTAATCAAATTTTGTTTACTTGACTTGCTCCAGATTTTCACACACACAGAGCCTGCAGGATTGCAGGGAGAGGAACTGAGAATAATAGCAGAGAAACAGCAAAACAGACAGATCACGTAACACAAGAAAAAGCATAAAGACTGGTAAAACAACATTGAAAAACACCCTCTGATAATGATGGTAGCTTCATCAAACCAAAATTGAAGGCACACAATACAGAGTAACCTCATGGTTTCAGAAAGGAAAGCACATTATAGCAGGATAAATCAATTAATGTGATGTGGGAGAACTGGGGAACATTAGTCAGGCATCTCTAAGACCATTGCGTTTTCTTGGTCAAAATCCTTTTATTTCTTTTGAGATAGGCCAACTGGAATCTGCTGGCATTTTCTTTAAGAAGTCAGAGGCTATTTGTTCATATGTTGGCTGTTTGGGTTTTTTTTCCCCAAGGCCAGCTGAAGAGAGTTAGGGTAGAAAGGATAGTCAGGAAGGAACAGATATAAAGAGCTCACATGGACATGAGAAACTGCACTGTATGAAAAAAGTCTGTTAAATTCTGAGCTTGAAATATTATTGTTGGGGTTTTTACTTTCTTTTTTCCTTTCTTCCTTCTTGTTTTTTACAGTGAAAAGTTTGTGAAGTTGGAAACACTGAGTCCGTACAATCCAGAAACATAACTAGAAGTCTTGTGAAATATTTAACACAGATTTAAGACTGACGTGTGACTAGAGAATTGGGAATAGCATAGAAAATGGCTACATTAGGAGGTATTTTTTCTTTCCAAGGTAGGTGAGAAAGAGGTTATCAAAGACTTCTCTCATACACATTCAGGTATCAGCAAGGTGTCGGGTGTAAGAAGGAAGGGTTATCTGGCAGAAAACAAAAAATCTCACATTCAAACATGTCATTTGTAAAAGTAAATCCAAAAAACCCACCAGTTAAACTAAAATTTCAGAGAACAGGATAAGATTCTTGTAGGCAATACAGAACCTCTATCTAACAACAGGGTACTGAAAGTAGACGTCTCTGAAAAAACTTCACGAAAAACTTCACGAAAGAAGAGGAAGAATGACATTATATCAAAATAAGTCTCAAACTCTACGGAGATAAATTTTAAGTGGAGAGGAACACATATTAATTCAACGGATATAAGTTTCAGCAATTAAGAATACAAATGTAAAAGAGCTATTTCTACCTTCAAGACATTAGTGAAATCAAATAAACAGAACAGAGGGTAGAGAAGTAACTTTAAGTGTCATTGCAAATCGTGCACTAGACACCACTACCGGTTTAATTTTAAGTACATTAAAAAAAACCCAAACCCTCACAAACAACAAAACTCAACAGCTAAACAGATAATAAAGTAATAATAGTAGTAATGAAGTAATTAAATTCAAATGCTTGTGTATGAAATTTTGAGCATGAAGACAGTGAATATCAGTAACACAGCATTTAAGAAAGTAAAAAAAAATCATTAGGCTTAGACACTACAATGGAAAGGACCAATATTCCTGTTTTCAGAGGTACCCACTGCTGGAAATCATATTACCAGAAAATGAATTAAAATAGTAACATCAAGGCATTGAATTTTGTAAATTTTTTTGCTAGGTCTTTCATAACAACCATTAGTAAAGGAGGGTCAGGGTTTGAGTTCATTTAAGTAACTATGAAGTACAGAAGTAATACCATGCTGTAAATGTGAAGAAATTACTTTCTCCTGTGAGAAATTACTTTCTCCTCTTCCCTTGATTATCTGGGAACACGAAAGTAGTTGGGGACTGTTTGTATTTGGGTTTTATTATTTTTTTTACAGGGCCTTGCATCCTAGTTGCATCTTGGTATTGTAACTCCAACCATAGTTAAGAAATACAATTAGGTTCAAAAGTTGGAAGCTTCAATGCATAGAGTTTCAGTGAGTCATCAAAGTGCAAAATATTTTTAGTTGCAAAGAAAAAGTTTATACAGCTGAAATCTGCTGGTTGGCAGTGAGAAACTGCTTTTGCAGAAGGGAGCTACAGGAACCGACTGATACCATAGGATTTGCTCCTTGTGTGTATATAGAAAGGAAAGAGAGTAAGTACTCTTCCTGAGGCACCTGTAATGGACTGGAACCTTTCTCTATGTCTCAGTATTTGGCTGAAGGAAATCTCTAAAAGGAGAAATGATACTGAGATTGCAGCCTCTGTCTGTGAACTTAATTTGGCCTATATAAACTGAGGAAGGGGGGAAGGGAGGGTGGTGTGAGAAGGGGCAAGAAGGAGTGACACAGTGTCTGCTGGAACAATACTAATCAACAGGAAAGTCTCTCAGCTGAGGAAGATCATTACAGATTCTGGACTGCCTGTACTGCAAAACAGACCTACCACTTTTTAGCTAGAGCACACTGGTTATTAATATCACAGGCACTGTGGAGACAAATAAAATGATTACAAGAGTGTAGAACTAGTCATTAAATGGTAAAATCAAAGGTAATCAAGTAGTGCATAATTTCTCAATAATATAAATCGGTTTGCAGTACCTACGGTCTAAAGTAATGTTTGTGAAGGGACAGATAATTAGAAAGATACTAACAGAGATATTATGGATTATAAGCATTTATCAAATGTCGAACAGAAGCTGGCTCTAGAGCTTACAATTTCTTGTACCTTGGAGTACCAGATGGGGCATTGTACACCATCTTGAATGCACTAGTCCTTGCTGCAAATATTCATCAAACAAAATCTACAAAAGAGTTACAAGACCATTTCCACATAAGGTAATTTTTACCATTTTTGAAACATTTAGAGTCCCAACAAAGGACTTTGCCATGAAGGAACATCAAAGACTTTCTATTCTTCAGAACTGATCATCTACTGAAACTAATGGTAAGACTGATATTTCAGTTCCTTTGAAGCTGATGGGAGTTTTACAGTTGATTTCAGAAGCCAAATTTTACCTAGGTAGTATTTGAGTGAAAGGTGTTTTCACATTCTAAATACCTTAAAGCCAGCTAGGTAATCGCTAGCTACACCCCCACCTATTTGGCTAGATATTTGACACCAGTCCAATAAGGAAAGGCTTATATCAAATCCTTTTTGCTCTTTCTTAAAGAAAACATGACAAATCAGTGCTGAGCTATTGTTGATAATTCCAGACAATTTCTACTATTAGGCAATATATTGTCAATATATAGCCCTCCATTAAAAAGGTGTTCTGCTTTTTAGTGTATTAACAGACTTGAATTTCCTTCACCCAAAAAAGGCATGATAAAGCAATGACAGAAAATCAAAGGCACTCTCCCTCCCTCCTATAAATTGGCTGCCTTGAGATTTCAGTAAAATAAAACCCATCCATTAACATACTTCATTGATTCTTACTCATTTCTACTTTTAGTTACTTTCAGCTTCCTTGTTGAGGATAATGGGACCTGATGTGCACATGTGAGGGGAAATGTCTCACAGCAACCAATCTGTACAAGATTAGCCTGGATTGCTCAGACACCCGTAGTAATATTTGGTTTTATAAAATGTTAAGACCGATGAGGTAAACAAGGTTCAGTCTGACTTTTGAGCAAAATTTGATCAGTTTCTTTTATAGCAGAACAAGTGCTCTTCTTCCTGCTAATTTTTCCATCAAGTTTGACTCCTGCTGCCCTTACTGTCCATTTAAGGCTGAGTGCATTGACTCCTGGTGAACATCTGAAGAATAAGGGCTCAAGTTGCTCCTCTGCCTGGTAACCTCTTTGCTTCACCTTGTCTGTCTAATTCCTTTACAACCATCACGCCCTAAACTCAGTCAGCACAAAATTACGTGCATGTCCTTACCTGCAGGTCTTAGCTGTCTTTGGAAGAGAGGGGGTAGCTGTTCATGTGGTCCCACCAAGTCCTTTCACTCAAAGCAGAGAGCCTGCAAGTTTCCCAAAATGGAGGGAAGGATAACCTGAAGTGACTGTCCATCAAGAGCTAGCTGTTTGAGGTACACACAAGGATGTGATCTCCACTTTTGCACTGATCACTAGGAAGATTTGGTCATTAGTATCTTTCATTGCTTTCTAAGGACTGAATCCAGAGGAAATACAGACATGCACTTAGTTTCTACCTCTTTCACGTCTCAAAAAAAGGACACAAATCAGCCCTAAGACCTTATTTCCAGTTTCTGTACACCCATAGATCCTAGGAAATTTTAGAAGAAATATTTTCCCACTTTCTAGAAAAGTAAGCTCTCCTAGGATACTTTAAACAAAGATTAAGAGAAATTAGGCAGAAGAAACATTTGAGAGCTAATTTTCAGATAAATTGTTGTCATTAAAGAAATCAATCATTGTCATCTTTCTACTGACTTACGCATATGTAACAACTTACACTGTTGAAATCTGTTTGCAGCTAATAATTTGAAGTACACTTAGAAAGTCAGACAATGTGCAGGAGTAGACAGGTGCAAAAACATGTCAGCATTTTCAAAACCAAGATTTTTAATCCTGTAAACATGGTGTGCATTCTGACATGCAACTGGATTGATTTCAAGCACCGAATCCTCCTCTTCATTGATTCTCTGTTTTATAAGTTGTTATCTCAGTTTAAAACACTGCTCACATCTATGTATTTAAATAATTTTTAGGCTTAATCAACTAGATGTTTACATATAGGGAGACACATATTTTATAAATATTTATATTTGTATTTATATAAGGTTTTAATTTCTCGTGGACCTCCAAAACTCCAGCATTGGAGTTTTCTGAAGTCACTTAAGTAAAATCATGCACCAATCCATTTAAGTTGATTTTACTTAATAAAACTGTCAGAAATGAGCTAAGAGATCTGTGCCAATACACAGAGTGCGGGTCAGGTTTCTCTGAGCTGCTGAGTACCCACTGCCAAAAGCTGCTTGCCCTTGTGTTGGAGAAAATCCAGAGTAATTCCATTGATTTAATCATGTTACTCCAGATTCACAGCAGGGCACATCTCGTGTCTGTGGATACAGCACAGAGAGGCAACATCAGACATTCTAGTGTGGATACAGCACAGAGAGGCAACATCAGACATTCTAGTGTAAAGATCTTTCCATCTTCTCATACACTGCCACTCAGTTTCCTATACCATCTTGATCAGTGTGCAAATATTTGCTTTTGTATGTGTAGCTTTTCTAAAAAAAATTAAGACTGTAGCTAAATGTGGTAAAACATATATTGCTAAACCTATTTGTCTACGAGGCCTAAGGGCAATATTTGATTTGGTTGATAGCACTGATATCATGAACTGCTATTATTACCAATAGCTTACTGACAATGAATTTTTAAAATGTTCCAGGAGAATACAATGCTACTTGAAATGAAAGAATGTTTGTCTTTGTTTTAATCATTAGGGTATCATGTTACTAGAGATACTGAGTTTGTGAAGAGGGTAAGAAGTATCTTAAAATGTTAAGAAAACACGCACCTATAAATAGCAGATATGTGCTGTTGCCCTGGCACATCTTGATGATCTATCTATCTGATTCCCATTCCACTTCTAGTTAAAAATGTCTCTACAGTACTGGAAATTATGTTGAGTAATGGTGAGCTCAAGAAACCAAAAGCTGGATGACCTGTGAAAAAACTTCAGCATAGTACTCTGTCCATGCTTTATGCCAATAGACTCTTCCACTGTTCCATTTCTCTTTTAATGCTTCTGGACTATTAAATTTTCCAAAACAAATATTATAGCCCCACCACATTTCTTATATACCCTCCATGATTTCTCAAATTTACAGATAAAATCTCTAGGTTTTTAGATTGTTACACAAGATTTTAGTTAAATATTATATTTCCAAGTTACAGAAAAAATGTTTCAAGCTCGTGAAAGTCATTAACAAAAACAAGGCAAAAGTATCTGAAAGCAAGTAGCATGATACTATTTTACCTCGTTTTTTCTATCATTGCTATTCAAAACACAAAAGATACTTTAGTGATAATCCCACATTAAAATTATTAATAAATAGTATACTAATGTACACAGACATGAATTACCTCATAAAGTCCATCATACTGCTGTTTCTTCAGCAAAAGAGTATTACAAGGATGCCAGGTCTGTTTTCTATATGCTACTTTTACACAGAGTTGACCTCAAGATCCGAAGGCCAAATTCAAATTCATTTAGGCATTAAATAGCAAGCACAGGTCCAAAGAAGGATTTTCTCAGAGGTGCCAGAGTTGATTCAATATCTACATCACACTGATTTCAGAGTTACAGGGCTAGTCTTCTCGGTGTCCTACAAAATGTTCAAAAATGCTTATCTGCATCTATCACTGCTTTAATAATTAATTTAGAGAGATTTTGGCCCAAGGTCGTTATCTTTGCAGTGTTTGGCAATATATGAAAATTTGCCCAAAGGTCTAGGTTGAAGATCATCACCTGAAGGATAAATCTGTAGGCACAATGAAACTCTCTAAAGTAAGATTAAACATCTCCTGCAAAATAAAGAAGGAGCTTTCTTAAAGGCCATTATCCGATTAGGTCATAAATTAGCCCAGAAAAAAAAAGGCCTTAATTTATTTAATTTAGCTTTCTTTAAATAATTATTTCCGTATGTATTTGAAAGAACAGAAGAGAATACACACTTCACTGTGTGAGTCTCATCTCTGGAAAAAAAAAAGATGATGAGATACTTCTTACTTAAAACTAAGAAATGTTCTGATATCCTGGAAATTATATTATAGGAAAATTATATGGGAAATAAGTTATTTAAACACTCTACAAAAGCTATTTCTTTGTTCTACAGATAAAGAATGAAGGTAATTTCCAACCAAGAAATGAACCTGTTCCTTGACAACTTCATTTGCAAATTAAATCATTCCAAGATTTACACAGACAAATGTTTCTAGTGTGTGAAGAATAGAAGGAGAACTATACTTGACTTTCAGATACCAGGTCACAGTTATCAATATACAAGAAACATTTTGGGCTGTCTGCCCAAAGTGTTACATGGAATGAACCAAATTCCCTGCAGACACAGGAACAATTAGAAGTCTCTGGTTCTTCTTTTAGCTGTAGTTTGAATGCTGTCCATTCTTAGACACGCACACACATATACACACAGTCCTGCCATTAATAGTAACGATACATTAATTGAGAATAGCCGGAGTACAGTATACTGCAACTGTAACTACTTACTACTACTGACCTATCTCTCCAGTGCAAATGTTATGCTCATTTAAGGGCCATTCACATGGCCCTGATACCAGAGAAGTATCAGTTCAAGATGAGAAAGTAAAGGTAGAGGGAGAAGAAACTCAGTGAGGAGGAGCAGAAGACAGTAGAAAAAAAAAATCTTATGTCATTATATGATGGATAAACTTCTCTAAATTCAAAACCAATGGAAAAAAATTGACAGTATTGTCACAAAGTGAGAGTAAAACTTGGAAATTTGAGAACAGTTCAGATTCTTAATTTGGTGAGGAGGCAGGGGGAAGGAAGGTGTGTATAAATAAAGCTCAAGGGATTTCTTTCTCTCTTTTTTTAACTATTTCTCCAATTATTTTAAAAAAAAAAAAAGAAAAGAAAGCAAAAACAAGCAAAAAAAAAAAACTTGAAAAAAACCAAACAAACAAAACATAGAATTATTTTCCATGTTTTTTCTCCACCATTTTTATAGCTTATGTTTTCATTTGGTCACAGTAAAAATACTTATCACTTAGATTATTTTTTGTAAGTTCAGTTGCACAAATGAAGAATAAATGTCTTAGGAAGCAGTATTAAGATTAATGACTTCTATATTTAAGGAATTCTGAAAGTTCTTAAAAGTTGCAAGTAGCCCCAGATTAATTTGCATGCATTTTAAAAGCCTCCTTAAATGGACAAAATTCTGTACCTCAAATCCTCATCTTTTCAGTTTCATTTCTGGTGTTTCAGAGTATAAATTCCAATTTTATTTCTGTATACAACAAAAGAAAAATTAGGATTAACCAGCTTAACATGTGGTAAACTGATTTCTTTAAGCACAAAATCAAACCCTTGTCTCACAGTAACCTAGATGTATATGCAGAACTGGTGATCATTCTATGTGACATGTCACTTACTGAACTGGGATAGAAAGTAGCTATGGTTATAGAAGATTTCTCAGACTACTTCGTTCACCAGCAGTCAGTCAGCTAAGGCTGTGATGTGGATGTAGTGACCCTAATTTGAGGTCTCTGATCCTATAGCTAGCCTGTTACCTATATGGGAGTTAGTTAGTTGACAGCTAGCTTGAGTACATTTACACTACGCTGCAGTCAGCACCTCCAAATCAATATGCCCTTTATCCTGCAGCTGTAAGTGTAGATGATTGTTCTGCCACCCTTTCGGGTTGTATCATGCTTGATGTCATAAGGTTCTGAGTTCAGTTAGTTGAAGCTTGTCAGCATTTTCACAGAAAACTGCTAAAGAAAAAGTAAATGGCACTTTATTGAAAAAGTGAAAAGACTTTTATGAAAAAGGATTAGTTTCTGAAGTGGCTGAAAAAAGTTCAGAATTGGTTAAAAAGCATGATTTCGACTCTTCTCAAAAAAAAAAAAAAAAAGAAAAAAAAAAAGACACAAGGTTTTAAAAACACGTCCCCATTATTTCTTCTCCCGAAAGAGGGAAATAGAACTGAAGAATCTACTGCATAGAAAAAAAAAAAAATGAGGAATGCAGCATTTTAGGTAACTCCATTGGTAAAAACATTTGTGATTCCAATAAACTGAAGCACTTTCATCAGTGAAAAGGGTTTTCATCACAGAAAAGGGTGTCCCAGGACTCTCTTCTGCCGACCACGCTGCACTTCTACAGGCAATAAAAAGGGAGTAGTTAATTTTATTTGCAGCTTAAGCGCTAACACAGTTTCACATCCTTTAAAGTGCAGACGCTTCAGAGTAATCTTCATTTCAATCACCTAATTTAACGTCTAAAAAGACCACAAAAATTTTCTCGTGCAAAAAAAAAAAAAAAAAGCAGCTGTTGCTAAATTGGAGAACAAATCTGATGCGATCGCTTTAAAAAGCAACATATGCCAACAATCAGAGAGAGGAAGCAATAATGAGAGATACAGGAAAGGCTTTGGAAGCGCCAGCACCCTGCTGGGGATGCTCGGCTGTACGTTTTTAACTTTTATTGCTCACAAACACCAAACACAGGGGATTTATGGCACTGAAACGATCCAGTACTGAAAGGGCACTGAAGGTTCTGTGTGTCTAAGTGCCCTCTGTCTCTCCGCGCAGCTCATTTCCAGCCTTTCTACCCACCACAGGCAAAAAAAAAAAAAAAAAAAAAAAGTTATTTTCCACCATGGCATGAGGAGTTTTATCGGAGTTTAATAGGCACGAGTGTTCCTCTGAGACTGGTTTACTTGCTCCAGACCCGAACCTTAAGAAGTCTCTCCTTTTCATACGTGTGTTCCCAGCTCTCCAGGGCAGACAACCCTGATGTGCTGATGGTACTTGGCAGCTATTGCTCCCTAAATGCTAAAATATTTCCATAACAGGTTTTCTCATAAATATATATATATGTAAGAAAACTATAAGGTACATACATGTCACTATAACAGGTGTCCTCATTAGAGAAGTCACCACCCATTCCCACGCTTCTACCCACATGCTTAGGACCAGGCCATCAAGGGACCTGCCATCTTCAGGTCCTTCCACCACAGGACAAGACTCCACTTTTACAAGCTGGAAGAGGATGACAGCTCTGCCCTTGTGCTCACGGAATCACCTGGCGGGGGGAACAGCCCACACAGAGATGGTCCGATTCCTACTCCCAGCCAAACGGGGTACAAATAGGAAGTACGTTATGAAGCTGAACCTCTGCCCTACACACGGATTGTTTACAAAAATGCTCAGCAACTGGGACACACAAGACACGCTTGAGACATGGTGTTGGAGAATCTGGAATATAAAAGAGGGAGCAGATGGTTATCTAACCCGGTGCAGACTCAGCAACATGTTCTTCCATAAAGCCATCCGCAAAGACCTCCGAGTTTCTTTAACTCCCACGATGGCAAACTTTTGGACGATCCAGGCAGTATGTTTGAATCCTTTACAGCAGGTGGAAGTTTAGAGAACAAAGGAAGAAGGAGAAAGAAGGAGAAAGAAGGAGAAAGAAGGAGAAAGAAGGAGAAAGAAGGAGAAAGAAGGAGAAAGAAGGAGAAGGAGAAGAATTGTCACTACGTGTGAAAGTCAGCTGTTGCTACTGGAAAGATGCAGTGTCAGGACAAAGTACAATTTTACCCTCGTGAGATAAAAACTGATAACGAGGTGTAACTTATTCACTCAACTAATATTACAGATAATCTACATCATATTGTCCTCTTGGCCTGAGTGGGACAATCAGAATTATCCATTTATGACACTATGATATCATCGCTTTCTTTAGTCACCCTCTGGATGATTAAAGTCCTTCAAAGCATGCTTCTTACCCAACCAAGAAAAACAGCAGCTGGAAAAGCTTCTTCCTGTTCAAGTTCTTCATCACGGCAAAGAGAAACTCTGCAGAGTGAGAAATTATACCTACTGCTAATTTGGTTAGCGCATATTTTCCAAATACATACGACAAAGTTCTGTTTCTTAGAGGTCTCCTATCTCATAATAACACAATTCCAAAAACTCACTTCTGTTCAAGTAGGTACAGTGCTTTGTACTACAATTCTCCCATCAATTCCTACCTGGAGATATCCAACGCTTTCCTGTACCTCGCAGTACAACTGTTAACCAAAGCCTAAGCATAGCGTCAGGACTAACCACAAGGGCCGATAGCTTTCTCCACAGGATGATCACTCCTCTTTCCCATCACCTTTGAGGACCTGGAGTCACAATACTGGCTGTAGAGCACCTCAGAGCTCTACCAAATGAAAAATTCTCATTTCCACAAATGCGTTTACCTCTTAGGTTGACCATCATAGCAATTACTGAATTTCACTGATCTTTTAGAGTTGGAAGGGACCATAGAGATCATCTAGTCCAACTCCCCTGCCGAAGCAGGATTGCCCAGAGCACGTTAG
>JAOXJK010000001.1:125776627-125795530 GCA_025774025.1 Xenus cinereus
TTAATTATTTTGGGGGGGGGGGGGGGGGGGGGGGTGGCAGAGGCATGTTTATTTAAGTGACACTTTAAATGCTAAAGTAGGAGTAGCCATACTGAATCACACCAAGAGGCATTCCACCCAGTCTGCCAAGAAAAGTGAACACTGGATGCTGAGGAATTTGGTCCACAGAGAGCCTTGTCATTGTCTGGAACCAGAGGCATTCTGTAGACACTTAATTTAGAGTGGTTGATAAATTGATGAATTTCAGTTTCTTGAGAAAACTACTACTGCTTTTCCATTAAATGCTGAATATTTCTGAGTTTTTATTTGGTTTACACATCGCTCTGGGGGAAAAAAGTTATACTGAGATCACTTCTGCCAGAAGCTTGGATCAAGGGAAAAATACTCGGGCTTTACACACGACAAGGTTTAGCTTTTACTGAATTACCAGAATCATTTATAGAGTCTTATGAAGTAAACAGAAATGGATCGGGAAAGATGACAGAAGTAAGCATGCAATCACTTAAGGAAAAATATCTTTAAATTACATCTTTATAACCATAGTTCTTAACTCAGCCCTTTAAAGTCATTTTACTTCAGCAGTCTTAAATAACCCTTAAGGTTTAAATAACACTCTTTACTCTAAATGTTGTTTTCTTGCCTGCAGGCTATAACCATGAATCCTCCTGTAAGCACATCTCTTCATTAGCAGCAGAATATTTTTTGGCTATTCTGCATAATAGTATGGAGCATGATGCAGAATATGGTGCAGAGTTCACTGAGACTGGGTGTGCTCATACATTCAGTGGAGAGGTGAAATGGGGTTCACAAGCAGAACATCTGGTCACAGTTATTGTATTAATAGAAAGAAATCCACCTTGCATTAACAGCAAGTCTTTTTATCTTGAGTGTCACATCAGATAACAGAGCTCGTTTCATGTGTAACAGAGACAGTACTATGTAGCTTGTTGATCCTCCATTCTCACCCAGCTTTCAAGTTACTTTCCTCAGGTGTTTTGTTGGGAAATAGCAAAGCCTCAGAATGCAGCTCCAATTTTACCTTCTGTACGTGCACTCTAATCTGACAGCCAAAGTTAAATAGTTAGTATTATCAGAAAATGTTGACATATTACCACTCTTGTAACTTCAGAAACTGATTGTCAACCAGATTTGACTAAAATATGATGGTTCAGAGATGTAGAAGAGCTATCTCAAAAAAATATGCTTACAGGTAGATGCATTCACAGAAATAAAAGCTGCGGGATGCTCCCTCTGCTTCACAGAGACCACCTGCAGGCAAAGAGGAGGAGACCGTTTCCAAACAAGTAGAAAATGTCAATTGATCTTAAGAAACAAACCAACTTAAGAAGCCAAGTGGGGTTTTCCATTCCATCTCAAACAGAAGCACAATCCTTTATTTGCATAATACACAATAGTATTCCTATGTCACTATCTAGAAAAAGATAGTGTTCCACTATTCTAATAGGGTTTGTAAATAAGATTTCATTCTCAAATATCTACACCCAAACTTTGAAGCTAAAAGTAAAGCTATCTTGCTTTCTAGATGAACTCCTGAGGGCACTTCCAACCTGAATAATCCAATAATTAATCTAAGTAACAGAAGATCCTTAAAATGTTGCAATTAGTGAATGATGATTTTTAATATGTGAATAGATGTTAAACTTGATCAGTGTTTGGTATTTGCTAATATAGTCTTACTATATGTTGTCTATCCAACTACTCTGAAAAAAAATATTTATAGCAAGTCAAGTTAAAAAAAAAGTATGAAAATAGAATTAACATGTGAAATAGGTACTTGTACTGGTTTTACTTTATACTTGGAATCAGAAGATGAACGTATGTACAGTAGATCCTGCATTTTAAGCTTTGTAGTATCTTCATTAATAACTACATCATTTTAAGGCATCCACATATTAAAAAGTTTTATAAAAAACTGTCAGCTGTATGATGTTCCTACTGGAATATTTCCATAGTATTAATATAATAATTTTTTATGTCTCATTCCTGAAATACTAATTACAAAGTACAACATTAAAATTGAAAGGGAAATGTCTCATAAATAAAGTTGCAGAGCGAAAATATCTGCAAAATTCTGATGTTCATGTGAAATTGTGAACTTGAATTTTACATTAAAATTGGGGGTGTCATAACAATAATTAACCTACTAGAATAGGATACCCTACTCATTGGACCAAAGAGGATCTGATGTATAAAAACTATTTTAATCTTTTGAATTAACACTTTAATGTTTTTCATTTGAACTTCTGTCCTTCATGATCATACTCTGCTTCTATTTGCTGGACAGGTGGAATGTTAAATTTAGCCTGTCTGAACATCCTCAGTGACGCCACTCTAAACATTAAAAAATAATGTCTGTGTGTCATATCTGGGTTGCTAATTCACTGATGTAGACAATTTTCCTGGAATATCCATACTGGGTGAATGGGTGAATCTCATCTGTTTCTGGTGACAGCATCATTATGAGGATTCTTCTCAGTACACCGTTGTTTCTATCCAAGGGGATGGCTACCTTCTTTTCTGTTTTTGAATAACGTGGTTTTGTGGATGTAGGTCTATTGATTTGTTTTTGTATGTCTATATGTGTTTGCATATAATAATTTGTAAGCTGATGGGTTGACTGAAAGATGAGAGCCACAGTTTGGAGAAGGAGCAGGGGCTATTGAATTTGTGGTGAATAGGTGTCGTGGTTTAAACCCAGACAGCAGCTAGGACCACGCAGCTGCTTGAGTTCTTCCCGTTTTCCTCCAAGAAGAGCAGGGAGCAGAGGGAGACAAGGAAGGGGAAGAAAAGGAAAAAACTTGTGGGTTGAGATAAAGACAGTTTAATAGAGCCATGACAGAAAAGGAAAATAGCAATAATAATAATAATGACAAAAGTCATTCTCACCACTTAGTCAATTGGCAGTGATCACAGATTCCCCTGCCCCTGACTAACCCCCATTAATATACTCAGCATGACATCTATGGTATGGAATATTTCATTGGTCATTCCCCTGTCTAGGCTGCTTCTCAGTTTCTATGGGAAGCTGAAAAGAGTCCTTGAAAGATATAAACATCACCTAGCAATGACTAAAACTATATGCATTATTTATATTCTTTTCACAGCAATCACTTGCAAGAAAATTAACTCTGTTCCAGCTGAAACTAGGACAATAGGAAAAATGACAGATTTTCATTCCACAGAAAACAGATGGCAAAGTTGTATGTCCAAAAATAACATGGGCTTTGTGAGTTATGTAAGACTATCTTTCTTGTGGTGGTCCTCAGAGAACCCACCAGGGTGACTTGATTCAAAGGTAATGACTATTGTCTATGGAGTTCCACGAACTATTTCAGTTGTCAGACTTTGTCACAAACATCCATCTATATATACATATTAAAATGAAGACTATCATGTTTTTGTCCAACTCAGTGCTACCCATGCAAGTGAGAGCATTTTTCACGCAGTTTGTGACATAAAAATATGTAGGAAACTCATCTTTGAATTGATGAGAGGTTTAAGAATGGTTGATTAGAAACCCAACACTTATTCATATAGGGTCCCAAGTATACACCAGGCTTGCAAATATTTTCTGGTTTGTGAATACTGGAGCATTTGAAAAAATGGTTAGGTAAGATTAGGAAGGTTAAAGTATGCAGATCCTATTAAAATAAAAAAAAAAATAAGGCTTTTCCTTTCTCATCTTCCCTGTAAAGCTTATGAACCACCTTGACTTAAACTTTCAAACTTGGTAAAAAATTTGACCAGGTAAATATTCTAGAAAGGAGACATATTTGGAAGTTTTTGTTTTGTTTTGCTTTGCTTCTTTAATGAGTTAGTTTAGTGATAAAAACAAGTTACCTCTACTTTCCAAAAGTGTAATTTCTGCTCTTTCTGGGTAAAACCTAGAGAATGCCTAGGAGGCTGGTAAGGAATAAAAAAGTAAACTAGAACATTTAAATTAAGGTGGCATGTGCTCTTGTTATTCTCTGACTTGGGAGGCAAATGCTGACACATGATGTGGAAACCCAGTTTCTTCTCTCCTGTTGTGATGGGAATTTGAGCTCTTAACTCCCATTTCTAAGGACACCATCCCCAATAATTGGTAACAAATGATCTGAAATAGTTCACCCTTAGATCCTTCTGTTAGACCTGTTTCACTAAGGTTAAAATATTTAGTAAGTTTATCCACAGATGAATTCATCCAGTGCTGTCCTTTTCATAGGATCATTTCCATGTAAAGAAGCTGAACTGCTTCAGAACCACAGGAGCATTTGATCTTTTAGGTTCTGCAGACTTCAGCCATCTCTGCCCATAAAACTGAAGCTATGGCTTTGCACAGAGTCAGCAAGCGAGCATCAGAGTTTGCTAGTTCTGACTCTGTACTGGACTGAAGATCACATGAGGTGTTCGAGTTACACATCTGAGTGATTAGGGTCCAGAAGGACCATCACCTTGCTTCACTGTGGCAAACATGCAGAGAATTCAATGTTCCTTCAGAACCAGTGTGTTGAGAAGCATGGTGCAGATGCATGAGTATTGCTCCAAAAGAGTCAGGTCATGCTAAGCCAAATTTATTACCTTTGGCTCAGTCATTGCCATGCCTATGTTAATGAGCTCACGTGGAGACAACTGACAGTCATAGCATCCCACTCTTAAATGCCCATATTTCTTGTAGGTACTTCCCCATGACTTTGGCTACCTTTTCTGGATGACTGTAGCTCTTAAGATAATTCCCCTCTTCTGTGGAAGCAAGGGTACTTTCATGAGAAATGGCAAATGCCTAATTCTCTGCAACCAAATAAGGGAAATGTATTTTCTACAGCCAAGGTTAAAAGTAGGCTGCATCTGATGTCAAAGGAGAACATCATTGCTAAAAGTTTACATATAGCATTCTTAGCCTACCAGAAATTTTGCAGCATATTTGAATGGAATTAACAAATAGTTGCAAGGTAACTGGAAATGCTGGTTTAGAACACAACACTTGTTAAAATTCATAATAAAATTCTCTTAAAAATTGCTTTCCTGCTTTTGACAGAAACAAATATTGAGAGCTTTGGATCAGAACTGAAAGTGAACAGAGCTCTCTTAAACGATTGCGATCATATTTCCATGTTTAATTGGCTGAAAAAATTGAATATAAAAAAGCATTGGTTATCTTTCTCATGAGGTGTTGTTAGGGTCTGCCTATCTTGTATGAATATGCAGAGTAGCTAATGATGCAAACATACAACCAGATTATGTAATGTGTCTGAGTAGCGGTAATTTTCTTTCCTTACTTCATTGTTATGATCTGCAGTTGGTTTACTTAGGTGGCTAGGTTCCCTAGGGTACACTAGGATTTTATTTCCACTTCTCTGCCTGCCCTCCAATTCTCATGATAACAGTGAGTAAAGAGAAAAAGAAGTATGTTCATTCTAGGAGCAACAAAATTGAGTTCTTTGACAATTTTGTTTGAATGTCTGCAGCTACAAAATTGACAGCTGATGCAGCATGGTGTTCCCGTAAAATGCCTCATTTGTTTGAAGAAATGTACACTTGCAGTAATTATTAGAGGGCAGCTGAATGGCAAACAGGTTCATAAAATATCAAACACCATACACTATAGTGAGATACCAGATGAGGTTTATGTTTTCTTTGTGGAACAAGTGGTTAGAAACTAATGAAAGGGGATGGAGGAGTGGGGTGATACACTGTATTCCCCTCTTTTATGCAGTCCTTAGCACAGATTTATCTTCTTTTTTATAAGAAAAGAAAATATTTTTTCTTTCTCACTGAAGCATATTGAAAAACTCAGATGACACAGTGGCCATTGGATTCCTGAGCCAGTACTTGGAGCAGACAGGCAAACAATAATTATGTATGTGTGAAACTTAGATGCATATATATTTCAATGCAGCTCTCAGATATTACTTGTGATGGCTGTATTATTTATTTTTCATCACAGTCCATCCTAAGAGTCTTGTCACTCTTTGCAACAGGTATACTTTCCTAGGTTAGAGGTAAAGATACTCTGCCAGTAACCAGTGGTTACAGACAGCCTATATATGGCTAAAGGGGTTTCATGTGACTCTACAACCCAAGACAGACCTAGCAATGAAGCAGAATGTGACAGATTTTACTGGTAAAACTAAGAAAGTAAGCAAAAATGTTAGTAGGATATGAGTTTCCTCTGTAGGTTTATGAGATGACATTTGGGTGAATTAAAATTTAACAGTGGATGAAACTATGAATGATGAACACCAGGAGTTTGGAACTTAGGTTGGTGAGAATACTCATTTAGCAGACAATACAGTTATATATTTAAACACAGTAAAAGCTCTCTGCATGTTCCAGGTAGGGAATGGAGAATGGTCATGATGCGGAAAACTGCTTCACAAACTTGCACAGCAGACGGTAGTGCTGACCAGGAGAGTGGAAGACTATTGCCAGGCAGGACTTTAAAGATAAGGGACAGATGGAGGAGGAACACACAGATAGCAAAGGGTATGTGCTGTTCAACAAGAAAATAGAAGAGAAGGGAAAAAATCAAGATAAACATAAAACACACAAATAAAGTTGAATTTTTTGAGTTAAAGTCACTTAGAGAAAACACAGTAATGGAAGACTTACTGGATTAGTTCTAGGCTTTATTACAACCTCTCACCTATCCCCAGCTACATTATTATTAGAATATGATGCTAATAAGAAAAAGAAATATTAATATTTTCTGGATATCACATTGAGGAACAAGTAGGTTCATTGAATCTTGTAATAAAAAATTAATTATATTTAGTTAGGGTCTAAAAAGTAGCGTTCAAACAATACAGAAGTTGCTGACTGAGAGTGTGTGGACTGTGTAACTACGTGTGGACTAACTGTGAACTTACTGGTCATTAAATTCTGTTTAAATGAAAGACCAAATGAATGTGGATTTGTAACTGAACTTTTTGATTTCCAGTGGGTGGTTGAGGAGGAAAGAGAAAAGAGGTTGGATATCATTCCTGATCTTCAGTATCCTTTCAGAATTATTTAGCAGAGCCCCTACCAGTGGGGGATGAGTATGTTTGGTATTTTTCTATCTTTAAGGATCAGGAAGCAAAAGCCATCTTAAATTAGAAATTGGGAAGGACAGTAAAACAAAAAATAAGCCAAAATATAAGACAACAGGAAAAGAAGGCTCTCAAATGCAGGGTTAGGGTTAAGTTTAAAGAAGAGCTAGAGGATGACTAAAAATGAAATTAGAATTTACCTCAGATTCAACTGCTTCTCCATTGTTGTTGAAGAAAATCACAGGAAAGACAAATGATTATTGCACCTAGGACAAGAAAGAAAGAAGTGAGAATATGGAAATGGACATTATCACAACAGGTGTAGAAAGAAGCTCAAAAACTAAAACATTCTTGAGTGAGGGAAGGGACTAGGTAATCTCCATTTCAGAAATCTTAAACAATTGGTGCATGAAATTGCAGACTCAGGAATATCCATACTTTAAAAAGACAGTGAAGTGATCTTGGGTCCTTCAGGTTCATTATTCTGACATCTGTAATATACAGTTCTGTGCAGGGGCAAATGTAATTCTGACCTGAATGAAGGGCTGAGCACCTGTGCAACCATGATGCATCTGACCTCCAGAAGCATTTTCCATGCCAGCTGCTGCTAATGGAGTGAGGAAATGAAAGAAATAGAAAGACATATTAGCAGCCTAGATGTAATATCTTTATTTGAATACCTTTATTTGTTTGGAATTTATTTTTTCTTAAGAGGAAATGTAGTGAATCTCATCATTTAGGCAACAATAACACTTTAGTAAAGCCTACATTAGAAAACTTGTTAATTAAGAAGGAAAAGATGAGAATCACTGAAAGAATTATGACATAGGAAAGAGCCTGACTAAAAGGTCAGCACTCAAGAGTACTGCAAGAAAAAATATTAGGCTGAAATGACGTTATTAGTGATGTTTCTCAAGAACTGCTCTTCAATTCAGCAAATCTTAGTTGATATTTCTATTAATGATCTTGGCACAAGAATCAAGGAAGTACTAGAGAAGCCTGATGTGTTTGGCACAGTGTAGACACATATTTATTAGTCATTTATAGATATCCAGGCTTTCAGATACCTGGAAGCAAATATATTAATAGATGAACCTGGCCCACATTATTAGTAGAGAAAACTGTAGTAAAAATTATCTGTCCTGTGGACATCCAAATACATCAGAAAGCTGTGGAAGATGGTGGTACAGAATTTATCTGAAGAACTTCGGTCTAGAGTTCAGGTCATGTTTGCACACATTAACACCTCAGATCACCTTTCCATACTTATATTTGTCGTTCTTAGCTTTTCTCTTTCAGAATCTAGTTATTTACTTACAGTCATTTCATACAATTCAGATATTTTTAGATATTTGTCTTATTCTCACTTAGATGCCAGTAACAACAGTCGAATATAATTGGATACATCAACAAGTGTCCCCTCTACTATCTACTTTCTCAATATTTATGAAAGCTATTCATATTAATTACTTTTTACATTAATCTCTCACTCACTCCTTCCCTCTAGCCCTTTACCTAGGGGGTTTTTTTTGTTGTTTGGGTTTTTTTAGGTGTCTCATATTTTTGTTGACAATGTTCTGAAACTGAATTCTTCATGTAGTATATATGGTGTCCAAGACAGGAATTTCAGACATGGTAGGGTGTGTAAGTCATGTAGTAGTTACGGAATTCCAGGAGCATTTGGATACCAACATCGGTGAATATCCTAATTTAGGGCCCTGGGGGAATAACTGTCAGTTCCATTGAGATAATGTTTGATGTATGGATGTCTTGGTGGGTGCAACTCAGATTGATTGTAGCGTATTTCTTTTCCTCTAAATGGCACTAAAAACATAATTTCCAATTTGACTGGTTGGTTAGTTTGTTTCCTGATGTTTCCTCCTGAAAGAACGAGGTCACAGTTATCCAAGTTGAAAATCACATTATTATTTCTGGTACACATCTTTAACCCTTTGCTTTTTTCATATATTCTCTCACAGTCCAAAGCACCCTTTCTTATCTTAGCTTCCATGAATCTGTTTCTGTAATGTTTACTGCTTTCTCACTTTTACCTCAAAAACCAAACCCTGTAGACCTGTGTGTTAAGTAAAACTGACATTTGTCTTTATGTTCAATCCAAGATCATTGCCAGCCACAGAGATCATGGTATAGGTTCAAACCTAGAGCTAACAGGCACTGTATGTTGGTATTAATCCTGTAAGCAGTTTAGTGCCCAGTAGCACATAATTTAAAACTGTTTCGTTGGTGAGCCAAATCCTGAAATCCTTCCTGTGCTGCCATTCAGTCTTTTCTGAGGCACAATGTTACAATCTTTTTTTCTTTTTTTTTTTTCTTTATGGCCAAAGCTGGGACCCTATATAAGCAGACGTTTCATGCAATGCATAGCTACACCAGCCTGGCTGTACCTGTGCAAACCACTGTTGGAGATTCTCAGTGTAAAAAGTCAGTTGCTTCAGCACAGCTTGCCATCTTTCTAAGCCAAAATGGGGTATTTAACACAAGTATTATATTACTTTGGAAGTAGTGTTACTTCAAACCGCTGATTAGCGGCACCTTGATCACTTTTGTTCCTTGTAATGGCTTCACAGAGGTTCTGGCAATGTCTCACAGGACAGTAACATCCCAGGCATGGAGTGTCTGGGAGCTCAGGCAGGTCCCACCAGCTGTGCCTGTAGTCTCCTCTGCAATGGAGGAGATTAGGGACAGCCACAGTCTTCTGTGCTCATCCAATACAGCAGCTCACAGATGAACCAGTCCATTCAAAACCCTCTGATAGGTAAAGACACTTCTCTCAGCATCTTAAGTCACAGTTAGTGTTTACAGTATCATAGGTGTGTATAAAGAGTATGAAAAGGATCAAGTAATAAACACTTTTTTTTTTTTTTACATGGTATCTAGGCATGCAGCTTGTAAGGCAATCTTTCCAGATGTTATCTAAAATAGCCAACTTACAAACCCTTGAAAACTGAGGTTTGTAATACAAATGTTGACAGCTTCTTAACTAGAACAGAACACCAGTTCATTTGGTGTACATATACTGTCATTTTCAATACTGCTGTGCCATCTGTTCACTCTGTGAATTGTAAAAGATTTTTCATCTATTGGTTTTAAAATCTGTTGGATATATTGAGTTGTAAAAGGTGAAGTCATAAATTGATGGCACCCTCTCTTTCTCTTCCCCTTAATTACACTATCTTTCCTGCCAGTGTCCAAATGCTGAGAATGGAAAGATTATTGAAAATTTTCATGTTATCTTGCAGAAAATCATTATTATAGCTGTCATTTAGACGCAAATGCTATCGTTAGGCTTGCAAAACACATTTGATAATCCCACCTTATTTTCTGACAGTGATAACTAGAGCACAGTCTTGTAGGGCAGCAGGATTTTTTGTCATATTCATCCTTCTTTCACTCGTCTTATATACACTCAGGATGTGGCTAGAAAAACTGAGCACACTAGAACTTGGAACTTGAGAAACTAGAACATGAACAAGCATGTGTTTAGCACAGCTGTTCAGACGGCTGAACTTGTGCTTTGGGGATGGATGAGGAGCACCTTAGGAAAGGCAAGATACAAAGGTAGCTGAACATCTGATTTGTAATAGATTGTAATAGAATGAAGTTTTTGTAGATGTAATTGGTAGTGAAACAAATATACTCCAAGTCTTTCTGCTATTTAATCTTTTGAGGAAAGGTTGAGGGCGGGGCAGGGGGAATGCCATAATATGTGCTGTACGAGTTTGTCCAGAAAACTCTTGAATTACACCCACATTTTTAGGTCACTAAAAAGATGATCCGTACTGATCTAGCATTCATCATGAAACAAAACACCAGTAAAGAAAACAAGATTCTGTTCTTCTCTTTGCTAAGAGAGTATTCTGACATTTTTTTCTCAACTTTCTTTTGTTCATGCTGCATGACTGGGTTTATTAAATACCCTGAAGGTAATTCTCTTTCTACATCTGTTATTGCAGCTGAGTTTGTTTTCTAGTAAAATCTGAGCAAAATGATTACAAACATTGTTATCCAGGGATAACCAGTTGCATAAATGGAAAAGGTACAAAACAGGACCTGCTGCAGTAATTGTTAGATGGTAGATATGTATGAGAGTGCATAGCTTGACATTAAAATTCTTTTCCTTGTACCTCTACTGCCTGAGCTGAAACTTCAGGCAAGACCCCCAGAGTTTAAAGAAAATCTAAAAGTAAACCTCTGTATGCAAAGCTGATGGGATGCTTATCTTGTTGTTAAGTATCTATTTGTTCATATTGCATCTCAAAACATGTTATGATGGGTAACTGAGAGTAATGACACTAAAGTAGGATAAGGAAAATTTAGGTTAAATAGCAGACTGATAACCTGCTTGACAGTGAGAGCTCTGAAATTACTGAAAAATCTCCCATGAGAATAGATAGGAGCTACACTGCTTGATGCTTTTGAAAAGGAACCGATGTGTACCTTAGGGAAAAGTCTTTCACTAGCAAGGGATGAATAAGGTGGCTGAACAGATGTCTCTCTTTCCATCATTCTATAATTTTACCTATGTTTTCCGTTCGGTTTACAAGGATACCAGTGTTTTCAATAATATCTTTCTTAAAGGATATTTTTAATAGCATTTTGAATTGTGTGACATAATTTTTTCACATACTGAAAGTAATTCTTTATCATAGCGGGGTGGTTTTGGAGGCGAAAGTGTTATTTAAAAGCAGAAAATTTTACTTTCCTCAAGAAGTTAGCAGGCAATCTTGGGTTAGTTCTTCAGCCTACCTAATTCATATTCAGCATGAAATGGATTTTTACTCAAGAAGAACCTGAATAGACCTCCAAATGTCTACAGCATGATTTTTCATTTACAGCTTGCACAGAGATTGGAAACTGCCAGAACTCTTCCAGGCTGGAAGAATGGTTAAAGAAGTTTTGGTGGTTTTTTTCGTAGCATCTACTAGTATGTTGAACAGCTTAGACAACATGGCAATTATCGCAACTACCCATGTGTTTCCATTCTTATTGGAAAGTAAATCCTAATTTTCTGAATGGATTCAGGGTGGTTTTTTCCCATTATAAAAGGAAACTAAACTTAGCATGGAGGTCTGTTCTTTTTGGTTGTCTGGTTTTTGTTTTATTTTGTCCTACAGAGTTTAATTATTTTTTAATGGTTTGTTGAAAATACATCATATTATTTTTGGCTTCCACAATTAAAAGTCCGTTCCTAGGAACTCCAGTTTGCATTGCCACAGATTTCTATAAAGTCTGAAAAATCCCTCCACTGCTGACTGAGATAACATAACTCCTACAGGTCTTCAGTGTTGTCTTCTGCTGGATGCAACTCTTCAATTAGTAACAAGGGTCTGGTGAGAGTTGTTAGTAAGATGACAAGGCCCTTGATGTTACCTTTTCAGAGGGCATGATCAAAACTGACAAACACATTTATTGTCAGTGTTTGCCCGTGTTTCTAATGTCCTGATAGTATGGCAGGACCTGACGGTATGGTAAGAGACTCAGGATCATTGAAGCCTTTGTTCTATAACTGCCATGTTCTGTAGGAAGATGGGAAAAACAAACCTAAAATGTTTCTCCCAAGACTGAAGGCTCTTTGGCCTGGCAGAAAAACAGGCAAGACTCTTTAAGGTAATTACTAAAATTAACTTGTCTTTGTAAAGCATTTTCATTGTGTCCGAGTGGCAAATCCTAACTCCCCCAGAATCATGCTCAGAACTGTGTCCAGTCTTTCCTCAGAGGAGACTTGACAGCTTTTAACGTAAAAATAAAGTGCAAGATGGAGAAATAATGAGGGAAAATCCAATGCAAACATTCCATGTTTTCAGCTAGAATTGAAGCCCTCAATTTTACCTTCTGGGTTATGTCACAGGAAAACCGTGGATTTACTCCAGTTAAGAAGCAATGCATTAATTTGTTCAGAGATAAAATTAGTCATGCTGGGTCAGAACAAAGCTCCAGCTAGCTCAGGATGTGGTCTTTAAAAGAACCCATAAGCATGCACTTAGGAAGAAGAAGAACAGGATAAGTAAACATTTTTTCCCTGTATCTTCCCAGTTTCCAGCTATTTTCATATCAGGAACTGAAATGGATATGTCTTCTCTCGCAACCCAGAAAATATGATTTTTACTGTTGCTAGAAGAAGGCCATAAGCATTTTACTGACTTGATAATGCAGGGTCTCAGCACTGGTCTGAGCTTATCTACAGATGAGCTAATTTTAATTTGTTTCAACAATGTGTTAGACTGTTGGTCTATACCATAGATCAAATACCATATGTGGTATGAGGTCAGAATACCCTGGCTAGTCACGGCACAACAAACAGTAGCACTTTTTACTAAGAGAGATTGTAGAATGCTACTGCACAACTTTTGAACTTTACCTGGGAACCAGTGAAAGGGAAGCAGACTGTGCTAAACATAAAAACAGGCCTAAGGCTGAAGAGAAAGTGACTCATGCCACCAGCATATTGCTCACAGCAGCAAAGAATGTCATTGATACCCTCCTCACTGCTGCGCTGCCTCAGGAAGCCTGTTGCTGTCAGCCTGAAGATCCACAGGGACACTGGAAGGATGATCAAAATGAAAAAGACAACAGGTAAATATCAATAAGTTTTCTTACATAACAGTTTTAGGGATATTATTAGTAATGCAGCTTTTCTGTATTAATTTGATCTATCAGTATTAGCATTATTGTAACACAACTAATAACAACTTTTTGTTGTATTTTGATGATATTGTTAAGCTTTAATTAGGCTATCAGTGAATTCTTGGCTTCACATATATGGCATATTGACTTTTACCATAGCAACATTCTGAGTGTAAGTTTGCATATTAGGTAATCATCACTAAATCATTTTGAAGCATTTGTCCAGTTTTCCTTCAAGCCCCAAATTTAGCAGTCACAAAACCCTGAGACAAGAAGCGCCAGACGTCTGCTGTCAGCAAAGCCAGATCCTTGGGCTTTGAAATAGGTTCCTACTGGCATCTTCTGTCTCACTATTAATTCTTGTGCTGGAAGAGAAAGTGAACAAATGTTTGTTCACCATGCCACTTATGGTTCACCATGCCACCTCATTTAAAGTATATCTTTCCCATGTTGACAATTCCTAGTTTAACTGCTTATTCCCCATACATAGGCTGTTTCGTATATTTGATCAACTTTGCCTTTGAACCTTTTTGAGATCAAACATACCTTTCTTGAGGCAAAGGTACCAGAACACCATTTCATGCTCAAAATGCAAATTAACCATGGCATTGTGCAGTCTTATGATAATAAAGTTCTACATTTGTTTCTCTGTTCCCTACCTATCAGTGTAACGAAAACTTTCACTTAATTCTGAGCAGCAGTTAGTAAAAGAAAGCATGTCTTAGAAATCATCCATCATAAAAACCAAGAAGTTATACCTGCGTGATAATATCAGCTGTGTGACAGTGTCAGTTGAGGTATCCCCTGAACTCATTATTTATGTGTGAAAGGAGTTTTATTTCTCATCTGACCACCTGCATATGCGTTGCTCAATGCTGAATTTCTTCTGCCATTTTAATTAGTCACGGAGTACCGTAAGATCCTTCTCCTGCTCTCTAGAATTGTTTGTGTCCTTAAAACAAGAGATTAATATCATCAGTAAAATGCTTTCACCCTGTTATATATTCTTTTCTAAGGTAGTGTATGAATACAGCATAAGTCCCAGTACAAGATGCCTGTAGAGTTCCAGTTTTCCCTACTTTGTGAAAATTCATTGTTTCCTATCTTAACCATGATTGCTTAATTTCCTTAAAAGCCTTGGCCTTGGTGTTGCTATGTCAAAAGCTTTTCAGGAATCCAAGAGGACTGCAGAAACCAAATCACCCTTGTCCACCTGCTCAAGTCCTATACTTTTCACTAGGCTCATAAAACTGGACTTACTTTTGTAAAAGTCACATTGAAACTTTCATACATATTGTATGTCAGCCAGTATATACTAATTCTTTTCTCTACTTACAGTTTCACTAATTTACACTGAACAACAGGACTACAGGGCTGCAGTTCCAGCAGAAATCCAGGAACAATTCTTTAAATAAGTGGGTCATATTTCCAGTATTCAATCACACCTACTGAGACAGGTTAAAAGAGAGGTTGTGTACACCATTTTTGCTTCAGCTATCCACCTCTCAGATCTTGCAGACCTCTTGGATTAATACTATTTGGCCCGAGCAATTTTTTACTGTCAGTTTTTTGTCACATCTTCTACAGATGTTACAGTTTCAGACAAATCTTCTGCTTCTTCCATAGAGGAGGCCGGCATGGCAAGAGCCTGAAGTGAACAGTGATGCAAAGAATTAATTTAGTTTATATGAACGCTGGTTTTATGCACTGATAAAAAATTCCCTGGCAGGTTTTCTGCTCTGGGTGTGTTTGAAAACTGTTTTATTATTGGTTTTGACTCATTTTGCTATTCTCAGACTGTCCTTTGGCCTACCATATTGCTTTTTCTTTCCTTATTCAAGAATTTACAATTGTCTCTCTTGCCTGCATTGAGACACATAATTATTTTTTTAGAGAACCTCTTCTTGCTTCTAATAACACTCTCACATTTACTGTTTAGTCATGCTGGCTGCATTTCGTCTCTTCTGTAGCCTTTTTAGTAGGTGGTGTGCCCAGAGAGTACTACTACTTATAGGCTGATATTTAAGTAATGAATATTCCTCAGAGCACTTTTAGTCAGTAATATTGGTACACAAGTTTGAACAAACGAGTGGTTCCACTTACTTATTTTAGGTTATGCTCATGCTTAACTAGTATTTTTGAACTGCAACATGGAGTAATAAGATTTTTTGGGTTGTTTTTCATAGTATGGTAAAAAGAATGTCATTATTGTAACCTCTATATGGTTTTTGCTAGTTAATTTTAGAAATATTTGCTCCAAAATAAATGTTTGTTCATTACGTTAGATTTATGAAATTATGAAGTTCAAAGAAAGTTGAACTCCATAAGCTTTCTTATTTAATAGAAAAGCTACCAAAAACTTTACTTTAAATGGAATCAAAAAGAGCAGCTGAGACTATGTGCCTAGCTTCTCATTCGCTGATCATAGAGGAATATCAGTTATTCTGGTTAAAGTATAAAACAACAGATATCCTGAAGCACGGCAAATCCAGTAAATTATCCACAGGCCATTCTTAGGAAATAGAATCATGGAATGGTTTGGGTTGGAAGGGACCTTAAAGATCATCTAGCTCGAACCTGCATGGCATGGGCAGGGACACCTCCCACTAGAGCAGGTTGCTCAAAGCCCCATCCAGCCTGGCCTTGAACACTGCCAGGGATGGGGCACCCACAGCTTCGCCAGTGCCTCACCACCCTCACAGTAAAGAATTTCTTTCTGGTATCCAATCTTATTCTCTTTTTTAACAGAGAAATTTTATACAAAATGTAAATACTGCAATTTGCTTGGGTAAGTTCTCAGGCAGTAGAGAATGACTGAGGATCAATATTCTGTTCTTTTGAATTTGTGCCTTATGCAACAGTCTTTACTTACATAAGCCTATATAATTATTCTCTGAAGTCCACATTTTTTCTGGATGTGAGGTACGTTTAGAGAATTTTGAACAACTGTGTATTGGCACAGAGTTCCTGAGTCACAGATGAGAAAAGTGCATGTTGAAAATAATTCAGATTAAGCATAGCATAAAATATTGGCATATATAGGTCAGCTAAATTTGCTTCAAAGCTAACTGCTTCCTTTGCGTAGGAAGGCTGCTGCTAGGTAGAAGGGGAATGTACAGTGCATGAATTTTGCTTAAACTACTAAAATCTACACCTTGAAGAATAATTAATTAGAAGAATGAAGCACGTGGTCAATTAAAGCACTTGTCCAGTGTGACAGTAAAACCAATGATGTTTACTGATAGTAGAGTCACTGGATAATGATTTTTCTTTTGTTTTTTATGGTTTTTTTCCAATTTGGCTCATTAGGATCATAGGAGAGTTCAGGCTGGATGAAAGCTCAGGAGATGATAGAACCAGAGAATAGTTCAGGTTGGCAGGGACCTTTGGAAATCATCTAGCCCAAGGGCCTGGCTCAAAGCAGGGTCAGCTGCAGCAGGTTGCTCAGGGCTGTGTCAAGTCGGGTTTTGAATATCTTTGAGGATGGAGAGTCCACAACCTCCCTGGACAGCCTGTTCCAATACTTGATCACCCTCACATTAAAGATTTTTTTTATTTTGTTTCAGTGGAATTCATGTGTGTTTCAGTTTGTGCCCATTCCCTCTGATCCCATCACTGGGCACCACTGAGAAGAGCCTGGCTCCATCCTCTTTGCACCCCCCTCAGGTACTTATGCACATGGATAAGGTCCCCCATGAGCCTTCTATTCCCCAAGCTGAGCAGTCGCAGATTTTTCAGCCTTTCCTTTTGTGCCATATGCTCCAGTCCAGTGATCATCTTCATGGTCTTTTCAATGGACTCGCTCCAGTATGTCCCTCTCTGTCTTTTACTGGGAAGCCTAGAACTGGACAGAGTCCTCCGGTTGTGTCTCACCAGGGCTGAGTAGAGAGCAAGGATCCTCTCCGTTGACCTACTGGCAACACTTTTCGTAGCACAGCTCAGAATGCTGTTGTCTTTCCTTGCTGCAAGGGCACATTGCTGGCTCACATTCAACTACTCCAACCTCCTGCTGAAAACTGGGGAGCCTCAAAGATCTTTTAAAGAAAGTACACATAAAGGTGCTGCTGAACACGGTAGTCACTGGAATGCTCTTGAAGCTGTGTACATAGCTGTGCTCTGATAGTAAGGATGGAGACCTTTTGTTTGCTGAGGGGAAAATGCGTCCTTGAAATGACATCCTGCCAGCCGAAGATAAAGCACACATTTTAGTGTTGTTTCAGTAACAATCTATGGCTGCATTATTTGTGTCTTCATTCGTCTTTTCACTGGCTCTCGGGCCTCATGTGGTCTGCTCTGCCTGCGGTGTAGAGGAGCGGTAGTTCATAGATGAAACCGAGCTGCACATATTGATATAAAGACGCTTGTGTACTTGCTTAGCATCTGTTTGCACAGGTACTTTTGTGTTAGTGTAACTGGCTGCTGAACAGGTATTACTAAATAAAAAAAACAATACACTTTTTAAGGAAATACGTAAAAACTGGGTGTTTAAACCTGGCTTTAAAATTTCTGTGCCTCAATATTCCTGTTTGAAAGTGAGGTTAATACTACGTTTTGTACCTCACAGCAGATGGTGAAAGTTTTTGGTCCTGAAGTGTATTGAAATCCTCTGAGGAAAGTCTATTACAAGTGTGCTGGGACACTACTTAACTTTTTTTTAATTATTATTTCAAAGTACTGTTTGTGATTTTATAGGTGAATGTGTATGTCTAAGTGCAGTATGAACAAGATGCTAACTATAGTATTCAGGAACCGGTGTTAAGACTGAAGACAGGGTTTCTTTCACCTTTTCAACTGTTCAATGGCTAGGCTTTGGAGCAATACAAACTCCACTTTTAATTCTCGTGGTTTAGCACAGATTTGATTTGTGAGCATGCAGCCCTATTTATATGATACGTTATCCTCTATAGGGGCAGCCTACTCAAAATAAAATGGCTTAAGCTTGTGATCCAAATCTCTGATATACTGAAAGTTGAATATAGAACCAACATTTGTGACCTTTCATGAATTACTTGAGATAAATAAAAGCCACAGTGTTGTTTTAGGAGTGAAATATGTGTTACAGTGATTCTTGGATAAGAGTGCTTAAGAAATTTGACAAAAATGGGTTTGTTTTAAATAAAAGTTTTTCCTCAAAGTCATCCCAGAATGAACATTCCTATCTAATGAGAAACCATCTGTAACTATATATATTGCATATAATATAATATATATAACTCCCCCCAGCATA